>OY735215.1:38639324-39104324 GCA_963457665.1 Thysanoteuthis rhombus
CAAGTTAGAATTTACACTGGCAGCTTTCGCTCATAGTACATTAATAGCATTAGGAAAAGGTATCAATCCGATCCTCTGCGTTCTATTACATCACAAGATGTCTCCTAACTTTTTGATATACACGACATTGTGTCTTGGCTCAGGGTTTCTCACTGCAGTATTTGATACTGGGTAGAGACCAGCTAACATTAGATGAACTAAATCAAGAAAGCAAGAAAATCAGCCAACACATGAACTTTAGCAAGACAAATGTCATATACAACAATCATATAAGAACACAAAGATCAAAATCGAAGATGCAAAACTGGAAAAAATGGACCACAACATCTATCGAGGACAACGAATTTCCAAGAAACCCACAAAAGAAGAAGAAATCAGGCGATGAATTACTCTACGAGGGCAATCTCTCGGCAGAGCAAGCCCAACCTTCAAAAACAAGAAGATTCCATCAGCCCTAAATAGAAGTGTATACAACCAATGCATCCACCCGATAGTCACCTATGGAGCTGAAACATGGAACCCAACCAGGAGACTGACACAGACACTGGGATACATGCGTGCAAATGAGAAAATCATGCTCAACCTCACATGGGGAGATCAAAAGACAGCACCGTACATTTGGAAGGAAACGGGCGTCAGAGAGATAATAGAATCCACTAGAAAACCTAAATGGCAATGGGCTAGTCATTCTGCAAGATTGGTAAAAAACCGATGGATATCACGACTCACAAAATGGGTCCCTAGAGGCCGGTGGAATACAAGATGTAGTAAGTAAAAAGTATTTACTCCGCTGCCCCCTACGATAGAGATGATACAGAGTTTTGAATGTTGATTCATAAGATACACTGACTCTTCGTACTCGGAAGATTAGAGCATCACATCAACACCTATTCCTTTCTCATTTGGAGTTGTACTGTAGTAAACTAAATCTCCATACAAATATTAGATTGGAACAATATGGATTTTTTTAGCAACGGATTAGTTCGATCTATGGTTTTATTTACTTATCTTCTTTTTTTTTGCATTGTTCCCTTCTGTTGATGCTGCCATCTATATACATCATTCCAAAGCCCTGTCTCTTATTTCGCTTGTTTTGTTTTGTTTTTTAATTCTTTAGTGATTTTTGTTTTGGGGGGTCTTTTTTTTTTTTTTTTTTTGGTTTTGTTTTGTTTGGTTTTTTTCCATAGGGTATCGAAGATGAATTAACGCGACTTTTGTGTAATCATGCTCCATGGGTTCAATCCTCACCGATGCTTTGCCGAAGTGTTCGGGGGTAGAGTTGCTCCCCCGCCACATTTCCCAAAACCATCTTCACTTCAAATAGCTCCCTCTAACTGTTTGGTGGTGCTGTGATGAATTACATCATTACAACCTCTTGCAACCTCATCAGACCATCATGACAGGTTTCACTGAGAAGATCTGGGATTAATGCATCAAACAAAGGAAACTTTTGTGCCAGCAGTTGTGGCAAGAAAAAGGGCCTAACCTGGGGTAGGATAATGCAAGACTCCATACTTTACAAACCAGATGTGGTCAGGCATCGAGGCCCTGACCCAGCCTTCCTATTAACCGAGCCTGTCAGCTACCGATTATCAGGTTCTATGGGATTTAGATGCATATAAGAGCCAATAGGTGTATTTCAAAGCGGACCTGGTCGAAAATGCCTCACGGAAGATTGTCAACTCAGATGACCATAGTTTTTATGATGGAATAAATTTTCTACCTTAGCGTTGAGTCAATTCTTATGGAACTTATGGAACCATTAGAATTGATAGAACAATAGGGTGGAGAATCTAAGAATGAATTATTAACGCTATCGTTGTGTCAATTCTAATTATGCTATATATATATATATATATATATATATATATATATATATATATATATATATGTTTATATATGTTTATATATATATATATATATATATATATATATATATATATATATATATACATATATTTATATATCAGTTTAGAAGAAAAATGGCTGTTGTAAACCACAAAGTTACTAATAAAGTTGTGTATTAGTTGATTTATGACATGTATATATATATATATATATATATATATATATATATATATATATATATATATGTGTGTGTGTGTAAGTGTGTGTGGGGGGGTAAACTGTTGTGCTTCTGTACGTGAGAGCCTACTGTAAAATGCATACTCGTAGCGAATCAATATTTGCTCAACAAACAAATATCGATTTGCTGCAAGCATTTTTATTCTTTATGCCATAAAACTGGTTGATGAACTTTGGTGTGTGAAGGTTGTTGCATTTTATAGCCAATATATGAAGTAGAAAGTTTTTTTTGTGCAAATAACGATGCAATCGTGAACAAATGCAGCGTGTTCCGGGTGCCTCACTGTTTTGCAATGGGCAGGGAGTTGGTTTTGCAAACTATTACTCTATACATAATGGTTTCAATCAGCAGTGGGTGGCCTTGCAATTAGGGGCTCCGGTTCGAATCAGGTGATCTTAGTGATTCTCCTATTCTCCTACAGTGCATCCCGAAGATATACGTGTCTTATTCAACTTATACATAATAATAATATTGTCCTTATCTTGGTTATGATAATGCCGTCCCATCCTGTATATTACACACCACAAGATTGCTCCAAATTTCGCAATGCTACGGAGTTTTATAGGGCTTTCTTTCGATAAGTAAAAATATACCTAGAGGCGACAAACACCCAAAGCGGCGTCACTTCATACTTGTTACTTTAAACACAGAGTTGGAGTCGATCCTTTTTGTCCTCCTTCTAATTTACGCCTGTCTATTAATCTTGAAAAGTTTTCAACGCATTTCTATAATTTCGGGAATAGAGGCTTTCATCGTTAGTGACCATGTTGTTGACAATGTTGTTCAAATACCTATGAGCAATACTTTGATAATAACAGTGGTTTGTTTAGAAAGAAAGTACTGCCCTTAAGTATTTGAAAAAGCACAACATCTGTTTTTATTCCCTAAGATTACTGAGGCCCTTAAAGATCTTTTCAGAAGTCTGAATAAACTAGTTTGGCGACTTTTTCAATTAGCAATGTGAGTTTGCAATTTCAATCTCCTTGATCGATTCAATACAAAATTTTAGAGGGATAAAATTTAAAGAAAACAATTTTTTTTTCTATTTGAGATTTTTCAATATCACTTTCCAGAAATTCAGCATTCAGACCCACAAAACATAACTGGATGTATGCCTTGTGGTATTGATAGCAATAAGAATATTTTTTTCACATAATGTTTCTGTTTTGACTCTCGAAACAAAAGGATTAGAAGCTAATTGTCAGTTGTTGTTTTTTTTTTTAAGTTCTGTGCTATTCCGAGTTTGTTTTCGAATAGTTTCGTAAGTTCACAGGTTTCATGCCTGTAAGTCATAGCTACCATTATTTTTCCATTGTATACATCATATTTTAAGCATATTTGCAAGTTGCTATTCAGTATGTATCTTCTTAAACTAAATACTTTCCAGCCAGTCGTTATGTACTGTCTTATTTTATCTCCGTTTACTCTCTCTCTCTCTCTCTCTCTCTCTCTCTCTCTCTCTCTCTCTCTCTCTCTCTCTCTCTCTCTCTCTCTACGAGCTGACCAGGGTAAATGTGTTCATCAACTCTTAAGGCACCACTGTCTATTTTTATTGTCCCCTAGGGGAATTTGTCATTTTTTTTTCTTCAACACCATTTTTTCGTTTTCTCAATTTAGATCAGTCAGTATCCTTATTATACATATATATCACCACGCATATACCTGCACACGCACTGTCCGTGTATGTGCCTGCTTTTGTGTGTGTGTGTTTGTATGTGTGCCCATGCTTATCTCCGTGTGTATTGAGAGGGTAGCAGAGTCAATCGCTTCTTTTTATGGGTCTCAAACAGAATTATTTTCAAAAACAAAAACATTAAACACGAACATCGAAATTAGCTGTCAGCTAATGTGTTGCTAATTAAGCATTTCGGAAAATAGGACTATAAAAGAAAGCCAGCCATGATAAAAATTTGGAAAAAAAACATCCCTTTCTTCTTTTCTGTTCTCCTCTCTCTCTCTCTCTCTCTCTCTCTCTCTCTCTCTCTCTCTCTCTCTCTCTCTCTCTCTCTCTCTCTCTCTGTTGAGTAGTCCTTCTATTTTAACCCTTTTACTTCTCTTTCCCTGATCCACTCCCCGTGTAAGTTTCTGTTTAGATTTTTTTATCTTTTTCATCAACTTTCTTGTCAATATTTTTTAATTATCTTTCTCCTTCTCTCCTTCTCTCCTTCTCTCTCTTTCTCTCTCTCTCTCTCTCTCTTCTTTTCTGTCTTTTTTACTCGTTTCTTCCTTCTTGTTTTTCTTTGTTTTTGTTTCCTGCATTCTTTTCTATCTACCTACCAATCTTTCTCTCTCTCTCTCTCTCTCTCTCTCTCTCTATATATATATATATATATATATATATATATATATATATATATATATATATAGTTTAGAAATGTGTTATATTATTTGAAACTTTATTTGAATTGATCGATTGATGTTACATGGAGAATGTATTACTTACAAGGCAGCGTAAATAGAATAACCAACTAGAGAAAAATGGTGCTGCTTTAGGAATGAAACCTGCGACCGACCGATTAGATAGCCGCTTCAGTATAGCGTTGCTCCAAACATTGAGCTAAAGAACCCGCCGAAAAGGCAAAGGCCCAGGCAGTCTACATCATTGGTAACAGCAACGCTACCTTAATGCAGCAATCTATCAGTCGCAGGTTCGATTCCTGCAGCAGCTGTATTCTTCTTTGATTGTTAATCCTATTTACGCTGTTTATGTCAAGTTAAACATTTTCTGTTTGATAACAGGAGAGTCATTTGAAATAATATAATGCCATCATTGATATTCGGTCGGATTATATACCTATAACTTACTGATATTATTGTCTGCGTTAGAAAGAATAAGAGCAGGCATGGGCAGTGAATGAACAAGGTAGGAAGAGTAGAGAAAAAGGTGTTTTGTCAATTCCCATAAGTATTCCTATATTTTGGAAGTCTTTTGGGTGCCTATAACTTTTCTGTGATAAGATGGTTAACTACTTTTTTTCGTGATATTTTTGTGAAGTATGGTTTAATAATGTTTTTTTAACAGTAAGCTTTAGAATCTGTGAAGGTGATATATTGGCTTTGACCGGCTGCAAATGTTAAATCTATTGTGTTGTTTATCTCAATAATAAGTTCTGTGTGTGGAATTTCAGTCCATAGTGTGATGAAGTCAAATATTGAAATTGATGTACCTTTTTTCGTCGTTTATATTTTTTCTATGACTGGCAGGAATTATTTAATACCCAGAATAGGGTTATTGTTGAGATTCCTTTTCTGTGGAATTTATCTATTTGGTTGTATATGAATTTTTAAAAAAAATTTCCAAATTGCTTTATTCAGATGTCTGGTACGATACGTTTTCAAGGCTATAATAAATCGAGGACTGATTGCCGATCATCAGCCGTTATAAGTCGACTGGTGAACAAACATTTTTTTCCGTCTCCTTCCATGACGAGCTTGATTGAGCTAATCTCTGCCATTTCTTACTGACACCTTTTTCTATCTCATCTCTCCATTTTGAATCAGGTCCCTTCCCTCTGTGTTTACTTTTCTACGGACACCAATCTGTTAGTCTTGTTCCCTCTCCTCGCTATGAGCCTTGTCCATCTTCATTTTTGTTGCTAGATTGCGCAAAAGTCTTAATTCGAAAAGGAAAATGGTTTATTCCTTCTTCGTTTCACTTTTTCATTTTCCCGTTTTCCGTGCACTTTTGCTGTTGTTGCAATTACCATTTCTCTTTCGATTAATTGTTTTTAGGTGTAATTATTTGCTGAGAATTTTTGCATCAATCTAGATTTTTGAAAGGCTAGACCTTTAATGGCAATCATCCTCTTTAACACGATTCACCTATCTTGTGTTCGTAAAATGTGTGTTCTTGGCTTTCTACCCGAGCTATGAGTATCTTCAATCCACTTCTCTGGACCTGGTAAATTTACAGTGCATTCTGGGATCGAAAATTTTGTATTTTCTTATATTCAATACTCAGATTTGTATTGTTTGTGGAGGTGTGGTTATCTCGACGAATTAGAATGATGAAAATATGCGGATATAAAATCACCCAATTGTATTCTGTTGTAGCGCTGCAAAACGTAGACATAGCACTGACCATGCCTAGAGAAAATCAAACACTTCAACACAGTATCTGCTGCATCTCGTGGAGGGACATTATACTACACACTGAGGTTTTTTGAACTCTTCAAAATCACTGAATTTGTGGCGTATTTCATGAGAGCTAAGCTCCGTTGAGCGAGTCTCATGGTTAACGTGGACGGCAGCCGCATGCCCTAGGCTCTATCCAACAGAAAACCCTTCCACGCCCGCAGATTCCTAAAGGTCAACGTAGGAGATTCAAGATTGTCCTGGAGGCGACCCACACAATCTACAACATCACCAGCAGGGACTGGAAGGACAGGGTGGCGACATATCATTCATGGCAGCCTAGGGCACTCCGGGGCGCCGGATTAAAGAAGAGAAACAACAACGGCATGAACGTTACTACGTGGCACAAGACAGGCCTCCACCTAGAGACGTCTTCTTCAACCCAGACTGTCAACGGTTGTGCTCTTCACACATCGATCTGATCAACTACGGCAGATATAATCATCCATATTATCAATATTACTGCAGGAAGAAGGAGAGTATGTCGGACCCGACGACTCGGTCAATCATCAGTTAGAGACCGTTAACCAAAACTGTCATTATAGATTTATATAGTTTTTATTTTTTAAGTTGGCTGGCTTGGTGGCTACGTACGTCTGAATCACGCGTATAGGCTACAATAATGGAGTTAGATGGCCGGAAAATTCATCCTTTACTCTTTTCAATTCATAATATAACGTTAATTTGTGTCAGGCAGCATTGCAATTGTTTGTTGGGGTTTATTGTGAACAATGCCCAACAAAAGACAAGAGGAGTAACTTATTCA
This sequence comes from Thysanoteuthis rhombus, assembly GCA_963457665.1. NCBI lineage: Eukaryota > Metazoa > Mollusca > Cephalopoda > Oegopsida > Thysanoteuthidae > Thysanoteuthis > Thysanoteuthis major. Next base: position 38,646,311 of record OY735215.1, read on the forward strand.
TTGATCACCCCTTTCCTGATTTATCAATTGATCAACCCCAACACGGCCTGCTGACAGAAGTACTCACTTGACCGTTTCTAATGAATGACTAATACGAGCTGTTTGTATTTGTTTTGTATGCATGAATACATACATGGATATAAACATACATGAATATGTATATATTCCATATGCCGTAAATTGTGACGTAAGTAAATTCAAGATCTCCGAGTAGAAGCTCTTCAGGCGTTGTTAGTTCCAGGAGATAATATTCTCTATCGAAGCAGTAAGTGGATACGTGACATACAACAGAAACCATGAATTCAATTGCGGAATCGTTCCTTTGTGATGGAATACTCTATTCAGTTGAAAACAGCATAATGCCGTAGAAAACAGGAATAATACAGCTGCTATAATAATGCTATGACTCTATATGAGGAGAAGATTTTGCCGAAATATGCCGGAAATTTTCGCATCAAGTTAATAATTTTCACTCACGCAGCTGACCTTGTTTTTTTTTGCACAGTAATACAGAAGGCTTTTCTTGATAGCAGTGGACCTTTCTAAAAATTGTCCTCAGGCATCCCAAAATGCTGAACTATTAATTTCAAATCCAATTTCTTGGAAAGGAAATTAGTCATTAATTTAATAAAGCTTCTGAAGGAAAAAAAATAAACAAACAAACATGGAGAGCGTAATCAAGATTTTAATTATTCGACTGATAAACGAAAAGAAATCCAGGTATTTTAGCTTGGATTAATTCAACTTTCTCCGGGGTCTTCGTGGCAATTTACAGGTAATTATTATCCTCCCTCCAAGAAAACGCGAAAAATGGTTTTAATTGAAGGTGAAAACCACTTATAATTTCACTGGGTTAAGGAAGAGGGCTGATATGGACGCATGTTCTCTGCCGTTTTCACTACACGACTCAAAACGTGTAAATCCACACATGCACGTTCTTTCTGTAAGAAGAAAGTTCTAAAAAAGATAACCGAATTGTCACTTTAAAGTGGAGGAGACGATTGGTATTGACAAAGACATAAACAGAGAAAGTCACTCCGTTCATTATATATAGATATATATGTATGTGTAACTGTGAGATAGAGAGAGAGAGAGAGGGAGGTTAAGGCTTTGTACAAAGACCATTCAGGAAAAGAAAGCAGGAGGCAACTAAAAAATAATGTTATAAGAAATCAACATTCTTTTTTTAAATGTATTAGACTCCATTTGCATTTCGATATCAACTTACATCATCATTGGAACAATGTAATTAATCTTTACATTGTTCATATCTATTATCTAAAACGACTAGCTATGTTTGTCACTGTATATCCCCTTAAGCATTGGCCCAGCGCAACCCTGTTTGGCTGGCATACTTAATAGACCTAGGATGAATTTACTAATTCTAAATGTTTAAAAAATGTATTTAAGGGTTTTAAAAGTGGGTCTCATTAGAATGTAAGTATGAAGCCGAGCTGAACCTTTACATTTCTGTTCAATATACAGATAAAAATTCCATTATTTATTATATTTATTATTCATATCTATCCTCAAATGAATCGATTGGATCTGTTTGTCCTAGTGACCCCCTCAACAGACATTGGTGTAGCTCCACCAAATTCAACACTTATTTGCTATGCATACTCAATGTTTCTAGGGGAATGTTTTAAAATAAAGAACATTGAGAAAAAGAATCTGTTGAATGTTTTAGAGGTCAGGGCTATTAAAAATGTAGCTATAATACTAAACTGAAATCTTGCTTACCGGTCAAAATACGTAAACGAATACATACTAATTGATACAGCGGGTTTCTGCTAACTTCTACAAGAATTTATAATATTTGTTTTCGGACATTTTATATCCAGCCATGCTACATCACCCATCCCCCGCCCAGGGAAACAACAAAATTCAACAACATTTCCGAACACTATAGACACTCAAGGAAAACTGGAGGCTATGCAGCCGAAACGTTTTGAAGGAATAAAACAAACAGCCAAGACGAACAAATTAGTCTGAACGAACCACATACAATAATTAAAATAACGACGTCTGACAAAGTTTAGATAAGATTCAGCAAATTTGTTTGACTTTCATTATCTATTTTTTTTTTCTGTTCTCCTGAATGTCCCTGGTGGCTTCTTTATCTCTTTTTTTAATTTTATAGATTTTTTTCTGTTTTTGCTCTTTTTAGAGGGTTGGGTAGGGGGTATTTTTCTGTTCTGCATCTTTTTTGTGGTTTTGTTTTTTGTTTGTTTTTTTCTTTTTCAAAATCTTCCACTCGTCCCTGCCTTTTTCTGTCCCAAATCTTTTTTTTTACCTTGTTTACCCGACGGTTTCAACATTGAAATAGACATTAGTAGTCACGTTTATTTATTTTAAATTTAGTGCTAAGGTCCCCTGGGCCTGTTTGAATCCTTTCTCATCATGGTTATCGTTATTATTACATAATTTTATTGCGTTTTTAATTATCGAATTTTTTGTTATCATCTCACCATTGTATGTTTACAATACGTAGAAATGTCTTTGTGAATTATGGCAATTTAAGAATAGGAAAAGGATTTATCCGTATATTCCAGAACAGAGAAAATTCCACATTTTGCCTGATTGATATTCGTCCCCTTACTATAAATCCTCATTGGGTTTTATCACCAATAGTAACTGGTTACGTTCACTACAGATCTAGTGACAGCAAGTCTCCTTAACATAATCTCCTTAACATCGTGAATTTTTCAGCTGGTTTTAGCTATGCTTTCAAAAAGGATTTGAAGAACGTTGTTACTTCTCTTAGTTAGCTTGTAAAAAAAAAAAGAAAGAACATGTGAAACAAATAGTTAATCGACTGGTGCTCATTTGGCAGTAACTGCAGTACGAATAGATCTGACTCAAGATAAAGAGATGACATAGAAAAGTATGCCAGGGTTTAGAAAAGTATAGCAGGGTTTAGCATAATCACAGTCGTTATGGATGAAGATAGGGAAAATCTTTGAGAGCAATGGATTTATAATGGCTATTTATGATATATATATATATATATATATATATATATAGAGAGAGAGAGAGAGAGAGAGATATGATTAGCAGTAATAATAACATTAACGATAAAGCCGTACACAAAAATATCCCTAAAACCACTAAATTCTGCAAACTTTGCGACATAAGAAATAGTCTATGTTGCAACCACCTCAAGTACACTAACACATTCACAAGCACTACCACAAAAGAGAGTTACCACATATATCACAACACCAACTGCCGTAGTAAGAACATTATATACATTCTAGAGTGCAATAGATGTAAGTTACAATATATAGGCAAGTCTGAGTGGCAATTTAATATTAGACTCTAACTCCACATCACTCCCCTCCTACCCCGACACAGTCTGCCCTCCCCAAGACCAACTGCTGCTGCTTAACCAAAGACTTGATACCTAACTGGACTTTCTCTCATTCAGCAGGAGGCCTCCAGCAGCCCTCATAACATATTTTACCCACAAGGCATAGCTCCTGATAGTGGACTCTGGTTCCACATGGGAACCTTAAACACACACTCACACAGCACACACCACTGAAGATAGGAAAAATCCCGAAACATGTCTGGACCATTTAAAACTAAGGATTGATAAACCTTACCTCTAAACACTTTACTTCCGAGTCAGTCTCACTCTTTTCAGTACACATTATATATATATATATATATATATATATATATATATATATATATATATATATAAAGAAAGAGAAGGAAAGAGAGGAAGCAGAGGCAGAAACAGACATACAGAGATAGAGATAGTGAGGGAGACGACGGAATACGTTTTGGACAAAATAATGAAAATTCATGCATATTTCATTTGTTGTATATCCGGACAACATAAATACTACATAAAACTGACTGAAAAACCTTTTGAGAAACCCGTGTTTCCGATTATTACACGTATTATTAGTGTTACAGATTATTACGTATGTATCGCTGCATAGCAGGGTGAACATCCATGAATATCTATCAGTTTTGACTGACCGGTTGCATCCCAGGGTTTCATGACGATAATCCATCCATTCGCGCCGTTAGAGTCGCTGGTTTGAAATCCAAGAAAGTCGAATTGAACATGTGGGTGGTCCCCACAATCACCAGATCTTGATATAATCAAGCATTCGAGGTGTCAATTGGAGCAGCAACTAAGGAACCTATCCCTCCCTCAAGTGTTCCTGTAGGGGCTGGAGCTGGTTTAGCTTGAGGATTCACCCAAAATTCTTTTCGGTATTGGGCCAAAGCTGTATGAATCAATTACTTGATGTATTGAAGCTGTTATTAATACTAAAAAAAGGGCAAACTAAATATTTAAAAAAAATGGTTATGAAAATGGCATTTCCTTTGCCCAATCCACACATACACACACACACACACACACACACACACACATATATATATATATATATATATATATATATATATATATACATATGTATATATATATTCATGAACCTTTCCTGTTAGCTGGAAAATATAACTATAAACAGAATACCCTTCACTAAATTTCCAAGCTACTGAATACAAATATAATCTACAACCAGAGTGGCTTTTCCTAACTTCTAACTCATCTCTTACAGTTGTTGGAATAGGGGCACATACATACATACATACATACACACATATATATATATATATATATATATATATATATATGCATTTATATGTCTATATATATATATATATATATATATATATATATATATTCATATATGTTTAAATATTTATGTGTAAATATATACGAATATATATATATACATATATAAAAATATACATACATATATATATATATATATATGTATGTAAATATATATTTTAATATATATAAATATATGCATAAAAATATATGTTTACATGAATATATTGATATATATATATACATATATTTATAAGTATATATTTATATATATATTCATATGCATATATGTATATTTATATATATGTTTGTATATTTATATATATTCATATATATATATATATATTTGTACATAAATATATATATATATATATATATATATGTATATATATATATGTGTGTGTGTGTGTGTATGTGTGGTGTGTATGTATGTATCTATATTCATATGTTTATAGAGTTGCTTTTCCTAACTTCTCACTCATCTCCTACAGTAGTTGGAATACGTTTATATACATACATACATGCATACATACACACATACATACATACATACATACATGCATTAATGCATGCATACATACATATATACATACATACATACATATATATACTTTTATATATATATATATATATATGCATTTATGTATGTTTATATATATATATGTATATATTCATATATATTTGAATATTTATGTATAAATATATACATACAGATATATATAAATATATACATATATACATGCATAAATATACATATATATATACATGTATATATATTTTTGAATATATATATATATATACATATAAATATATACACATAGATCTATATGTATATTTACATAAATATTTGTATATGTATATATACATTTATTAGAATATATTTATTTATACATATATATTCATATTTATCTATTTAAATTTATATATATATGTATATTTGTATATATGTATATTTATTTGTCTATATACATATTTGTTTATATATATATATATATATATATATATATATATATACATATATATATATATATATATATATATATATATATATATACATATGCATATATATATTTATATACACATATATATACATATATATATATATATATATATATATATATATATATATATATATATATATATATATATATATGCGAGAGAGGGGGTAGAAAAGGGAAAAAATCGAAAATGAAGGAAAGACGAAGAAGAAATCGAAAAAAAAAGTTCATTGTATATTTCTGTAATGAGATTTGACTGGCTAATACCAGGACAGACAACGTTGCGTGCTGTCCTCTTCTCTGACTTGACTTGACATTTGAAATGTCATTGCACGGAGTTTTACTCTCTTTCTCCAGCGTCTAAACACGATATTACGCACTTAGTCTGCTTAATCATTAAGCGAAAAGGAAGGCGCCGGTGGTCAGCGAAAACTTGGCTGTGAACTTTGAACTTTATTGCCGTCAAACTCCTCCTGCACAGCACGGAAAATAAAGAAACCGTCCCGTAGACCTTATTGAAATACAAGAACTGTATTAATCAAATATTCGTTATTTAAGGATAGTAAGAGACACAAGGGCGATAATGATGCCTGTTAGGTCACGTCTAACAGATTCGTTGATATAAGAATAGATGTCAGAGCAAAAATTGATTTTTCTAATGTTTTGAGATTATGTAATATAACCAACAAGATTTTTGTTAGTAATTTGGATTAAATCAATGAAAACAATGGTACGGTTTGAAAATTTGTTGTCATATAAAGATATTCCATTCGAGAACAAATATGATCAGGATAAATTATATTCAGGACATCACTGGCATTTTCCACTAGAAAAATATCTAATATAGAGTGATATCATAAAGAAATATCGAGATATAAATTTTCCTTCTTCTTTTTTTCGCCGATGGAGCTGGAACATTGAACTTAACTGAAAGATTGTCTCTCAAAAAGTATCTTCAACAACACACGAAGAGATCCAAAGACAGACCATTATATCAGAAGAAAAATCAAGAGTCACAGATCTTAAATGGCAGTTGGCAGGCCATGTTGCAAGAATATTAGACATTTGAAGATCACAAATAATTACATGGATCTCCCAGCGATCATATGCGAACCTGTGGCCGACAGAAAATTATATCGTGTGACGATTTAGACTGATTCATGAGTTATTAGCCCTGCAATGCTAGCGATAGAGTAATCTGGCGATCTCAGGGAACTTCTATGTCCAGCGACAGACGCCAAAAGGCTGCTGATGATGATGATAAATAAGTAGAATCCACAAAAAACTTATCATTTATTCATCTATCTATCAATGGTCGTTGACAAGTTGATTACAAATTGTATTTGAAAGTATTTGCTTGTTTGCATAAGCGGTACATTTTTGTGCTGTCTCCTTTCTCAGTCTTTCCTTCTCCCATCCCTCATTTAGTTCATCTTCCCTTTCTTCCATGTATACTGAGTGCCAGCCAGATTGACCATGTACATAAGAAATCACACTACTACCTAGTTTCCAATGGCTCCCCGAGAGTACTTCTCTTGCCTGCGTGTTCACACTTGCTCACAAAATATTCTGCTCGCAATGACTGACACACACACACACACACACCCATATATATATATATAAATATATATATATATATATATATATATATATATATATATATATATATGATTTGATATACCTCGACTCATATTTATCTATATATGAAATTTATATTTATGATATATAGTCAAGCCTGGTTGCTGTAGGGTCAAACTCCACACTTTCTTCTAATCCGACTAAAGATGATTACTGAAGCAGTTAGCTTGACCCAGCCGGCAAGAGTAGCTCACCGGTTACTTGGTCGTGATTTCAATTCACGGTAAGTGTTCGTTTTATAATTATGATTGTTTATTAGAATAAAATAAGCCCTTGTATAATTCTTGCGTATATAAATCTTCGTGGGTATTTAGAACTTGTCAGTCTAGCTCAGTCGTTAAGGGTCTTGTCTACTGATTACTTAGTCATGATTTCAATAATGATGCGTTTCGTTTTTATATAACGGGACTGACAACCAGTGAAGAGTTTACTCAGAAAAAAATTCGGTGAAAATTGTCGTTGTTGTTGTTGCTGTTGTTCCCTAACGAGACTTTGAAAACTGATGATTGCAGTTGTTGTTGTTGTTGTTGTCTTGGAATGGAATTCGACAATATAATTCCATACACATGTTGCTAATAGGAACAACGGGCATTGTTCAAAGGCTGAAATATCATATATATATATATATATATATATATATATATATATATATATATATATATATATGAGTGTATATATGTATATGTATGTGAGTTTGTGTGTGAGAGATATATGCATATATAGAAGGCGTGTGAGATATATATATAATATGCAGGGCATTGTCGATGTGCAAGTACGCGTGTTCCAATGTGCATGTGAATGTATTCTAGCAGTATATGTATGACTGTGGGTGTGTCTGTGTATGTGTGTGTATACGTGTGTGCGTGTCTATGTGTATGTATGTCAATTTTCAAATGTTTATGAGAGTGTCAGTAGTGCCATTTGGTGGGTGTGTATATAAGTCAGTATCAGTGTGTGTGTTGTACCTGAATGTTTCTCAGTTGGTTTGTGCATGTATCCCTGCGTGTGATTTTCTGTTCCTTGGGGTCTGTCCGTCTGTCTCTCTGTCTGTCTGTTTGTTGGTGTGAGTTTTGTGCCATCTTCCTCCGACGAAGATGGTATCACACGATCAGAGTAACGTACTGTGCATTGGCGGTTGTTTCACTATTGAATGGACTTCATCAAGAACCCCACATCTATTGTTAAGATGGATTATTGTGAAGTTACTTTTGATGTCTTCACAAAAGAAATAAGTACAAAAGAACTTTTAAACTCAACAACCTCTTTTTTATCCAGCTTCTGGAGACATTGCTTGTGCAAGTGGAAAGGTTCGATGTTGACCTTTGTACGGAATGCTTGAATTACACGTGTGACGGCATTTTGTGTTCGCTGTTTGATGTAATTATAACAGGATCTTCATACATTTCGCTTCTTTCTTACTTTCATATATTTTGGGTAGTAAGTGAGCGTGTTGTACGTTGAACGTTCATGAATAGTACACTTCTGCTATTATGAAAACGACAGAATGATTTACATGAATTATCCAGAAAAAGATAATTCTTATAGGCCTTCCAACATAAATTTAGAAATATCGTATATAAGACAAATGGTTTACGAGGATATTATGAGAACTACCGCTCACTACAGTCCATTCAAGATCGATAACTGTCCATATCAAACCTCGGTAGACGACCGTTTAGTCATGATACAAGTGCATTCGACGCAGTGTAATGTTTGCACAGATTTTATTTTTCAATTAGATTATAATATACCGGCATGGACAGTTATGAAGTTCAAATGCGAGCAGTCCAAATACTTGAGATAGAGACAAAATCATGAGAAAAACACCCGAGGATTATCAACTGCCAGATCTTATGGAGTCTTTCTGCTTATTATCAGCAGCAGCAGCAGCAACAACAGCAGTCTTTTAGCGTCCATCGCTGAACTTAGACCTTCTCCAAGAATTGCTAGACTTCTCTATCATCTTATTTTCTGTTGCCACAACTTCGCATATGATCTCTGGGTTCCATGCCGTGAGTCATGATGTCAAGCAGTTGTCTGACATTTTTGCAGCATGTCAAGCCCATTGCCATTTGAGTTTTCTGATAATCTCTGTGATATCTCAGACTCATGTCTTTTCCTGATATACAGTGCAGTCTCATTGTTTCTCCGTAGGTTGAGGATGATTCTCTCATGTGCACATTCTCATTTTGAGGGGCAATCTTTTGGTTGGATTCCATGTTTCTACCCTATGATGACTATCAGGTTGTATTGTATCGATTGTGGACCCATCTTTCGGGTACTAATGGGAGTTTCTTATTTTTGTAAGTCGACTACCAAAAGCTTGCCAACCTAATGTGATTCTCTGCTTGTTCCTCCCTCTTTTGAGGATTTCACGATGATTCATCGTCCCAAGTAGATTTAGTGGTCTATTCCTTTCAGCCCTGTGCTCTCGAGCTTGATCATGGTGTCTTTGTTCTCAATGTGTTTATCGTAAATGACATTTGTTTTGCGGAAGTTCATTTAGTGGCCATTTTTTTTTTGCTATCTCTGTTCACACTATCAAAACGAATTTGTCGTTAGTGTCTTATATGACCAAGTCTAAGGAAGCCCGTTAAAATATAGGAGGTTTTCTCACAAGTACCATGGTAATTGAGTGAGTGTATGCTTAAACAGGCACATTTCTAAGATTCAACTGAATTAAAATAATAGCCATTGAATGAAAATTATTGCATGAGGTGTACGTATATAGTATATGGATATGTGTTTGTATACATATATGGAAAAAATCTACTTTGAAATATAATATTTTAGATTGTCAATAATGCTTACATTTGATTGCAGTCGAATTAAGAGCATAATATCTATTTGTCTCTGAAACCGATTGCCAAGAGGGAAACTAATGAATTTATTGGTTCAGCGCCTGCATTTGTTTGGTATTAGAATACATTTAATGTTTAGTTTTATCAGGCAAAAGAGGGATACAGGTAGGAAGATTATGTTGCCCCAATTTTTAAAATTGAGGAAACAACCCTATCAGAAAATCAGCGTCAGATTTTTTTACGTGATTTCGAACACCAAACGCAGGTGGCATTGCAAAAAATGCCACTATCTGAACCAGAAGACAAATCCCTTCGATAAGTCCAGTTTAAGGTCAGATGATTATGTTGTGTCCATTTTCCAACTTTGGATGGTCTGCCTGTCTTGAAAAATTAGTATCTGAGGTCCAAGATTTTTTTTTTTACCTAGGTTCAAATAACGATCGATGTTGATGTCTGGCAAACAGGCAATTATCTCTGCTCTCAGGCAGGCCTTGCTTCGTATTACTCAATCATTTGTTTGTTTGTTTGTCTCTGTGTGTATTTGTGTCAGTATGTATGTGTGCGTGCGTGAGTGTCTGAGGCGGTGTATGATGTTTATATTCTCTATTGTATTTGTTTGTGAGACGATGGAATTTTAAATTCTCTGTTGGCGTGTTTTAATTCCCAAGAAGGTCACTCCGGAGTTACAAAACGTAGACTGGTTATGACATTTTAAATCATTTTCTGCCTGCGTAAATCTGACAGCAGTCAGAACAGAATTACCTCCCGTTAAAGACTTCTCAACGTGATAACACACTCACGCAATAAAAGGAATACATTTGCGTATATATATATATATATATATATATATATATATATATATATATATATGTTGTGGAATTATAGATTCACTACACAGGCATGCTTATGTTTCTACCCTTTGGACTTTTTCAGGCGAAGTGCAGAAACAAAAGCATACCATGATTAAAGATCTACTCTAACTAAAGGTTTTTGTATCGAGCATTTTTAAAGAATAAACTCATAACGCATCGTGTATTGAAACACAGAATTTTACTTTTATATATATATATATAAGAGGGCAGAAACATAAGCTAGTTTGTGTAGCGAATCCACATTCTACTATATATATATATATATATATATATATATATATATATATATATAGAAAGAGAGAGAGAGAGAGAGAGAGAGAGAGAGAGAGAGAGAGAGAGAGAGAGATACACTTGCAGGGGTTGCTTGGGAATCAAATAACTTCTTTCACACCCTGGGCCAATTCACGTATACTCCCGTACTCAGTTAAGCACTATTTACTCGATAATTTTGTAGAGGTGTTCCCAGTCAACGCGGGGTTTCCTTGCTACATTTTCTAGATAGATGTCTACACATGTTGGTTAAATTGACGCGAACAAATTTAATTAGAGTACTAACTGACTGGTTGTGCGATTGAATGAGTATTCAGGAAGGTTCATGCTGACCACTGGACAGACCTGCGTATAGGCCACAATACACCCTCTGACATTTCCCATGTTCCCAATGCCTATTATCAAAATGATTGAAAGCTGAAATGGATTTAAGATTCTGATATGAAATTCATGTAAAAAGTTCTTTCAATCAAAATGATATTTGCTAATCCTTCGTTTTGTGATGGGAAATTTCAACCATCATCGAAATCGACTACGGATGCAGAAAAGGGCAAAATAAGGTGGTAAGTGGAATTTTACATTTTGTGTTAGATGGCCGCAAATTCTTAAGTTCCACACACGTACTTACTCGATGTTGAAAACTGCGCAACACTTTCGTGTCGTTTTCAACATCAAGTGAGCCAAAGTGTCGAAAACTAACAAAAGGAAAATAAAAGATGATACATCAATTATATTGTTATTGCTCTGAACATTACCTGGTGTAACTGGATAGCTTTTGCCCTTTCATGCATCCGTAGTCGACTTTGGTTACTAGTTTTGCGTTCACAAAACGAATAATTGCCTGACATTTTATCACAAAAAGGATGTAACCGGAAGTAACTGATATTATGGATAGAAAGTAACGGTCAAGTTTGGCATCGTAGTTAGAATGCAAATACAACCCCGCTCTAAAAGGTTTTGTTATTTTGTTGTTTGTGTTTTTTTTTTGCTAGATAATGAATTTAACTTTTATTTCTTCATTGCAATTTTCAATTTTTGAGAAAAACTGCACGAATATTTCCAGTGAGACTGATCTTTCGAAAAATGAGTTTTAGTCAACTACTCGGAAAAAATTGAATAATTTAGATAGATAGGGTGTCTCGGTATATTTTCTCTTCAGATTTATGTTAAATCTCAGTGGAATCAGTTACCGTTAATGGCCAAATTTCTGAGAAATATTTTGATGCTTAAGCTCCTCCTCTGTCCTCGCTATCCTGGCGAGGACACTAACGTTAGAGCAGAGTTGCAGGATTGCAGTCTGGTAAGAGATTATTTAATTATCAACTGAAATGCAGCTGTAGTTTTAAGAAACAAATGAACCACATTCTGCTGCAACCTGGAAGACCACGATGTTAACAATAGGTTAAAGCAACTAGTTAAGTATGTGATAAATAAATATCAGGCTTAGAACCTGTTGATTGGGCGTCTTACTTACCAGATTTGACGCCCTACGATCACTCTTCGAAGTACTGCATCAAGAGCAAAGTTCATAAACCAAAATCAAGAGACCTTTACGAACGGTCAGAGATTGTTGTGCAAACAACCCACTTGGAATATTTGCTAATATCGGGAATACCTGTGTCAATCATGGACTGAAATGCCAAGAAGATGCAATCTACAAGTACGTTATATTTGAATTTGAGAGAATTAAGATGAAAAATTAATAACATTCTGACATGTGCAGTAGTTACAAAACAGTGGCTGTCATGCTCTCCACAAATCGTGGATGATTATGTTTATCCTCAGCTGTGTATATACCTACCGAGATAGACAAGGACGTTATAACCAAATATAATTATTTGCATATAGTTAACGGACAGAAAAAACATCACTAAGTATATTTATAGATCTACTGAACTGTTTGAAATACCAACCGCCACTTTACCAAAACATTATCAATTATTAGCTATTCAGCATCTCTTTGATCTTCCCCCTGTTTTGTCCAGGAGGCTAATATTAGCCAACCCTAATCCACGTTATTCTCCGTCTAATCTCCGCCATTTTTGTCCCGGGGCAACCCTATAATTTGAGAACTTTTAGAATCATGCCAATAACGAACAGCTTGTCTAGTTTATTTGGCTTTCCTAATACTTTTCTTCTCGAGATTATCTTCTTATTTCTTTCATTCTGTCATAACCTGCTGTTAAATCCTGGTCTTGTTCAGGTTCGAATGAGTCTCACGTTTAATGGATAAAAAAACGGAAGTACACCTAATGCAGTAAGTTTTGACTCATGGGAATATTTGCATTACCTCAACTCTTGACCTTTAAATCCCTCAACCTTTTGATATTTGCATCTTTTTTGCTGGACGCGTCTTTAATCTAGTCTTTTGCTTAACTTGACTGATCTAATCACATGGATTTTAGCTCGTGATTTCTATTCATTGCAAGCAGGAACATTTAAATAGCCGCAATGGCTATAGTGCTCTGAACAATCAATGGTGAGTTCTTTCTTTCAGGTTGTTCCGTGCAGATGACATAGAGATAAATTTGACGATGCTCAAAAATATCTATCTATGGCTCGCCGACATGGTAGATTTTATTATTACATGGGTTTTCCGCTGGCTTTTAAGAAATCAATATTGTCATTCTCACGAAAGATCTTGGTATCATTTGAATCTGGCAGGTTCCGTCTAATACGAGCTAATATAATAAGGCAAGAGACAAATGGAAAATCTCCACTTGAAAACGATTGATGAGGGGAAATAAATGGAAAACAATGTATTCGTTTGGTCAACAGAAAGTAAATTACTCTGTAGGATGAAGTCCTCTCTCTGTAAGATAATCTCAGGATATCAAATCCTTAGACTTAAAGTATCAACCTTAGCACATCTTTTCGATAGATTTAATATCTTCAAATTTCTCCCTATTTAGATTACTTCATAGACGGACGAGAAATCAATTTAACACTTAACAGAATTCATTTCTGATAAAATCATGGAATATTTCATCAAAAAATGGAAGAATTCGTTTCATCGCTTTCATTTTTTGCTCACGATGATGATTGCGTTTTTGACAAATGAATTTAAGCTTTTTTTTCTCCACTTGAACGTGGTTTTATTCTCGCTTCATTCATGCCTTGATACTTTCCGAACCGAGGGACATCACGATTTACAACATGGGTCCCCCTCCTGAGATCACATGCGCAACCGAGGCCGGCAGAATATTAGATGGACAGACGTGCTATATAAATTCAGAAAGTACTGGCTCTGCGAATCCTTGGGAAGGTCTATGACCAACGACGGACGTTGAAAGACTGATGATGATGATGATGATGATGATGATGATGATGATGATGATGATGATGATGATGATGATGCTTGCTAACCACAGCAACATAGTAGACGCCCACAACTCAATACATATGCATGAATCACCATTGAATTCCGTATCCAAGACTCTTTTCCCTTTGTTCTCTCTCTCCCTCTCTCTTTCTCTCTCTCTTCCTTTTTCATGTTGGAATGCCCACTTAGCTTCCAACCGTGTCACGTGATCACAAAGGAACACTCCCTATCAACAAGTAAGGTAGCGTCAGAACTAAAATCGAAATATGCAGACTCAGAAGACCAACAAGTGCATCGTTCTTTGTGGCCCAAACCTCACTCAGCATACTGTCTAACAACCCCCACGGGTCCTCAATCTCCTACCTCCATTTTCCATTGAAATATTTCTCTGATTTTTCAGTTTTGCTCCCAGCGAGCACGAGTTTAATAGCGGCGCTCGGAAAAGGAGAGACGAAGAAGACCAAGATGGCGACCGACGCTGTGCTCGCTATCAAAGGGATGCAAACGATGTGCGCGCATAATTGTGATCGCATCACCCGCTAGTATCCTTCCGCAACACGACATCACATGTTTTTGATCTAGTCCAACATTGCTTCCGTGTAGGCCTGTGTTAACTTTCTCTTAAGTTTGTCCTTTCTTTTATCTCTTTGCTATCTTTTTTTACATTTTCCGTTTTCCTTTCTTCTTATCTCCTACGCCCTTCCATCGTCATCGTCGTCATCTCTCCCATCACCATTCTCCCTAATAACATTGTTATTACTATAACTAATATATAACTGACATTTCGCCTGTCATAACAAGGACACTCTTCCAAGAACATCGCACCTGAATTGTTTGTATTGGTCAATTCATTGTTTTGTTTTTGTTTCTTCTTTGCTGTTTTTCAGAGCTTTGTGGATAGCAATAGTTTTTTCTCGTTTTTCTTCTTACAATAATAATCATTGCCATCATCGATCATTGTTGGTCGACCGCAGGACATAGGCCTTTCCCAGCTCTTATCATGACAATGGTAGGGTCATGTTGGTTATGGGAAGGCAGTGTCTAATTATGCTCAACGATTGCGACTATTGCCCAGTGAGCATTCTGAATTCAGAGTTGTCCTTCAACCTGACTGGTCGCCTCCCAAATTCATCTGTTCTGCTATTTTTACAGATTGATTCATGCCTATCACAAGGGCATGCATAAAGTGAATGCAAATATCCTAGTCCAAAGTTTGGGCTTAATTTACCAATTCAATTGTCTGCACTGTAATGACGATAATAATAATAATAATAATAATAATAATAATAATAATAATAATAATAATAATAATAATAATAATAATAAGAAGAAGAAGAAGAAGAAGAAGAAGAAGAAGAAGAAGAAGAAGAAGAAGAAGAAGAAAAAGACCAAGATCTTGCAAGAGAACTGAAGAAGATGTGGAACATGAAAGTCAGGGTGGTGCCAGTTGTAGTGGGCGCACTGGGAACTGTCCCAAAGACACTGAGGGCGAGACTGGAGGAGCTCAGGATAAAGGAAGGATTGAGACTGCACAGACCACAGCTCTGCACAGATACTAAGGAAAGTGCTAGAAATGTAAGGACTACAACACTAAATGTTAGCAATGGCCTAACAGAGGCAGGAAAATGAAAGCGGAAATGTGAACCACAACACTGGCATGATAGGCGAGGGAGAGAAGAAATGTTTGCTGAAGACCTGGGGAGACTTATTGTCACTCAGCTGTCAGCAATGACCACTGGGCAACCGGTGTGAAACTGTAAATCACTGTATTACTGTGGTCTATGAGAATGAGGAGAAGAGGGCTGGAGACTTGAAGAGATCTGCTGTCACTCAACCTCCAGTGGTAACCACCAGGCAACTGGTGTGAGATTGGAAATAATAATAATAATAATAATAATAATAATAATAATAATAATAATAATAATAATAATAATAATAATAATCTTGCATACATCACTCTATATAAAATAGTGTATGTTTGGGAAAGTGTTGTATCGTTTGTTTTTCCACCCACTGTAGACCTCAGACTGTCATAATTTACAAGGTTGCCAGTCTTAGGTCTCTAGATGAGACCTGATTCGTGTCTAACATAAACTGAAATTGAATCTTCATCTCATGATATTTTAAATTTTACTCTAAATCAACTTAATGTTTAATGTTGAAAGTATCGAGCACTTTATGGTATAAATCCACCACACATTGAATATAGTATTATATTATATTTATTCTTAATTTGTATATATAAGCCACTGTCCTTCCAAGGAAAGCACAAAATACATAACGATGTACCTTCACAGTTTCAGTATTTTTGATACATAATCCTAAAATATGTCGACATAAAATGGTATAATGTATATGTTACTGATTTCGACTACGTAGGTATCAGGAACATTGGAATCCATTGCAATGATCACAATTTTTTTTTCTACTTCAAAACTTATTGAATCTTACAAACTGTTTCACGTTTGACCATGGGTTGTACGAAACTAGCCTTTATGTATCCTTTGTGTGCCTCGCCATGGAACAGGATTTAGCATACTATTCTTGCAAATCATTACTACTGTGAAGAGTTCAATATTTCTTCGTTGTCCCACATGTACATTCAGTCACAGAGCATCAATGTAGTGAGTTTGATACTCACACATGAAGAGTACCCAAGAAGAATTACGTTCTTGCTCGACACTAATACAATCATTGGGAATAAACTAGTCACTGGCTATGGGAATTGATTTATCACCAGAAAATCGTTTGTAGATCCAGGACAGTCATCAACATCTTAACCCCCCAAAATTCTACTGAGAATGTATTTCTTTGGAAATGGTAATCAAAGGGAATTATTTAATAGACATTGCTGGGGACTCGATGAATTGCTAAAATGAGCAATTGCCCCGTTTCCATGATGCATTGGGCCAAAAGTTCAATCAGGAATTTCTCTGCGTGAAAATGCTTATCCTCATGTTGCAGATGCGATGCAGCAAAGAATCTGGAGATTACGACAGGAAGCTTAATTAGACGCGACGCATTTTGTAAATATGTCACCTTCAGAATGTCACTTATTTCACTATTTGCTCCCTGTCTGGTCGACTGTTCAAAGTTTAAGACATTGACAATTTCATCGAAGAATTCATTCAATAAAAAACAGAATATTTGTTTTTCGATAGAATATAGAATATAGCTGAAAGATGTAGAACGGTCATAGAAAGTGAAGAAAAAATTACTTTGCTTAATGAATAATGATGCTATGAATTCGCATGGATGAAAGATTTGTCAAAAAATCGAGGGAACCGTTGATCAACCTCATATGATGTTATACACAATTTACGTGAGAGATGATATAAGATTATACCAAGACAATGATTGAATCAACGTGCTATGGATTTATGGGTGTAGAAAACTTTATCAAAAAATGCTTGAAACTTTTGTATCAATTCAATAGTACAACTGTTTTCTTAATTATATTTAGTTTACTTCTCGATATTAAATTTCCAAAATGAATTATATTTAAATCATGTATGAATTAAAAGATTGACCGATGAGCAAATTCGAAGAAAATTGATTGTTGGGTAAAAATTGGCGGATATTGATTTAGTAAACTTGGTTTTGATTTTTTGAATATTGTATTCCAAGCAATTTATCTTTTGTTTCATATATATATATATACATATGTGTGTGTGTGTGTGTGTGAATATATATCGTCCAAAAAGCTTTACAGCTTTAAACACTAAATGTATAAAAGAGGGAAGAAGATTTCCAAAGATTTATGTCATTCCAGTCAATTATTTCGCGAAATCTGATAATGTAATTCATGTAATCGTAGATGCAGTGGTCTCCTTCTTCCAGCTCTGCGTTTTCAATTTCGGTTTTTCTAAAGTAGACCACCACATCAACTTGGGACAACGAATCTCCATGAAATTCTCGAAAGAGGAGAAAATCAAGCCAATAATCACTCTAGGATGACAAGCTTCATGAACAAGGAAATCCCATTAATCCAAAAAGAATGATATACAACCAACGCATCCCCCCGATAGTCACCTATGGATCTGAAACATGGAACATAACCAAGAGATTGACCCTCAAACTTACAACCATGCAATGTGCACCGGGGAGAATCGTGCTCAACATCACATGGAGAGATCACTAGCATAATATACTTAAGGGAAAAAATAGGAATCTGAGACATTATATAATCCATTCGAAAACTCAAATGGCAATGGGCTGGACGTGTTGCAAGAATATCAGACAACCGCTGAACATAACGACTCACGACGTTATCACATGCAAAACTGTGATCGGCAGAAAATGAGATTGCTTGACGAAATAGACAAGTTCAGATAGTATTAACTCCTCAATTCACACGATAGACAGGTCTATCAAATCTTGATAAAAGTCTATGCCTAACAACGGACTCTAAAAAGATGGTTATGATGATGATGATGATGTAATTTTATAATTGTTTTTCATTTAGTTTCCTTTTTTCATAGTTTGCACAGAATTTGGTATTATGGAAATAATACTGGTCAGATTGAAAGTGACTTGTATGGCCCATGGTCGTGTATACTTTAGGACTGTTTGTAAAAACTGACAAGAAATATTCCCTACAGAACCACAATAAAAGATCTATACACACATAAGCACACATACACACAATATATATATATATATATATATATATATATATATATATATTCTTTCCCAGGAATACGCATAAAATATTCATTACAATAACGGCTAGAGTGTCGTTCAATAACACCCGTTTGAATCGACTCATACATATAAACTAGACACTAACATGAGTTAACTTCACCCACCAACTCTACCAACATGGTGAATATTTCATTTATCCTCCATATTTTTTCTAAACCTTTATACGTCAATTTTTCTACTGATTTATTAACACAACACTGCCAGTCATCCATAAATACATACATGAACATCGATACGAACTACTTACCCTTCGATACAGACTTGGAGAAGCCAGTAATAAAAGCACTTTTATATTTATGAACTTTACGATAGAAGCGAACGTTATGAACAGAATTCTGTCTTTTTTTTCTAATTTTCTTGATATATATATATATATATAAATATATATATATATATATATATATATATATATATATATTAGTTAATCTCCAGGAAAAAATCATGGCTATATTTGAATGTCTATTAGATGGTTTGTTTTAAAAAAAGAAACTAAACTCGTTCAAGTGGAAGATTCAATAGTTTCAAACGGTGGCAGTAGATATTTTTATCAGCAAAATCGTCACCTTTAAGTGGAAGCATTCATTGTTGCCAACAAAAGAACATAAAAATCACACTTTTCAATATCTCCCCCTCTCTCTCTCTCTCTCTCTCTTTCTCTCTCTCTCTCTCTCTCTCTCTCTCTCTCCCTACATATATATTTTTTTTTTCGATTTATCATCTTTTATGTTTCATAGCGATGCCATCCTTTGACAGGGTTATTCCTAGAATTAGTTTTGACGGTTTTGATACAAGTCGCGAGTAATACCCTCTGAATCATCATTGATGATTTGCTCGCAATAAACTGTCTGCCATTGTTTTCTTTCCTTTTAAGTGCGTAGTCATGCAGTCTACTATTTTATCATCTCCTACAGTACGGTATTTTCATACGATACGATGCGATACGATTTATGACACATAACCAATCACACACATGAATTCACACTGAATGTATGAGGTGGTGTTGCAGAAAAATAGTGGCTTCGTCGCAAGTTGTTGATATCAAAGTCTCATTCATTCTATCAATCTTGGTCTTTTCTTATCTCAGTTTGATCATTTCTGTCATGATCTCTCTTTCCCCCTACGTCCTTCTCTCACTCTAGCTCAGTTTGTTCACAACTCTTTCATTATATATCTCAGTTTGTTCATATATATCTGTTCATATTTCAGAGTTGGGGTTCGGCTAACCTCCTGGAATTGAGACCCTGCTCAGACAATCTTCTAACTATCAACTATTGTCTGTCCAGTCACAGAGGTCCCTTGGCTCGTTGAGTAGGTGCTTAGAGTAGATCGAGTCTTCCCTCTAATGGAATAACTACTCCTAATAAAAATAAACAGGTCCTTTATACAACCAAACTGTACATAGATATTAGAACAGAAATCGACAAATGATCAAAGTGTGAGTTTAGAAGTCCTTCGTTGAAATGTGTAAGCGTTTATATAGCGCTCACTATCCCGACATTCGGTAGCGGGGGTCAATCAAGATTGGAAGATATGTAATTCTCAACAGGTTTGAGTTAGTATGCAATGTTTTTGGAACGTGTCTTAGAGGATCCAGATGAAACATCAAGTCGATTTTCTGCACTCCATCAACAAACATGGTTGGGGCGGGTAGCTTCACCGTATGGGGTGCTTTCTCCGAATATGAATATACTGACACTTGTAAGAATATTACAGTTCTGAATCAGAGTAGCTAGTTTTAAAGATGAGAAAGGCTGTCTCAATCAAATTACTAGTTTACAAAAAAGTATTTTCAAAGTTCAATCCAGCTTGCCCATCGGTGCTTAAAGAGGGAAGACCACTGGAACAATATCCCTGCATATGAAGCAGAAACATGGAACCTAACTAGAGACAAACCCGTAATTTGAGAACCATGCAACGTGCACGTGAAAGAATTATGCTCAATATTACATGGAGAGACCACTAGACGGCACGATACATCTAGGAGAAGACGGGAGTCTGGGACATCTTAGAAGCCAACAAAAAAAAACTCAAATGGCAATAGGTTGGCCATGTCGCAAAAAAGGCAGACAACCAATGGACATCGCGACTCACGACATGGATCCCTAGAGATCAAATGCGCAACCGAGGCTGGCAGAACATTCGATGGAGAAACGAGCAAGACAAATTCAGAAAGTATTGGCACTACACGACGCCTACGATAGAGAAATTTGGCGAATCCTGGGGAGGGTCTATGTCCAACGACGGACGTTGAAAGACTGATGATGATCATGATGATGATGATGATGATGATCATCATCATCATTATCATCATCATGATCATCATCATCATGATCATCATCATGATGATGATGATGATGATGATCATGATGATGATGATCATGATGATTGACCTTGGCATTGTAGCGAAGTTTATAATATTGGTGCGTAAAAAGGGGGGAGTGAAAGAATTAATTTCATTTCAGATTTAGGTTGAGAATGTAATTTGGTCCTAGGCAGCATACTCAGATAATTTGAACCATTGATCCTTGGCAAAATTAATGATCTGTGCACAAATAATACCGTCATTTTTATGCGTATTATGCCAGTAATATAATAGATTATTAGACAATATTATTGACAAATTTATCGTTAAAATAGATAAAATAAGTCAATGAATAACACAATGTTTTTCACGGATACAGGTAATCTAAATTTAAACTGCACAAGTAATTTGTAACGACCATAAGTATATATATATATATATATATATATATATATATATACGCGCGCGCGTGTGTGTGTGTGTGTGTGTGTGTGTGTGTGTGTGTGTGTGTGCATATATGTACGTCAGAAAATATGGATATAGTTTCGGCGAAAAGATGCAATCGTTTTCTCACGTCATTCTTCGCCAGGAGCTCTGATAAAGTCCAACTTTCAGATGAAACGTTAGCTATCATAACCAATAAAGTATTTGAGATGCACTATACATACATATACCAGATGCTATTCAAGACGTTGGAAGCGTGCATATATAATACAGAATCTTGCTTTGCAGCTATCCTTCGTATATTTGCCCAATGGAACTACTTGAAGGAAATGATGTAAACTCAGTGTTAATGTAAATTTTTTCATGCTCAAATTTCTATACTTTTCCAGTCGTGCCTGATATGTATATATATATATATATATATATATATATATATATATATATATATACTGAAAAGTACATTAGTCATCTTCTCTTAAAAGTCTCGGATACGCTGTATAACTCTGGTCGTTTATATATAATTTGTATTCATAATATTGGATGTTGTTGTAAACAATATTATTCTCTATAAAATTGCATAGTATGCATTTTCATATATCATATTCAGCCGCACATGTGCGCTCACGCACAACACACACACGATCATACTAATGTACACACGCACACGTGTATTGTGCATGTGTATGCGTCTGTGTTTGTGATCGGATATTCTGATAAGTATAATCTCCTCCACGAACCTATACGAATTCTGGCACCAGGGATTAACACGTGATCAGGACAACGAGTCATGCAATTTCTGAAACTGGACAGGAACAAGCGTATACGCCCTTGGGGTTGGGGTTCCAAGATCCACACCATCCTTACATTCCATTACCACATCTCTCTGTCTCTCTGTCTCTCTGTCTCTCTGTTTCTCTCTCTCTCTCTCTCTCTCTCTCTCTCTCTCTCTCTGTGTTTCTCTTTTGGCTACATCTTTCGTCCTCCCAAATCTATCTGATCTCTCTTTAACTATTCACGGATTTCACTTTCTCTATCTCTCAATCAATATGTCAGAAAGATTATTATCTCTATCCGTCTCTCTCTTTCTATGTATATATATATATATATATATATATATATATATATATATATATATATATATATATGTATATGTGTGTGTGTCAATTTATTTATATCAGTGCCGATCTTTCCATCTCTCTGTTCTTCGATCTGTGAGCCTTTCTATAAATAGGAGGTTGGGTCAATGATCACTGACTTAAGTGCATTAACAAGGGAGGGGTTCTTTGTTGAAAATATTCGTTGAGTAAAATAAATACTTTTTTTTATTACTAGGCTGCGTACCTATGCATATACATGTTGATCTAAACCAGCCTCTTTCCATCTATCTATTTGTCTTCCTATATATCGATTGATTGATATTGGATTCAATCATCCTCTCTGTTCTATTCTCCTATCTATCAATCTATCCATCCATCTATATATACATATATATATATATATATTCATCGAGATAGAGATAATATACATATGAGATATATATATATATATATATATATATATATATATATACAAACTTGTTCATAACTCTTAACTGCAATCTTTCTTTATCGTATTTCCCCTCTCTCCAAATTCTCCCTTTTTCTCACTTTTTTGAATCGTCCTGTATTTTCTCCTATTCTGTTTTTCTCACTTCCCTCTTCTTCACACTCCCCTCTCTTTATTTACTCTCTCTTTCTCTCTCTCACTCTCACTCTCTCTCTCTCTCTCTCTCTCTCTCTCTCTCTCTCTCTCTCTCTCTCTCTCTCTCTCTCTTCAATATGCAATTATTATTTATTATTCGCACAGCGTACAGGGGCGATATGTTATGTCCGTCAATAAATCAAATCTTCCGATATCATGACCACAGCCGGGTGTCAGAGGTGATATTGATGGTGAATTAGTAATATCTTTAGCTGTTGCCGATTTCCAGAAGCCTTGTCGACGAGGACCAAACCTTCATGAATACGTTGATATCCCCAGAGTGCTACGCCACACGGCATCCTGCCATAATGCAGCCGGACTGGTATGTGAGCACAAATTGAGTTTCCCCAGCAGTGGCATGTCTTACCCAATGCTGACACGCCCATACTAGAATATGGGATCAGCCAACTGTAGGGGGGCTTTCTGCATTGCTTTGTTGTTTATTTGATTTCTATCTTTGGCAGTATGTGTTTCAATTCCATAAAGGTGGAATAATTGGAGCT
Source organism: Thysanoteuthis rhombus (assembly GCA_963457665.1). Taxonomy (NCBI): domain Eukaryota; kingdom Metazoa; phylum Mollusca; class Cephalopoda; order Oegopsida; family Thysanoteuthidae; genus Thysanoteuthis; species Thysanoteuthis major. Next base: position 38,670,544 of record OY735215.1, read on the forward strand.
TTGATGGAGACAAAAGATGAAATACATAGAAGCGGTAACTGTTTTGTTTATGTTTTGGTTTTTTTTGCGCAGAGGGCTAGAGCCCTTGTCAATAGACACTGTGAGATCCCTGAGTTTGACTTCAAGCCCAAATTGGTACTGTTCCAAATCGATCAAAAAAAATTCAATGAAAAAAGGAGAAATTTGGGAACGGAAATCCAAAAAAGAGGTAATGAAAAATGTATTGATGAATATCATGTTGGGGGTGATCAATTAGAACATTGGGAGAAGAGGTGATCAATGAATCCATTAATTCTCTCACACTTTTTCGGGCTTTAATCACTAAAAAGACTCAATTTTCAAAAGATAAACGGGCACAAACTATGGGACAATTTAACATTAGCATTGCAAAATGAACCCCCATCAAAAGCCGAGGAGGACGTTTTTTGTCTAATTTTTTTAGCCATCTAGATCCATTTGTGTGGCCTGTACGCACGATATACACATAGCCAGCTGAACCAACTTGAGAACTGTAAAAACCTATTTTCATACGGAAAGGACAGAAAAACAATACATATGATAGGCATATTCTGTCAGTATCACTTGCATTAATTTCTGACCCCTGACAATTCCTTGTTACTACATTTTCAATACATTCCTGAGGCAAAATCATCAGCATTATATTTTCATTAAATGTACGTTAGTAAATCAATAATATGATGAAAAAAGCGTTTGCTTTAAACAGAAATATTTATTTTTTAATATAATCTTCTTCCCTGTCAATACGGTTATTCAGTGGGGAATTTTTATCGTATAGCGTGAATATTACACAGGGGAAACTTTCAGATTAAAATTCACTTAATAACTAAACGTTTGGTTGTTGAATTTTATATCCACATTCTTATAATAGCGTTATTCTGTCATTGATGCTCGTGATAATCCCTGACCATTGACAACCAATTTTTCTCATTTTCAAAAGAGGAAGGAATCAAGTAAAGAATTACTGTAGGTTTGTAATCTTCTGTCAAGGCGAGTTCAAGAATGAGAGAATTCTGTTAGTGCTTGGAAAGAAGGGTACACGACCAATTCATTAATCGTTTTGGAGATTTGGTTGTTCATCATTTGGCTAAATAGTTGCAAGATACAGTTTAGTAAGCTTATTGGTTTGTTGTTGTTGAGGTCTTCCAGATTTCTTTTTCTCCATATAATAGCATTATGATTGCAGTTTTCCAATCTTCTCGGGCTTTACTTCGTTTACTTTGTAGCATCCGCTAAATAGAATGGCTATTTTCTTAGTGATGACTTTTTCAGCTTTTTGAGTTGGCTGATAGTGATGCTATCGGGTCTAAAACCTTTCCTTTTTTTTCTTTTTTGCTTGTTTGATGGCTTGTGTCACTTCCTGTGGTATAACTTCTTAAATATTCTCGAAGTGATTACTCTTGATTGTGTGTCTTGTTTGTTTTTCTGTCTCCTTTGTTTGGTGGGATATTGGTTTTCGTAGAATTCTTGGGCGTATAAGATGATTCGGTCCTGATCTATCGTTTGGTCTTTTTTTTTTTTTTTTTTTTTTGCTTAGAGAAATTTTTCAATAGTTTGAAGCATCTACCCCTCTCGTGAGAGATTTTGGTGACTGCTATCCAGCATCTTCTTTCCTCTTCTCTTCGTTTCTAATGGGTGGCCAGATGGTTTTATTCAGTTTTGTTGCTCCGATCGTTTCTCTTATTGTTGGCTCGAGTTTTTTGCGTTCTTTTTCTAAGGGATACTAGATTTTTTTCTAAGAGTTTACTTATTGTTTGTTTGCTATTTGACGTAAACATATTGATGACTTCAATTAAAGAGTTTGTTATATTGTTACTGAGCTTGTTGATATTATCTACTGGTTTATTGAGAAGTTCATATCTGTTTTTCAGTTTCAGTTTGAATGGCCGGGTGAGAGACCCCGTATATATCAGGGTATTGCAACATACCTACCAACGCAACAATTGTTTTATCTGGATACATAAAGACTCAGAGCCTTTTCAACAAGAAAAAGGACTGAGACAAGGTGATACCAGCTCATTCAAACTCTCCGAAGCCAGCCTTGAGATGATCTTCCATCACCTAGAATGGAAAACAAGGGAATCAGAATCGATGGCGAATACTTACGTAACATCAGATTTTCTAGCAACATTGTCCTTCCTATTATAAACCCTCTCGATCTCCAAATAATGCGAACTAAATGACAAGATGAGGTTTATCCCGACATGAACTTCAGCAAAAAAATGTCATGTACAACACATATGTTTCGGGCTAGGACAATGGAAAACGCAAAGCTGAAGAAAGGAGACCACTACGTCTACCCAGGACAATGGATTTCCATGGAATCCTCAAAAGGAGAATAAATCAAGCGAAGAATCACAGTACGTTGACATGCTTACGGTAGAGCAGCTTCAACTTTCAAGAAATCACACTAGTTCTAAAACGGAGGGTGTACAACCTATGCATCCTCCCTATAGTCACTGAAACTGAAATATAGAATCAAAATTGTATTATCATTTGACAGAAATACAGGTAAAAGAGATTCCAGCTCCGACGTATCCAATGTAAATGCATTTTTGGTGATTTTTCAATAGAAAGCTTCGCAAATAACATTACTCAAGAAATTGCCAAAGGAGAGAAATTAAGACAGGCATCACTGACAGAATAACATTATCTTATGTATGATGTATATGCATTGATATTACTGAAGAAATAAATATTGTTTTTACTCTTAAAATTTTCTTGAGTTTTAATGAAATCTGATGAACAGAAGGCGTTGATTTTCAGCCCTTTGTTTGTAAATCCTGCAAATACAGAGTATATTAAACGATATAAATATATATATATATATATATATATATGTGTGTGTGTGTGTGTATATATATATATATATATACATATATATAATTATCGTGTTATCAACAGACAGCTTTTTCGTTGTATTACAACTCTTCAGTGTGGCTGTAGACTATCCATTTTCCCATCCAGTACCACGAGGTAGGATCGAAACCTTAGCTACGGACCCGGAGACTGGTATCCTCCCTGTACTGCATGGAAGTGGACAGTCAGTAAGGTTGAATTTAAGCGATTTTTTTATTTATCGCATGTATTCCTCATCCACCAGAGTGCTCCATTCCATGTTGGAAGGGCATTCCATAAGTTTACAATGAACGATATGTACTTGCTAGTGTACTCTACATTTGCGGGATTTACAAACAAATCGTTGAAAATCATAGCCTTTTGATTATATATATATATATATATATATATATATATATATATATATGAGTGTGTGCGTGTGTTTGTGTATATGTGTGATTTTTTTGATATGCAAATATGTTTACAGGTATATGTGCGCATATGGTCTTTTGATTATGCATTCTTGGCTGGAGGCTGAAACGCAAACGACCCCGATTTTCACCCGGGATAACGTTACCTTTTGACCTGTAAAGGAAATAGCTGCTTCAAGTTAGAAGATTACCCCAACTGAACCTTTCTTAACGTGAATTGGAAAGGGGGTGAGCAAGGTAAATAAAAGCAAAAAGCAAAGTTGGAAAAACAATAATAGACGCTTCCATTTTCATCTGTGTAGACAGTTCTATTTCAATCATCCTAACTTGGGACTGTGTTCGGCATCAGGACAATTAACCCAGGGGCCAAGAAGAAAGACTTTTCAAAATGCTGTTTGCCAACAATAGGACTAGAGGAATTAGGGAGGGACAGACGAGAAGGAAAAGGAAAATTGTGCGACGCCAACCTGACAATAATAATAATAATAATAGTAATAGTAATGATGATGATGATGATGATGATGATAACTCGATTTTAAAAGTATACGAAAGCTATTTTCGAAAAGGAGAACTTGACCGCTCGATCATCGATTATGATAGATTCAAATGCTAAGATCAAGGAATTAGACCAAAAAGACAGTTATAAATATCTCGGTATAAATGTAAGTAAGGGTATACATCGCAATGACATGAAACCTGTTTGAGTTGTCTAATATAGCTTTAATGTCATCAATTAGAACTTACTAGGACCCCAAGAATGGGCGCAAAAATTAGGTTATTGCTAACAGCAAATATGGTGCATTTCCCAAAGGAAAAAATAGATCGACTTCACCAACCAAGAAGAGAGGATGGTAGGTGCATCATTCAACTAGAATCCTCATATCTGAGAACTACCGTTAGACTCCAAGCTTACATCTAAACTAGCGAAGACTTGGTGATAGAACTAGTGAAGAAACGGAAGAGTTATAAAAAAGTGCATTCCATAACAAAAAAGTCGAATAAGTACACGGAAAGACTTGAGCTCGAAGATGAAAGCACCCTATAAAGCAGGCAAGAGAGTGAAAAAGGCAAAACATGAAGGAATGAAAATACTCCACAAGCGATGGTGAGAGAAACCTCTTCGTGGCCAATGCCTCTTTTTACTAAAGGTGCTGATATGGAAATAGGACCCATCAGTGGTTGCAGAACTGAAGATTGAAGGCCGAAACGAGGGGTTTTATGCTGACAGCTCTGCACCAGAACCCCAAATCCCGAAAATAACAGGCTAACGTACTACGAAACGGCGGTGGACCCTGATGATAAGACCGAAACAATTGACCAGATAGTAGCAGGATGTTCAGTCCTTGCAGCAAATGAATATAAAATGAGATAGGAAGGATCTGACAGTATCTACACTGGATCATCTGCAAACATTATAAAGCTGCTTAAAGAATTGGTGCGAACATTGGTCTGAAGTAGTCATAGGAGCAAAAGATGTAACTGTATTGTGGGAGTTCACTGTACATACAGATAGAACAATACTCATGAACAGGCAAAACATTGTAGTGGGAGATTTTAAGAAAAAAAACGTGTCTCCTCGTATTAATATGATTGTTCCAGCTGATGAAAAAACATCGCTGTCAGGAATTCAAGAAACATTCATAATACGAGGACCTTGAAATAGAAATCAGTATAATGTAGCAACAGAGGACCAAAATAATACCAATGGTTGGACTACTCAAGAAAGACACCAGTGAATTAGTCGACAACATACCGGGGAAGTCCGGCACATTTTAATATGGGATATAGTTCTTACCTCCATCAAATTTTTTGTCAATGTGAATATATGTACTAAAGCCAACATACATCAATTTATGTACATGTTGAAGTATGTTTATGAAAGTGGTGTATCGTCTCTATATGTAAAAGACTTGTTATTCTTTTTTAGTTAGCATTGTCGTTACTTACAAAATAGCCAGTCTTTGATCTCTGGTGGAGACCCTGCTGGTGACTTTCACAACAACAACGATAATAAGTCGTAGGAGTCGAATCAAACGTACAATAATGTCATTCAATTAATTCACCGTATGATAGTAGATGTCTTCCCGAATTTCGTCTAAACTATTTCTGAAAGTGTTGAGCGTTGGCGCATCTGCAATATCGACAGAGAGATTATTGCAATCATTTACAATCTGTAGTTAAAAGACATTGTCTCTTTAGGAAGGCATAAAAGATGGCACGATTTGAGGATTTCAGTTCTTTAATGAACGCATAAAGATTACCATGAATAACTGTTTAGCCTGAAACAGTTTTATCTATCTATCTGTTTTATATTTGAATTATCATAATCCATATTTATCTCTCTCGTCTTCTTCATAACAATTAATACCTTTCTGTCAATGTTAGTATTTTTCTCTTCATAAGTATACATTTGTGTCTATCTATTTATATCTATGTTTTGATACGTACTTATCAATCTTGCTCTCTATAGATCTGACTGTTTGTCTGTGCATATATATATATATATATATATATATATATATATATATATATATATATATATATATATATATAATGTGTACTGTAGAGAGTGAGACAGACGACTCGGGAGTGAAGTGTTTGGTAGTAAGGTTTATTAATCCTTATAAGTCAATAGTCCATACATGTTTCGGGATTCTTCCCATCATCATTATATACATATATATATATATATATATATATATATATATGTATGAATATATCTATGTATACATTTGTGTGTGTTTGTATGTATGAACATTAAGGAATATACAAAAAGCACGTGTATATGTATCAAATAGTATCAAATGGTGCTCATCACATTCAGTAGGGTGGTTATAGCAAGAGTAAAGATTGCTTCACCGAATCGTTACTAGTTATACATCCTCTTTCACATTGAAATATTTTCTAATAAAACAATCTATCTCTCTATATGTCTCTCTGTTTTTCCTCAAACTGTCTTACTCTGTCTGTCCGTCCGTCTGTCTGTCTGTCTGTCTCTCTCTCTCTCTCTCTATATATATATATATATATATATATATATATATGTGTGTGTGTGTGTGTGTGTGTGTGTGTATATATATATATATATATATATATATAGTCTCATAAACTGCATTCTACCACTAAAAAAGTCATCCTAGCATGTTATGTTATACTAGTCAGTTATTTTTCGATTAATGTTAATGTAATAAACTCAGAGTGTTCAGGATTTTATGCAGAATTTATAGATATTATCAAAATTCGTACCCTAATATCATATTTATCATTGCGATCATCAGCAATTTCATCAAGGGCCAGTTTCGGGTATGTTAAAAAGTAGTACTGGCATTTTACCCTGCCATTCCTGTGCTGTGTTAATCGGACGCAACGCCCCCCGAGAATGTTATGTTTAGATTTATATTAGTCATAATTTGGGATACATGTGACAAGCTTTGAGAATTTCTTCTGTTTAATCTTTCTTGTATTTTCTCATTTAGATCAGTATAATATTTTAGTATATCATCTAGATCCAATGTATTATTATATTTTCTTTTGTTAACCATACATCAGGAATCAAATTGCAAGGGTTTACTGTTGAATCTATATGGACTTTCGATAGGAAAAAATGTAAATATAGATTCTTTCTTTTATTTTTTTTTTACTATGTTCTTACGTTTTGTTTGTAATTTCCCCCTCAGTTATTTCAGCTTTCTTGAAAAATCATTAAATTTAGGGGAGCTCTACAAATTTATCTTAGAAAAATCCGAGATTCTGACATTGATAGTTACATTGTATTTTTACTTTCGGATTGTATTGTTAGAGATAGGAAACATCCTATGTTATAAACTATGCATTATTTGACAGAAAAAATAACATTGAAGGAAAACGTTTTGCATTCAAATTTCACTATTATTTGAAGAAAGAAGGATAACATGAGAGAATTGTACATTAGATAAATATCTAGAAAAAAATGTGTGCTGAGAACGAAGATAAAATATACAATGAACGTGTATATATATATGTATTAATGTATCAAGCAGATCTTAGTTCAAAAGAGAAAGTGCTCAATATTATCAGTGGAACGCTCATGAAACGAGTAAAGATTATTTCAATGGTTCATTACAGATTGTACATTCTGTTTCACTAAATGATTTCCTATCTTTTATTTATATATATATATATATATATATATATATATATATATATATATATATATAAAAGCTCTATAGCGTTAAACACTGAATGTATGATAAAAAAACTTTTTTTCAAAGTTTCTTTTGTGTCATTTGAATCACTTATTCCTTAATATCTGTTAAGAAAATCTTTGTAGATTTTTTGAGTGTGTTTTTTTTCTGCTTTACACAGACTTAGATATTATGGTTCTCTCTCTCTCCCTATCTATCTATCTATCTATCTATCTATATATATATATATATATATATATATATATATATATATATATATATATATATATATATATATATATATAACAGTCTGTAGTGAGTAGGTTTCTTATAAGCTGCATCAGTGTTGAAGCCCTATGCAAGACTAAGCCTATTATAAAACAATATTTTGCTATAACTCTCATTCGAGTATATCTTGTTTTTATTTATCTATACAGGGATTTCCTTTCTTTTTTCCACGCTTTGCTACACCTCCACCCACATCTCAAATTCATTCTACTTGTTTGTTTGTTTTTACTTTTTTCTTGTTGTCTTTCTTTCTTTCTGTCTTTCTCTTGTTCAACGTTCCGTTTACTTTGTGTTACGCTGTGTTTCTCTCTTTATAATCTGTATACAAAATTACCTTAAGAATATGATAACAAAGGTGTTATAGCGGCGATTGTCTATCAGGATTTTGCAAATCAAATGCTAGCTATAAAATGTTTTCACATCCTTCTTGTTGGGAATCTAAGGGAGCATTATGGTCTAACATAGATGTTTGGTAAGAAAAGAATTTAACCAACCTTCTGGAACAAACATAACATTTGTAATTATTAGAATTCTAGCGGACCAGGCTGAAAATTAGTTCATTTTTCTTCATTGAAAACACACACATCGATTCTTTTATGATATATGTCATGAGTGATTGTGCGAATTCTGATTAGAATTTTCAGCAGTTGAACTTTTAGATAGTAAGACAATATTTGGCTTCTTTCTTAGAGTCTTTACTCTTGTCAACATTATATTTAGGACAAAAACGTTGATGGAATGAATCTGAAGAATTTTATGAAAAAATTCCACAGAAAATGCCCGGATAAGTATTTGAAGGTCGGATATAGTCTTCCAAGTTAATGGCCAAATTGCTTCAAGAAGTCGATCTCAAGGCAGCAGATTATTGCTTTGATGACTTGAACTTCTGTGATCTTTTGCAGGTATTTGGCATGGGGGAGGGGGCAGTGTTGATGTAATATACAAGACAACAGCCATTTCAAATCCAGGAATTGAAAATAAAATAATAAGAGCGATAAGATCTGGATGGAGATAATTATTCTTTGGAATGACCAACCATTAAGAAAGGGTCGTACCAGTAATGACCAACCTCATAAAGGATGGCAGGAGTGTCTACTGATAGAGAACGACAAATCCATGCTCTTTGGTAATGATCTGTAAAAGCTATACTCGGGGATAAATCAGCGTCATCCAGTTGAAGATGTAAAACAAAAATGATTACATGTCTCTTCTATGTTGTTTCATGGAAAGTGGTTGTCAGTCAGATGGCACCAGCAACGGCGTAATCGAAGTTGATAATTGTTTTGGAAGGCATATTCAGCCAGTCAGGTAGAGTAATTACTCCGTAATATATTTGGAAGCTCATCGCTGATGAGAGACACAGGGAAAAATCTCTGAATATCACTTTAACTTTTTCAAAGAGTCTGGGTCAAACCCAAGAACAAAACAAAAAAGATAATGATTTTAAGTTATTCTAAATTTCTGATCAAAATATTGTCATTCATCATCGTCGTCATCATCATCATCATCATCATCATCATCATCAGTTTTTTATCGTACGTCGTTGGACACAGACCACCCCCCCCCCAGGATCCACCACAATTCTCTATCATGGGCGTCACGGAGCTAATTGTCCAAATTTTCTTTCAACTTGCCTTTGTAACATTTTTATAGCGATGTTCAAACCATCTTCTATTTTGAACAGTGTGATTTTTTTCTATTTCTACGTCTATTACTATGGACTCTCCAACTCAAAGATGATAATTTCCATGAAATAATTTCCTAACCACCGTTTTAAACAATGGACCATTCCACTGGAACAAAAATAGTAGTTTCTTTTCTGAAAAAAATAAAAATAAAAAAATATTTGAAATTCAAAGATATCTGTGTTTTACTTTTGGCAGAAGTTACTTAGTTCTTATAAATTGCATCACGGATGAGAAAATAAGAATAAGACAATCATTTCCTCAGTTGCATAGTATACTCTTTTAACAGTGGTAATACTAACACTCTGCAGTGAAAAGATATACTCTACGGTACACATCGTAGCCGTGTCCATTCAGTATAACAGATGGAAACAATATAGCATCTTATTTCGTTTATACAGGCTTCAGTTTGCTCCATAATTGGCTCTTCTTTCCCTGACTACAAAAAGGCTTCATGGCTGTATCCCTCTTCGGCAGCAAAGCGATAGATTATTGACGTAGTCTGCTAGTTTTGGGGGTTTTTTGTGTATCATTGTGGCCTTGTGCGAGATCAGATCAGCTCAGCTTAATAAATATGTGTGGGAGGGGTGTATGACAGTTAGTGAGTGCGTGGGGTTTATGTAATAGATGAATGAGTTATACATTTTCCTACTGTAACTTTATTGAGTGTTCAAGCCTAAATAAAATCTTAGGTTCTAAATGCTGCCAACGTTTTTTTACGTGGAAGATAGGCGAAATGCAATCAACCAACTCCCAATTCCTTCTGCAACAAACTAAGCTAAATATCCATCTCTCTCTCTCTCTCTCTCTCTATATATATATATATATATATATATATATATATATACATATGCATATGTATATATATATGTGTATATATATATATGCATATGTATGTATATATATATATATATATGTATATATATATATGTATATGTATATATACATATATATAAATAAATATATATATATATATATATATATATATATATATATATATATATATATATATATATATATATATATCCGATGAATGATGGTTTTAATTCATAGGGCACTCGATACATTCGACATTTAACATTAACTTGATTTAGAGCAGAACTTAAAAAATCGAATTCACAAAAGGATTCGATCAATATACATACAAATAAGATAACACATCCCTTCCTTCTTCGATGATGGGCAAAATGCAATCTATTAACTCCAATTTGCCCCTACAACAAACTAAGCTAAATATCTATATCTATTATATATATATATATATATATAGAGAGAGAGAGAGAGAGAGAGAGAGAGAGAGAAAGAGAGAGAGAGAGAGAGAAAGAGAGAGAGAGGGGGGAGACAGAAAGAGAGGGAGAAAATATATAACAATGCATTCACGAATATTCTGTCGGATGGTATAACCATTTATTACACACAGACACACACACACACACACACATATATATATATGTATATATATATATATATATATATATATATATATATACATACATATATATATATATATATATATATACATATATATATATATATATATATATATATATATATATATATATATATATATATATATATATATATATATATATATATATTAATGAATGGATATGTAATCCGACAGAATATTTATGAATGAGTCATATCATTTGAAATGACCCACCGTTATTACACGGAGAATGAGTCATTTGGCTTAGGCAGTAAAAAAAGAATAAACGATTAAAGAAAATTCAGTTACTCCAGGAATCGAACTTTCGACCGTTACATTAATCGAATTATAGAAAATTTAGTAATATATATATATATATATATATATAGAGAGAGAGAGAGAGAGAGAGAGAGAGAGAGAGTGAGAGAGAGAGAGATATTCGTTTTGAATCTTCAAAATATTTTTTATAGATTGCTTAAGTAGGATAAAATCGCGTTTATAATATTTCATAATAAAATTAATCTTTTGAAACTGTTGAAACATCTTTACAAGTTCATCATGAACGCGCCTATAACTAAGGTTCGCCCCGTTTCCTCTCATCACCACTCAAATTAGTAAGATAAAAAAAAATAACAAAACTATCATGAAGAAGATTATGATTAGCAATTCATCTTTCACTGACGCAGAGAACGTCCAGCTATCAATAATTACCGAGACTCAGAAAGAGGTTTACAAACTTTCGGTTGAAAGAATTTTCAAGTTCCTAATAATAGAGGAACGAAGAGCACAATTTTGAACTTTTGTAAGTCTCCAAATCTCAACGCTGATGATTATGTAAACATGGTGGATTGGAGAAATGAATCAATTACACCATAACGTTTAATTATAGAAATATATAAATCTGTTATTTTAGCACCTCTAGATACTCCAAATATTTCATATTTGCAGCCATTGTCGAAGTGTTGAAAGATCTATCGATATAGTAACAGAAGTTTCATCTTTCCCAAAAGGATATAGACAGAGACAATAATTTATTTGGGATTCGCCACGATCAAGAAGTGAAATACCTCAATTTGAAACTGAATATCAATTTTCTCAAGAAGAATAAACATACCACAGATGTTGACACCCCCCTACACACACACACACACTTGGAGTCAGAGATATCATAGAATATTTACAGTAACTCAAATTGTAATGGGCTTGTCATGTTGCAAGAATGGACATTATGACTCTCAGCGTTCATCCCCCATAGATCATAGGCGAAACTGTGCCCGACAGAATATAAGATAGCGTGACAAACTTGACAAGTTCAGTACCGCCCACGATAGAGGGGTCTGGCGGATCCTGGGGAAGTTCTATGCCAAATGATTGACGCTAAAGTGATGATGATGATGATGATGATGATGATGATGATGAATTAATTAATTGAATTTTAGTCAAAATATTGTACGATCTCTGTGAAGTTCGCTGAAACAATTTACTGGCATAAAACTTTTCTTTTCTTGACCGTTCCATGGTCATGAGGGTTCCATCCTCCACAATATGCTGAATCATCATCTAAAATTTTGATTAGCCTTAATATACACACACATACCCACACGCACACACACACACATATATATACATATGCTTGAATATACATATATATATACATATATATATATGTGTGTGTGTGTGTGTGTGTATATGTACATATATAAATATTTGCATGTATGTGTGTGTATGTGTTTATATATCGACCATATATCGAACACTTGATTATTGTTCCTCATTGTAATATTGCTTTATAGCCTGATGTTTTCAATCCGATTGTTTGATCCAGCAGACTGAATTCACACACGAGTCAGCTATGCGTGGATAACAATGACATAAACCACCTCATGGACAATTTAATAGTCATGCAAGGCTAACATAGAGATAAGAGTGAATTTCAATACACAGAGATAGCAAACAGCTTACTAGAACATACAATACAACTCATTCTCTTAATGTCTTTCTTGTTCACTCAGACACATACACGTATGCATAAATAATATCTATTTTACCGGTGCTGTAAATCGATCTCGATACCCTTTGTCCACTGCGATACAGTTAGTACTTTCATACTTCTCAGAAGATATCCTTACTTTGATGAATATGGGACGTTTGTACTACATATCTACTTGCCACTTAGCTTTTACCAATGCACGTGTCGATGGCAAAGTTTTATATGTTTATATGTTTCTACCATTCCCTTTGAAAAAGTCTTTTATTGCCTCTTTAAACACTTGCTGATAATACGTATTGTACTGAAGGTGCAGTAAAGAGAGTCCATACTTTAGTCAATTCGCGCGCGCTGTTCAATTTCTTTGAACTTCCAGAGGCGACCTCGTAGATCCTGAGATATACAATTGACTGTTGGATAGACTTATAAGAAAGCAATCAAAATTTATTGCCTGCAAAAAAACCTGAAGTAACACGAAACACCGACAAGCAAAAAAAAAAAAAACATCATTTTTTTTTTTAAAGCTTTTTCACGGAGGTATGTAGGAACTGATTTAAAAGATTCGGGTTTAAGGTTAGGCTCAGCAGTAGGGTTCAGGTTATCCAGTGGTTAGATCATTTTTTCGGTAAAAAATAGCTTGGTCGCTTTTCGTTGCCTCTCGTTGCATCCATTGCTTCCCGTATTTTGTCACGATGTGTCGAAAATAGCCAAATAACGACAATGAAAGCAATCTGAAGATTGAAGATATTTTTGGCTGTTCTGGATATAAGAAGCGTTGAGCTTCGACGTCTGACACTGAAATCAAACAGCGCTGTCTACCAAAGTTTTTATTTGCAATTTGACAACAAACTTGCAACTCAATATCAAAAATCGAATCTTGGATGGAAGATTATCTTCGCTTACATATATATATATATATACATATATGTATATATACATATATATATGTATATATATATATATATTCATACATATATATATATGTACATACATATATATATATATACATACATGTATATATATATATGCATACATGTGTCTATACATATGTATATATATATATGTGTGTGTGCGCGTGTATGTGTGTGTATATATATATATATATATATATATATATATATATATATATGAAGAGATATAAAGACGGACAGACGGAGACAGTTTTGTGCCAGTGCCAGTGAAAACAGATATGTTTTATGTATATGTATGCATGTATAAGAGTGTATGTGGAAATATATATATATATATATATATATATATATATATATATATATATATATATATATATATATATATTGCTGTCTGTACAGGCGGCAAAAAAGAAGCCGGAAATGGACGCAGACGACGGTCTCAGTACGTCTAGTTCAAATGGTGCGCGGTTCACATGAACCCCTTCAACACATCACGTGATTGTTCCGGCGAAAGTTCTACTTACAGCGTCGGACCAAAAATAAGCGGGAAGAAGTCGAAGAGGTTGGTAGGGGGCGGAGTCGGCAAGGGGGAGGGGGTTAAAAAGATGCATCGAGGAATATATTGTTTCCAGACGCCACCGAAAAAAAAGGAAAAAAAAAAAAAACATTTTCCCAACAATTCTCGCCTTGCGTCTTTATTATTTCTATTGATTTTTTTTTCTTCTCATTGCATTCCATCGTAATATAGCGAAAAAGAAGAAGCAAAAAATCGTTTTTTGGCACGTAGCTGTTAAATATGTTTTTATATTTTTTAACACGTTCATTCTACCTTGAATAATTAATCCCTTACATAATGCCATTTATGTTTTTAGATGCGTTGGTATCTGTAGCAGCGATTGCCTCCACTAACAGACGGTTTGACTTACCGAAATGTGAGTTACGCCCCCGTGCTCAGTGTTGCTAATTTAAATGTTTCCCATCAAAGTCTAGTTGTTATCGACCGCTAGGTGTCTGAAATTGCTATTTCGATTATTTGTAATTGGATAAATTTATTTTTTATGTAATTTATCATAAAATGAGAGATATCACTGATAAATCATGTAAGGATCATCGAAAGGGATATTGAAGATTGAAGTCACATTTGATTTATCAGTAATACGTAATGTATTCGCAAGATTTCATATATATATATATGTATGTATATATATATATATATATATATATATACATATATATATATATATATATAGATAGATAGATAGATAGATAGATTGATAGATAGATAGATAGATAGATAGATATGAAGAATGTAGATGTTTCTTGGTGTTTAAAGATGTTTTTACTGAATTTAAAACTTGAAAATAAAATTGGCATGATTGCCTTTCCGAAATCTTCATAAAAAGAATTAGTGTATATATAGTCTCACATTGTTGTTAGAGATACCATTAGAAATTCATATAAAGCATTCCCTTTAGTGAATAAATTTGAATTTATCAATGTTTAGAGAACGGTGTTGATATGCATCCCTGAACTGGCCTTTGTTTTCCCATATTATCACGTGACGCATTCGAAATCTCAAGAAATCTCGGAATGGCTGCACATGTTTGTGAGAGGCTTAGTACAACAAGATGAACTGACGTTGGGGTATTCATTCTACATTCCCATACAATGTAAGATATGACATGAAGTTTCAATGACAACGGTTTCAGCACTTTTAAACCTCTATTCTTTGCCGCGGGGATTTAAATGTGACCTTATCCCTCTAAGTGCAACGGTAGATGCTGCCCAAGGGTTTTTATTTTGGATGCCTTTACGATCTGAAATGCAATTTGAAACCTTTTTGTAAGCCTGCTTTAAAAATGATCCTTCTTTTTGTCGCAGTCATTGGGTTGTATTTATAACCTTACACGTCTGGGAACAGTTAGAATTGAGTGCTGTATGGACTTTTATTTTGCTCACACCCAATACAATTTACGACAAGTCTTTTTACACAGTTTTTCAGCAATTTTATTCCTTTTTTTTTCTCTGCCGGGCATCAAAACGTTACTCTGACTCTTTTCAATCCATTAGGATGGCGAATTTATTAGGCATAGCAATATATAATGTGGTTAGTAGACACAAAATAACCCCGCTCATCAGTCTATGCTTCAGACTTTAGTTAGTGCCTATGTTATTACCTTTCTTAGTACAATGAGGAGGTTCTGTCTATGGAAGGAGTAATTGTCTTCGGAAGCCCAGAGGCTGATTGATGCAGTGATCAACTCAGTCTGGGCTAGTCTGGCAAGTTATTGCTGTTGATTTCCATTCTCATTTGATATTTCCTGAAAAGAGAAGAACCATTGTATTTGATGGAATATAAGATCCACGAGTATATGAGACGCAGTTTTCAGCATAGATTAAGAGTAAATATTTGTTGTATTCGTGGGTTATCATTTAATGTTATTGAAATTTGTAGCTAAATAATAGAGAGATTATGAAACTAAAACAGCAGGAAAAATATTTTTTCATTATAATACTATTGTAATGTACAAAAGGAAACAGCTGCCTACCAAATACCTCTACATACATTGTAAGAATAGTACAAAAGTATATATAAAACACCTGGTATATTTATGAGCCATTTTCAGGCGACGAACTGGGTCTTATATGTTATCAAATACGTTACATAGTCTTGAAAATAAAAAACGGTAAAGACGAAGCGGTTTCGATTTCTGTACAACTTCTAGTGCATTTTTAAATGAAAAGGTATGAACCCTACCCTGATTTATTCCCAGGTCGTCTGAATAATTTCTAATAATGTGTGCCATGAAGCATCATGACGTTAGCGGCGTAGAGATTAAGGATACAGACAATGAAATCAGCCGGCCAGTTTTAAAATCTGACAAAGGCTGTTTAGGTTCAATTCGAACTGATACCTTTGCGAAAAGTAATAATCCATTTTTCTCCTCACTCTATCCATGAGCGAAATAGAAGGACAAACTGTACTCTCAAGCATTAGTAAAAACTAGCGTAGGAGAAGCCCTGAACCTAAAACCACTCATGTAAAAATAGTGGCATCCGGTGAACCCAATTTTACCCAAAACCAACACGGTCATACAATGACCATGAGAGGAGCTGGGAAAGGCCTTCAGCAGCGAACCTGATATGGCTGATGATGATGATGATGATGATGTGACGTAAGTCTGTAGAACCTTCAACCATCAAAAAACTAGTTGTTCAAAACTGAGCATGCTCAGTAGACGCATACCCGAATTTCCTCCAACAAACAGGATTTAGAATTTATCGATTACTTCTGTCCATAAGATGGAATTTATTTTCATCCCTAGACGATATATAATGTGACAGCGTGTCATTTTTAATGAGTGTATTGGAGAGCATCTCTACGTGATATAGGAAAACGATATCGGTTCGCTTCTAGAACGTGGGCTTAAAATGTCCTAGTCATCATGTCACGTTGTGCCGAGAGGTGTGTTGTCAGAGACAAAGTCGATCTCACATATCCCGACTCCCGATCACTCAGCGCCAAAGCATCTCATATATCAGATTGTGGTCGCTTTCTAAAATTTACAACGTCAGTTGTTTTACCATAGTAGGCGTTTATGTAACCCATGATATCATCAGTGGAATCTATCAAACAAACAAATCAAAATTTCCATTTGTTCATATATATATATATATATATATATATATATATATATATATATATATATATATATATATATATATATATATATATATGTAAATATAATCCTCCTCTATTCAAGGTAAAGCACTCTTTAAGTGAGGTAACTCATCCATTGTAAGCTTATGCAATGCTCTTTCATAGGAATAGAGCACTCTGGTGAATGGGAAATTTCAGTGTAAATGAATATATAGCTTAAATTCAGCCTTACTGATTGTCCAGTTCTGTAGTCCAGAGGTAGGATATCGGCCTCTTGGTCGGAAGCGAAGGTTTCAGTCCTGCCTCACGGTACTGGATGGGATAATGGAAAGTTTATAGCCATACTATAGAGATGCAATATATCTAAACACCTCTCTGTGAATGACACAATAATATTTATATATATATATATATATATGTGTGTGTGTGTGTGTGAAAGGTAGGACATGTACAGGAAGTAGATGCCAAAAAATACCTTCGTACGTTTAGTGCGTGACTAGAAATGGGGAAATATCTTATTCCTTCATAGGTTAGTGAATATAACCAGCGGATCAGACCATTTAAACAATAACAGTTACGCTATTAAATGTATCTTGAATTTTTTTTTAAAGTTTATTGGCAGGCAGTTCTGTGCTTGTGTTAAAAAAAACTTATTTTGCTTGCTTGCTTGCATTATTGCTACCTTTTTCTACAAACTAAGAATCTCAAATTGTTTGAACTACAGGATGAAGTATTATCACTAATCAATTTTTCTCCAGTTTTCTTCATTCTTCATTGATTGACGGAAGTCTGTTTCTTTTCTCTATTCGACTTCAATGGTCGGGTGTATTCAACGTGGGAAGTCATGATGAAAAGTAACAAAAAGATAGAAGATACTAAAATTACAAATAGAAAGTCTTTCTTTCACATATATCAGACCATGGGTATATCTATTTTGCCTATTTGCCTATTTTAGTTAGGATAAAGTGCAGGTCACAGGAATTTGCGGTATGAGATTTAACGACTTAGCCAACTACACATACTAATGCCACGAAGATATCATCCAGTCAGTTGTGTTTGTGCTGCATCCCTTGGAGTGACCAGCTTTCCAGAAACCATTGGCATAAATGCCATATCATAAACATCTGTTAATCGAACCCAACATCCATCATAATGACCTTTTTCCCGATTTAAAAATGCAGGCAGACACTATCAAGTCGATTTTTACAAGCTATTGATAGTGCCTTATATTCTTCCACAAGTTCTCAATGGCTGTCAATGGCATCCGGTAGAAAGGCAGACCATTGGCTAAACAAAGAATTGATAAAAATTTTCGAGTGGATCCCTAAATTTGTTTTCGATAAAGGTACGTCATTCTTATATAGAGACAATAGTCCAAATTGTGGAAAATTGAAACTTACACTTTCCTTTCTTCATCATACAATGAACGGATTTTCATTCAGTTTTAGCAAGGGTATGGCGAGTGTTTCCTAGTTCTGACTGTAATTCCACAAGATACCTATTGTAATCATCGCTTCCTATTCATATGTCTCACCTGTCTTGAAAATAAGTACATTTACCTTCTTACTTCTCTGCCAGACTTTCAGTTCCTACATACTCTATATCGTTAATCTAATTTTTGTCCGCCTCTGTTCAAACGTAATTAATTATATAACTGTAGATATTTTGATACACTCCTCTGTAGTCGTCAATTAATGTGTCCATCATTCTACCGAAGCTTAATTCGCTGATCATAAGAATTGTACTAATCACATTTGTTCATGAATCTACACACGGATGAAAGCCATTAATGAACTTACCAAAATATTATTTGCTCGAAATAAGACTCAATGATTTCGCCGAAAGTTGAGTACGAACCGTAGACTCTGAGATGTCAAACTTTGATTCTGACTGATGACAAACTTTTTGATTACAAGCTTTTTGTTAATTTTGTTTATATCAACGCCTTGCCATAGTTGAAGATATCAATGGCCTAACCCACTAAACTTGGACTGGATTATTGTGCCGAAAACCGGACCTGGACCGGAACCTTAGTCTTGATATTTTCTTACGGGAAATATTCCATTATTACAGGTCCACTTACCAAATATTCTGAAAACTGAACATCCCCAGAAACCGGATGATTTTTTGCGGGAATTGTCTGCACATTAAGGTAGGCGTTTATCACTAAACCTTGACATTGAAGTACTGTTTAATGTCACGTCTCAGCACTCCTCCGAGACGTGTCGTTGTTACTTGCTGATATTTTTTATTGTTTTGTGATTTTGGGACGTTGACGATTGTGAAGATGTCAGAAAGAGCAGAACGTTTTACTCAATAATAAAATGTGTGCCAGCAATTTTATCTTCTGTCTCCACCCACTTCATTCAACATTTTTATTACAATACAGATGGACTATAACATTATCTATAGTTTTTATTCGTCCCACACAGTGTGATTATTCCTAATGTTCACTGCAGAAATATTAATGTGTTTGACATTACTCATAAATACTGCACTGTGTGGGTACAACACTTAGCCTATTGAAAACCTGAGGTCTGGGACCTGCTTACTCCTTGATATTCTGTATGTATATATTACCATTCTGGAAAAAATTCTGAAGACACGTCTAGTCTCAAGTGTTTGGATAAAAGATTGTGTACTATAGTGCCTTTTCAAACAACTTATCCGTCTTTTCAACGCCTATTCTTACATTTTCAAAGTAACATCACATTTACTTGATCTTTTCAGGATTTACTAAGATTATCATATGAATATGAACATTGTGTTGCTCCAATTGTCCGTATGAGAAAGGTCTGACTGCTTAGAACATTAGCATTTCAAAACCTGGTTTTTATCCTGACGCAGAAACCGACTTCAAGCAATAAGAAATACATCAACGCACGGCCTGGAGACAAATTGGCTCGGTATAATGTGTTATATCAATATTCTTAGTAAGAAAGGGGCTGCCTGCATGAAAAAAAATCGGCATTTGAAACCCTGACTTTTATCTGGGCACTAATTTCTATCAACTGTAGGAACCTCCTTGCATTTTTTGTGATTAATTACGGATATTTAGTAAGATAAGCTTAGTATGACACAAGGCCACTGCAGTAGAATGCTCAGAGTGGATCAAACTTTTTATATCATCAACCTGGTCTGCAAGACTAACCTGCCAGCAATCATTCTACGGCAGGCACCTCTTCATCTGTTCTCCGCTTGACATTCCGATCCTCTTAATATTTTGTTATCATTTTTCTCATTATTCTTCCTCGTCTTTCATTTCTTTTCCATTTTCACATTCTCTCTCTCTTTATCTGTCTATCTATCTATCTATATATCTATCAATCTATCTATCTATCTCTTATGGTATTTTATTCCTCCTTCTCCAACCCTCTCTGCTCTTTTCGTACTATATCTTCCTCTTTTTCATTTTCGCCTTTCTTGTTCTCCTTCTTACTGAATTCGTGTGTAAATAAATCATTACTCTTACACCTTCAGCTCAATATCTCCAGTACTTCCCGATCTTTTTCTGTTTCTGTATCTTCTTTTGTTCTTACTTCCTTACACGTAGTGCCTAAATCAGACCCTCAAATACATACGCATATATTTCTGTTAACGCTGTGTAGTAAGCAAATGCATATCCCATCAACCTCTCCCCGAGACCGTGTCATCAACTTCCGTCAGTTTATTCCCGTTTCCATCACCACTTCATAGATAGCCGGACAGAAGTAATTACGAATTGTCGAATACTGGAGCCTCGTTCTGAATCTGACACCTACTATGATGACTGACGCTCTCTCAGGCGCCATTCCTGTTGATGATAGGCAAGTTTTCAAAGATGGTGGGTCATGTAATAGATATGACAGTTCCTGATTAATGGCCCGTGGTGTCCACCCAGAAAACCCGACGATTTTGTACCGGACTAAAACACACATAGCCATAGATCGGTTACGGTCTTTTGGTTTGTTGTATTTTTAGTTGAGATGATAAGTATCTTCGACAAACAATACTTTACATCTATAATGAATTGAGTCGGTTATTTTTTGCATGTTTATTCGGGTGGATGTTTGGTTTTGGTTTTTTAATGACATGTTGATTACGCGTATACTTATTTAAGCAACAAATATGATAGATAGATAGATAGATAGATACAATTTGACGAATTGAAAGTGAAAGAACGAGCCAGTACAACCAAAAACATACACGCTAAGATTTATGTCTCCGTATGTCATTCCTAGATCTCAAAAATGTAAACAGCATACAGTTTCTCTCCAACCATGAGAAGTTTTTTTCCAAAAGTGGTGGTAACCATCGAAGTGCATAAAAACCTGGCGACGTGATATTAAATATTTTCAAGATGTAACACAAGTTTTTTTTCTCTTTAATTTCTTGTCAACTTCTAATTGTCAAATTGCTACCATAGATAGATAAGAATCTATATGTTTGTGTGTATTTAGCATTATATATATATATTTGATTATATATAAGTAAAAAGATTTCTCTGTAAATACATATTATCTGTGCATAAATCCCTTCAACCTGAAGTGACTACAAGGTACAAACATAAATCTCGAAACAACGGGTCAGAGAACTCAAGCTCTATGATGAGACGGTTGTAGTTTCTAAACACAGGAACAGCCTCCCAACAGACAACCGACTGCTTCACAATGATCTTTTTTGCCAGGAAATTAGTATCAAAAACATGGTCATCCAATTCAAACCCGCACCAAAACAAAAGGACTACGTTCCTTCGATCTCCATCGGCTTGACTGCACCGGAGATTCTCCAGAAAATCCATTATCTACGTTGCATCCTATTCTCTGATGCTAGACCGAAGACAAATAAAAGAAACAGACTTGTTAAGCCCAATCAACCCTTTGGTTGACAGCACAATTGTGTCCTGGATTGTAAAAACCTCAAGAAAGACACGAAATTGAAAGTCTTGAAACCGTGGAATCTCCCAACCTCCTATACGGTGCCGAATCCATGGACGTATACCAGCGTTTCCCTAGGCATTGCCGCTGCACTATCCTCAAAGTGCTATGAAGCTACGAAATTGCTAAGAAATATGCCCATACGACAGCCAGGCCAACAAAGACTGAGGTCAAGCTACAAAAGAGCCACTGGTGCAGGACAAATACAAGGCGAACCTCCTTTTTGGAGAATTAGTTTTTGGTTAGCAGACTTCCTCCTGCAACCGCTGCCGAAAGGCATGTCTTTCCTGCATAGACCTAGTTAGCTACCCGAGGGCCTGCAACAGACGTGGAGAACCCAACCAAAACTTTTTTGCAAAGCCAAGTCACTATATACACACACATACACACACACACACACATATATATATATATATATATATATATATATATATATGATGCTTGTTTTTGCTTAAGAATTACAATTGCCTCCTATACATGCACACGAAAATACACACATATAAGGAAAGACAAGTTATTATATATATATATATATATATATATATATATATATATATATATATATATATATATGTATATGTATGTATATATATAATGCAGCTGCATAAGTGCTTAAAGGGTGGATGAAGAGTGGAAACATGGTGGTTATTCGGGTACATGCTTGTGTTTCCTATTGATTTTACCCGTGACATTTCGATTTTTACTGGATCCATTTCTCGGCACATCCATTCGATCGATCTTCTTCTCTTTCCCAATACAAACATGGAGTTTGCTTTTTGTCATGCCTCTTGATGTCCAATATTTTTTCATCGTCATCGATTATTTCCCCCTGCCAACGAAGGTGGAGGAGTTATACGTATTCCCGTTATGTTTATCTATCTTCCGACATAAAATCTCCAAAAGTTTACAATGTAATGTGACATTTTGTTGAAGGATGGACCTGAGGCTAAGAAAGAAATGATTAAACTTTGCAAATTCATTTTTGATTGGAAGATTATTTCATCATTTTTTTCTTCATTTATATCTCTTCTTTTATTGATTTTTTTTTTTTTCATATTTCTTTCTATTCATTCAATTTCACGTTTTTCAAGTGTTGGCCATGGGCTAAAAAAGAATTGATTAAATTGGGGGCGAATCTAGCATTTTTTTCATACTGACATATTTCTTTCATATATTAAAAGAGATGTCTGAAATATGTAATATCAAAAGTTACCGTTGAATCCCCTGCATCGTAGTTACAAAATAACTTATTTTTATTCAGTCTTTACCTAGTTCAAAGCACTGGCAGAGGAATGTTTTTTTGGTTTTCACTCCCCTTTGCCTTCATTTTAAATTAATCGGAAATCACAGCAACAATAGTAATATTTATAGTTACTGTATAAAGATGCATGCCAAGGCTGGCAATGGATATAACAGCCTTTTTGTTGTGACTGATTAGAAAAGTACGGTACTTTCTCGCTTATTCTTAACTCTCTCAATCCTCATACAGTGTCAGCATAGCGATGGGGCCAAACATAAACGTTAGATTCGTGTCTCCCCTCACCTGCCAGATCATTAAAACAAAAGCCGTATAAGTAGTATTAGCCAGAATTTGAACTCAGTTTTCTGCTTCCATTTTTTAACTGGTTATCGTTACCCCCAAAACAATATAATGATAGTTGGTCAAAAGGCATCAAGACAAAAGCAGTAGTCTGTATGTACCGTTTTCTTTTCCACAGATGCCTTTTGTCTTGATGCCTTTGAACAAGATCCTACGAAATACAGTCGACGTAAATGAGTTCATTCTCTCTGATTATTCGATTAAACATTGTTACTTGTATGACTTTTTCAAACTCAATAACTGTATGTCGACTTGAATTTTCTACTGCAACTATAACAAGAACAGCAATAACAATCCTCACTCAAATTATGCTTGCAAACCGATGTGTAAATATCACTTTCCTTTACTCTAATTTGAGCTCATGTGAAAGAGATAGCCAGGGGACTGTCCAACTGATTGAGCTAGATTGACGAGTCTTAGATATTAATTTATCATATAAAGACGCACGGGCTAATTTCATTCAAATAAATACGTATATTTATTCGAAAAAATATCAATCTATTTACTATATGTACCAGACAAGTTTCAGTAATCATCTCCGGTTGTAATAGAAGCTAGAGAGGTGTGTGACTCTGCAGCAGCGAGAATAGTATTTTTTCTAGTTTCAATCCATCTCATTATTGTTGCGTTTTTATCAAGCTTTTTGCTGATCTTATTTCATTACTGTTTGTTATTGTTATAGTTGCAGAAGAAAATTCAAGTCGACGTACAGTTATTGAGTTTGAAAAAGTCATACCAATAACAAAGTCTGTAGGCTTTCGAGATGAGCGTTTAAAATCTCAGCTCTCACCTGGGCTTGAACACCAACCAATGGTATAGGAAGTAAATAAACAAGCGTTTTGAGTTCTGTGTCAGTCGATGTTGATATAACCGAACATATCTCTCTATTTAACCAACTATTCCGGACAACTGTAGACTATGAGACTAATTACTTTTTGCTGCCATTGCATGGTCATGAAAGGTAAAGTAGTTATGGGAGAATGGTTTTATCAGGCACTCACAGGCCCACTCTTTTCTCCATCAAACTTTGTGACAAGATAATTGGTTAGGAGATCTGACTATGGAACTGACAACAGGCAGAAGTGGGATCATACGCTTCTCGGGGACATTAGTCCGATTTAAACGTAAGCAGTCCCAGCCGAAATTCGAACTCGTTTCGCCGATTTCGTTTTCTGTAAATGTCGCGCCAACCCTGGCCCTCTGATACATTTGCTACGGACGAACACCACCCTATGAATGTAACATGGCATAGTTTTTGGCAGAATATTCAAGAGTCCTTCACTCTTCATTTTCACGATGCAATTTCCTGTCACACGTTAGCGACCAGGCCGGAAATGGATGCCGCATCGCTAATACGCATGTCTGCGTTCCTGTCAGCTCCCGTGGTTGGCTGAAGTACCTACTTCCGGCCGATCGTTGAAGCATCTCCTTCAATGGCACACCTTCGCATCATGTCATCAGCCCGACAAACTTAGGCCAACGTCCTTGTCATTCTGTTCGTCATTGTCGTCACTTTCTCCAGCGATGGTGTTTCCGTCTTCATTATTCACGTTTGTTTTCGACATTCCATGTAGAGTCGTCATAATCAGCCGCCGCCTGCCAATGGCACTGGAATTCGTTGCTCCAGCTCGGAAATGAATTACAGAGCTCAGGGGAATTTAAAGTAAACGGTTCGATTCCCCGTCGTTTCGTTAATTGTGACGGATAGATAGACAGATAGACTGAGATAAGGATTGGGATAAACTGAGATGGATTAATAGACTGAGATGAGATTGACAGATCTGAATAGACTGGGATAGAATGATTGATTGATAGATTTGAATAGACTGAGATTTATTGATAGAGTTTGATAGACTGAGATACATATATATATAGATAGATAGATAGATGGATAGATTGGAATAGACGGATAGATAGAATTGAATAGATTGAAATTGATTGATTTCAATAGACTGAGGTGGATTGATTCGTAAATTTGAATAGATTTGGATAGATTTGAAGAGGTCTCTATAGTTACATCATCAGCAATGCATTAACATTATATATAAAATAGAGCCAGTATCACTTCCATTAATTCCAGGCGAATGGCAATCCATTTGATCCTTATTTCCATTGCATTACACATGTAAATTAATTAGCAATCTATTTCCATCAGATGCATAGATACTGGTCGCGCCTCTGAAGGGAGAATAATGATTCTAACTTATTCTAGGATTTTCACTGTACATACAGGTTTGACAATAGTAGGTAGCATGATTTGGATATTTTTATTCAAGTCCAGTCCCTAAATGATGCGTAAAATAAAGAATGAATTAAATGTATATTTTAAAAAAATATTTGCCAATATTAACTAGCCGGGAACGAGTTGACTGATGGCAATCCCTTAAAAAGGACTCTGCAGATTATTTTGATAGGTAAAAAAGGGGCGCTGGGATAATTTGGAGGGGGCAAAGGGGCAATTTCCGAATGTAGGATTTTTTTGTTTTGTTTTTGTTAACAATCAAATGGCTGGATACTTAAAAGACAGAATTTGTACATATGAATAAATAAATAGATAGATAGATTTGTATAGACTGACATAGATAGGTAAGCTATCTAAGTATGTTAGAATTCATGGAAACAAATAACAACCGAGATTGATAAATACGGTCATGCTGAAATTAAGACAATGGGCACGTGCATACATAGACATTAATTGATTTATTTTGAGTGGGCGCACATGTTTGTCGTCTGCATGTATGTGTGCATGTGTGTGTGTGTGTGTGTGTGTATGTGCGTATGTGCACGTGCGTGTGTATGAGAGTGAGAAATAACCAGATGTCCGCCTTGAGGTGAATAGTGAATTCTTCGGCTACAGCTGTCACTATCGAAATGTGGATTTGGCACATTGTTGGAATGTGTGCAAACGAAGTCTACCCAGACCAACAATAATGGATGGCAAAGAAAAAGAAAAAAAAATAATGAAGAGAGAAGTACAAATACACGCACGAAAGACAAACGATTTCTATATTTCACGTTATTAAAATTATGTTTTGTTTTTTGTTTTTTTGTTTTTGTTTTTTGCTTCGGCGGTTGCCATGGCAATAAAAACATCGTCAATGAAGCTTAATTTTTGGCAAAAGGTAAAAGATTTACGAGGAGTTATCAAAAAATCGGAATTGGAATGTGGTTTTTGAATTTGATGCAATTGCACATGGCACCGCTATGTGTCACGAGTCAACACTACTCTTAGCCATTTTGTTGCCATGGCAATAGAGCCGCCATCAGCATTGCATAAATTTTGGCAAACGATATGAATACATGAGAAGGGGCCAGTTTGTTGAATTTGTAAACTAGGGTAAGAAATGGATGTAACTTCAAAACGCACTGCTATGTGTCATGAGTCTACACTACTCTTACTAAGTATGTTACCATGAAAATAGAGCTGTCATCAATGTTGCTTGATTATTTGCAACGATGTAAATACATAAAGGGGTACAAAAAAACAGTAGAATTGATATGTGATGCAGGAACAGGTTGTAGTTACGCATTGCACCGCTATGTGCCTAGAGTCTACGCTTATCAGAACCAGTCTGCCATGTAACGTTCTTCTGGATTGAATGTGTTTCATCTGATGTTTGCAAATACGTAAGGTGATTTTTTTTTCTAATTGAATGATTGTGAGAAGTTTTGTTCTCTTAGGGGGGGGGGCTGGAACCAAAACAGTCTTAATGGTTTTAAAGGCTTTTAAAGAAAAAGCTCAGGGTGAAAATAAGTGTACGAGTGCCATTTTCCTAACGTGGTGAAATGTCACTTAAAGATCGACCCCGATCTGGCTGACCCTCAACAAGCCAAAATGACGAGAATCTTGAAAAGATCCTACGAGCAAACAATGAAGATCGGGTCATTGATGAGATATCTAACGTTCCTGGAGCGTCTTGCAGTTCATGCCAGAAAATAAAATTCTTGCCTCTTTTACTCATGGGTGTTTAAAAAAAACAACCATACACGTGCCACGATTTGAGTCTACGAATCCTTATATTTTGATGCACCCTCTCCTATGGTTCCATTTAAAAGATACCGCAGATTCTACAAGGATGTAAGTGCGCAGCTGCAGTGAAAATAAGAGGTATTGCGTTGATCCCGTCTTCGAAATGAGAAATGCCAGCGTTCAATAGTAACATTCCGCCTCGCCTCAAACACCTGCAACAGATCTTAGAAGTAAACACGGAAATCTCAAAGCTAAATCATAAAAAATTGAATGACATAGATAGAATTGGGAGAGAAAGGAGTGAAAATGGCAGACTTAGATGTAAACATTCTTATTTTCATTCTTTTTTTTTTTAAATTTTGTTCTCTGCCGTGAATTATTTTTCCCCGCACCTTTTGTCTCAAGCGTCGTCCCATAATTCGTCAAGCTGATTACCACGCCTTGTTCTGTCTTAATGTCCACGACTCGAAATAGACAACTTCATTTTATGTGACAACCTTCTTTTTTTTTTTACTCTCTTTCTGGAGTAAGTTTATTCACATTCTTCTTGTCCAAACAAGTGTGGATCATAAAAATAAAGAAAGACTGATAATTTCTAAGAACATGAGAAAGAAAGAAAGAAAGAAAGGAAAAGGGAAAAAGAAAGGAAGAAGAGAAAGTATCAAAAACTTTCGTTTTGTGATCCTGATTTCCGTCCTAATAGAATAAGAGATTGTAACTTATGACTCTATACGACCAAATGTCACCTCTATCCTACCTTTTCTGAATAACTTTCTCCGGAATGTTTGAGAATGTCAAGCTCTAGTTCCGTTATCGTTAATCTGGCCAATAAAGTCAAAGGATAAATTCTAATCTCTTATATAGATCTCAAAAAGGGGTTGCAAAAACAACTGACACAGTAATAGATTTATCTATTTATTTCACTCGTTTTCAGTATATATACGAGGTATTTTCGGAAAGTATCGAGCCATCTTATACTAACAAAAAAATAGCCGAAGCCGATGTTCTCCATTTGGGACCTCACAGTGTGTATGTATGAGTGTGTGTGTGTTTTTGTGTTTTTGTGTGTGCATACAAGTGTGTGTGTATGTATCTGTCTGTCTCTGAAGGCTTTGGTTTAGCAAACAAGAAAATAGGAAAACATCCTACTTGCTGATGGTTGATAGAGATAATACAAGACGGGCATGTTCTGTCACAGCGGTTGCAGACGAAGGTTTAAAGCTTCAGATGAGGATAAATTTCTGCCACATCTCGGGACTTGGAGTTCTGATTCTTTTTCTTCGGGTTTAGGGTTTTGATTCTTTTCTTCAACTGAGGTTCTGCAGTATTTCTCAAAAAGCTTAATAGACTGCCTGTTGCTTTGCCTTTTTTATCAACGAGTTGTGTTTGCCAGTGGCAGTAGTTGATGTGCGAAAAATAAATGTTTCGTTCAGGGATTTTTCCTTAGTAATCTTCTCGCTGGCAAAGACCATCATCATCAGCAGCCTTTTAGCCTTGTGGCGCCAATATCTCCTAAATCTGTCAAGAAAATCAAGCCCTCTTATTTTCTTCCGGGCACAATTTTGCATATAATTTGAGGGGACGGGGATCCACGTTGTGAGCCATGATTTCCAGCGGTTGTCTGACATTTGTGCAGCATAGCTTGCCAATCGCCATTTTAATTTTCTTGTGGATTTTATGATACCTGGCACAAAAAAAAAATTAAACAAATCTTAAGTGGCAAGCTTTCAGTAGAGTAAGCTACACATTCAAGAAAAATAAACATCTCATTAGTTTTTAAAAGGAGAGTCTACAACTAATGCGTTCTTCCGATTGTCCCCTATGGAGCTGAAACAAAACTGGATGACTGACTCTCAAATTAAAAACTATGAAACGTACACAGGAGAAAATCATGGTCAAGATCACATGTCAGTACTTTATAATGGCGAGGATACATTTCACCGAATAATAAAAACTTCCCATAAGCGTCAATTGCCATGAACACGTGATTTTCCCCTGTATACGTGTATTTTGTAGAGCATGGCCATCATACTTATGCTTTTTCAATCTTATCAGTGAATTAGCGTACGCAGATACATAGATCGATCGATGGAGAGATAGATATGAACAGAAATTAGTAGTTGTTCAAAGGGTATAGAATGGAGAGTGAGAATTGTTAGACACACAGAGAGAGAGAGAGAGGTGAGATAGAGGAAGAAGAAATGTAAAAGAAATTACAGATTGGAAGAAGACAGAGAGTGACCAAATGAATGAGAAATCTTATACTACATTCATCGTTCATTTCTTTCTGTCTTCTTTTTTTCCGACTGAATTCAACCCCTTCCTGAGTCTTCCTATTTTCAATCATTCTCTCTCGCTTTCATTCTCTCTAGCGTTCATTCTTCTTCAGTGTTTCAGTGTGACTTTTTCATACAGTAACCCAGTTCAGGACGGTTCGAGCGCCACAGATTCTTTCATTGTTGCTGTCTCAAAGGCAAGATCGCCTGCTGGTTTGAAATCAGTCCTGTAGACTTGTAGCCAAGCATAGCTAAAGATCCTGCTATTCTATCGTAGCTTGGTGGGGATGGATCCATGCACTAATGCACACTGTACGCAAATCGTCGCAGCCGGGGTGCGAACTCTGCTCTCCGATTGCATTCTTTGTGTCGTTAAACCTTTTGGCTACTCCTCACTCATGTTTGTCACTTTACTACAATTTCTCTGATTCTTCATCATCAGCAGCAGCAGTAGCAGCCTTTCAGGGCCTATTGTCGGCTTCCCAAAGATTAGCTAGACCTCTTGATCATGGTGGTTATGGACCTAATACTTTCTGTATATGTACTAGTTCGTCACGCCATCTCACTTTTATCCCGCCATCATTTCGCATATGATCTCTGGATATCCACGTTATGAGTCGAGGTGTGTCCAGTGGTTGTCTGATTTTCCTGCAACATGATCTATTGCCATTTGAGTTTTCTAATGGATTCTGATTTCTTCCTTTGATTTTCTCTATTGGACTGTACAGTCTTGTAATCCCTCCATTTAAAGCCAAGCGTGATCTTTTCCTGTTAACGTTGTATTGTTCTTAGCCAAAGGATTGGCTCTCGAACTAAATTCCACGTTTCAGCGCGGGAAGAAGTGTTACATACCCTTCTTTTCACAACTAATGGGCTTTTTTCACTAAACCAATATCAAAATAGAGGCTGTCCCCGAAACAGTGTACTCATTTTGTTTACTAATACTACTTTTGGTTATTACCTGAAACTTGATCAAACTCTTACCTAACATAGAAAAACACTTCATGATGAATATCAATTAGCGAATTTTGGAATTATGCGAAATTCTCCCCGACAAAAAATAAGTGCACATACCAGAAATGTATCCATAGTTTATCAGTTTAATTCTAATGTACTTTTTCTTTAACATTTTAAACACCCACAATAAAGCGTCATTTGATCATCTAAAGCTTGGCTTCCTAAGAAAACTTTATCACATGTATCGTTTCTTATAAAAAGGCTGAATTGACATTTGAGTAATAACCATGCCTGCTATTGAAAAAAAATTACATATCTAGTATACCACGCACTCGCACACATATGTATATATATATACATTACAACAATGAAAGGTTTCAAGTATTAGAAGCTATTCTAAATAAAATAAAACAACCAAAATTGACAAAAACTCGTACGGTATAGGCGCCAATATCAAAAATGCCGATAAAACTATTACATGACTTCCATTAACAGTACAAACCAAATAGAGAAAACAATTTAATACAAACTGGAATGACGTACCTAACACGGGGTATCATTAATATATATATATATATATATATATATATATATATATATATATGTGTGTGTGTGTGTGTGTGTATATATTACATCCACTTTATGATACCTAGAGATCTTTTCAAATAGCGTTTCAAAGTAATATAACTCATTTATGATTATTTCTGTCGGATCATATATCTATTTTCTAACAATATGGTTATCTGTTTTGGGGAAACAAATAGAGTAGATACAGACAATGAATGAACAAAGAGAGAATTTGAAATTTAAGCCGTTATTTGGGCCTTTGCATTTCCAACAGACCCTGATCCCATATATATATATATATATATATATATATATATATATATATATATATATATTAGATTGAGGCAAGAGTTTCTCTCTTTTGTAAGAATGTTAGGGAAATCATGAGAGTGTTTTCAAAGGTTACGTCCTTTACTGGATTTAGTAAGAATTCAGTAGTTAGGAAAAAAAGTTCCACATAAATTTTAGATAACAAACAACATTCAGACATTTATTTTTCTCCTTTTGCTGAATACAGAAGAAATATTCACCTACAAGATTACCACTGACGGTGAAAAATGGATGTACAGGGATCCGAATCTAAGAGAATTCGGGTTATCTTTCAGCACATTGACTTGGTTGGAATCTATATGGAAGTTCTTTATGTTTAATTTGAAAGGAGTTCTCTTCAGAACCCGATAACACTGTTACTTCCCAACTTGATATTGAGTAATTGGTCGATTTGAATAATGAACAGTGGTAAAAAAAAGACATATTTAGCTGAAAGAAGTCGACCGGTAAATTTGGGACGTTTTTCTTTGTTCAGCGTTTTTCCAAGCCAAGTCTCCTTTAGATTTCCCCTTGTTAAAAGTGATACGTTAGTTGATGCTCACTATGAAACTTATTCATCCGTCTGGAAACTAGCTACTTAACCGTAAACATAACAGGGTTTTTTACGTATAAATAGATTACACAAATATATTCTTTACTATAAATTCATTTATTGAAAATAAAACACAGCGCATAGCTTGAACAAAATCTACTTTTTTATCGATGTTTTACAAATCTTTATTTTTCTGTTTTTTGTCAGTTTTTAAAATTTTCAGACAATAACGGCGCACAATTTTATAGAAAATAAATTACATTTTTATCCATGGAAAATCACAGATGCCTAAATTTCGCGCATCGTTTTCCGTGGTACAACTAAGATATCAACCGCAGAAGTATCAGTATCAAAGACGAAAACGGACAGACACAGTAGAACATTGCTTTACCCCTTCCCCTCTTTCTGTTTGATTCAGCGTGACAGAAACCAACAAATAAACAAATATGAAAAAACGACATGAGCATTTATATCATCAGATTTTCAGTGAACTTGCAGATACCATAGTTGCTATCATCAAACGCGTATAGATTTTTTAAACATTTTATACATATATTTGAAAAAAAAATTTAAAACAACATTTTCTCTTTTTCCTCTCTCTCTCTCTCTCATTTTTCTTCATTTACTTTTTTGGCTAACTTCGATTTTAATGGTTTTCGAAGATCATATTTCTTCTGCTGACGTCATTTACGCTGGATCGATTACCCAATACAAGATAGCCATACAAGAATAGAGAACCGTTTCCCAAGAAACAATAGATTTTGCTGCCATCGCATACTGAAAGAAAACACATTGCCTGGTTCCAAATATTAGTCAACGCTGAAAACAAGACGGGGGAGGCTGGAATGCGATACTCAGAGCAAATATCAATGCGACAGAAATTATTCTATCAACGTCAAAACACGAACGTAACTAAATAGATTTGGCTAAGGGTTTATTGGTTAGAAGGAGTGATGATGAAAGGAGAAACGATTGCAACTTTTACGTTTCGTTCTGTTTTAAATGGATAGAAAAGAAGAAAATGAGATTGATTATTGGGAATAAACATTGGAAAGGAAGAGAACTTCAAAAAAAATGTGGAAAGGAAGGTGGAGGGAAAAATGTTCGGGTCGTTGAATTAGAGGAAATGTAATCGTGGCGGAAAATCTTGAAAACTAGAAATAAATCCATCTAAAATGAACGAAAATTAATCTAAAATAAGTATCTATGTTTGTTTTTTTCAAATGTACACTGCACATACTTGTAAAATATTTGCCCCTTTAACCATATCTAAGAATAAGACGCATACAGCAATCGAAAATGGAAAGCAGATCAGAAAGTAATTAATAAGTTGTTCGGAAAATAATGGCTGATTCTAGATACCAACTTTTAGTCGGGTCCTACGTCATTGCTATAGTATATTTTACCAACATATAAAGCCCGTTTTAATGATTAAAATGTGCTCTTTGCGTTTATTTTCAGGGTTATCTGACGACGGTGTGGACCCTGAAACCAAAATTTGGAAAAGGGAAAGTTGCATATAATTACACAAGTATAACCTTGATCAAAATGTTTCTCAAGCAGCTCCCAATATTAACCTATGGGATGAAGAGACCACCACCGATCGTACAGTGTGATGTTGGTTTCAAAGGATTCGTAGTGACGATTTGATCCTTGAAAATAAAGAGAGATGATGATGTCCACCTGAAATTGAGAATAAACAATTGAAGATATTTGACAAAATGTGGAACCAACAAAATATTTTTTCTGGAAGTAAATTTTGGAATGTTGCTAAAATTGCATTAATGTATTCAATAAGCATATATTCCACAACCGTTTTTACTTTCTTCACAAAAGTATCATATTATTTACTTTATAGAGTGGATATGCTTGATACAGTAAACCCCGATATTGAGCAGTTATGGTCATTTTTATGCCCAATAACGTGAAAACGGCAGTAATCTATTTTATGCAACGAGGGAATCTTCAATGCATTCAAATTACGGTATTTCGATTTCTGATCTCATTTCCAGTCTCTAACTGAGGCATAAGTAGGGGACTATCTGGATTTTGACTAGATTTTATCAATCATGGGTCAATTGTATTTATTACCCTTTATCGTTGTTTTTAATTGACACGATTTTGATATATTTCGAAAAGATGATATATATATATATATATATAGAGAGAGAGAGAGAGAGGGAGGAGAGAGATAGTGAAAGATAGATAGATAGATAGATAGAAGGATATTTTATAATATATTTTTGTTTGTAAAAAATACAAAAAGAAAGAAATAGAAAACAGATTTTTCCGTTGTATGTGGTTACAAAATTAAAACATAATGCCGGTTGCTGATCAGTTCGTAAGGCACTAAATATCAAAATACACCGGGTTTATATCTTTGTAATTCTTATATATATATATATATATATATATATATATATATATATATATATATATATATATATATATATATATATAGTGTGTGTGTGTGTGTGTATATATATAATTTGTATAACTAACCATCAAGTCCGGAAAGTGTAAACAGTTGTATAGGTTATGTAGTATTTTGGTATTAATAATTATGATGAAAATCTGAGTTTTAAGATTCTGTCTGAGTAAATATAGTTCAATCTAAACCAGGGACAGATCAATCTTTTCCCCCGAGGATATACATTTGACGTGCATTGAAATACCATATCGGGTTTCTCTTCCTAGTTTTCCTTATCTTCCACTAGGAGAAAAAATGGTTGCGATTTTTTTACGTTCTTTTTGTTTAAAAGAAAACAGATTGATTGCATGTATGCATACACGTATCATCCGCTGATACTCATAGCGAGGGCAACTGTAAATGAAACCCTCTCTCTCTCATATCAAAAATTGATGAAGTTTGTTTTTACCCAATCCTGCATAATTATTAAAAATTTAAAAAGCAACCACAAACAGAAGTATTAAGAGTAGATAGAAAAGTACAGCTCGTTCAAGTTCGGTTCTGTTCTGTTCATGACACCCGATATCCCCCAATGGTCACCCGTCTAGTTATGATCAATATCAACGTGGCTTAACTTCTGTAATCTGACGTGATTTCAGTCTTAACCCTTTCGGTTCGACCATCCTTGCTCTGGCGCTAAATGCTTGAGGGAAAGACATTGAATAAATTCTTTTTAAAATTGTTAGTAGATTGAACCACGGCCTACCGAAATGGGGGCGAGCACTCTACCATTAAGCCACGGTGATCAGTGATTATTGGGAGTAAACAACGGAAAGAAAAAGAATTGGAAAAACAAAGAAAGGAAGGTGGATGGAGAAAAATATTCAAATCGCTAAATTAAGGGAAACCTAATCATGACAAGAAATCTAAATTATGGAGAAGAAAAACAGAACAAATAGAGCATCGATAGTTTTAAATAATGTCGAAAAAAACGGAAAATTCTAAAATAATGAAAAAATCTAATTAATCATCATGAAATTTGAATAAAAAAGATTTCTCAAGATGGGATAAATAATGTAAAAGAAAGAAACGAACAAAACTTTAGTCTAAAAAGTCGACGAAAGAAATCAAGGAACAAAGAAGGAGAACTTAGAAGAAGGAAGGAAATCTCATCGAGGAAAGAAAGAGGGAAAATGAAGTTGTAGGATAAAAGAAAGAAATTGAGAAACAAGGACGGGAGAAAGGAAGGAGTTGGTGTAGAAAAAAAGGAGATAGGAAGAAATTGAATAAGTAGAAAGGAAGAAAGAGAGAAAGAAAGTTTGACAAGAAAAGGAATTCGATGAAAAAAGAATAAAAAGAAGTTGAAGTTGTTGAAAGAAAGTTTTATTAAGTAAATGAATTTGACAAAAGACAGAAATAAAGGAAAAAGAAAGGAAAATTGAAGTTGCCGAAAGAAAGAGGGAAATTTTGACTTAAAAAGGTGACTTTGATTGAAAAAGAGAAAAAGAAATGAAGAAATAGTAATTGCAGAGAGAAAGAAAGAAAACTTGTCTCAATAAAGAGAATTTGATAAGAGGAAATAAGAAAGAAATTGAAGCTATCAAAAGGAAGGGGAAAAAGACAGAAAAAGGAAAAAACAAGAAAGAAAGAAATCTTGAATTAAGAAACTGAATTTGACAAAGGAAAGTGAGAAAGAAAGAAGTTGGAGCCGTCGAGAAAAAAGAAAGGAAGATAGAACATTTTTTTTTAGCAAAACGAAGTCATGGAACAAAATCTAAACAATGGGAAACAGGACAAATAATTCATTGATAGCCTGGAACAATAGTAAAACAAAACGAACGAATTGTAATTTTTTTCAAATCTAATCAATCATCACAACGAAATCTTTAAAAAAGATTTTATATCGTCATTGAGCAAATTAATGGCTAAAAACAATACGAGGTTATGACAAAATTCCACAAGTGCATGTGGCCTAATTTATTTTACACAACAAATATTGACGGTGATTCTAAGTTGCCCAGTTGACGGATCCCACCACCCCTCGGCCTTGCTGACGAAGTGAAAAGGAAAACGGAACGATATGTTTGGTATCAGCTTGGCTGCGTGAGCCACGAGTGGGGCGTCAAAGTAAGCATTCAATTGGGGTTCCACTCCCTGGTTTGGAGTCTGTTTTGTCCTTCTGCTTGACTGGTTGCCCAAGACTAGTGAGCCTATTCATCTTGCTATTTTACCCATAGCTGGGAAGAGAATAGTTTGATTTATGCTTTTCCCAAGAGTGCGAAGTGAATGTAAAGGGCCTCAGTCGGAGTTTGAACCCGACTCGCCGATTCCATTGGCCGTGCTATTAACTGATCCGCTATTGGCAACCTTAGGTAGGCTGTAAATTCCACCAGCCTAGTCGTAATGATGAAAAAAACATCGAAGGTCGGGATATCAGCTACATAACATTGTCTAAATAGATTATCCTTTCAGGACATCTGACGACATGAGGAAGACCGAAGAGAGCAACGGCCGACGCGTACTTATGCAAACAACAAAGATACGGATACTAGTTGAAGCAAATCACGGAGGAAAGAGTGTTTGAGTTTCTTTATTGAATTCTTGTTATCCCAGCTGTGCACAGGTGTTTTCGCAGTTCTGATATCAGTCAGTTGGCTCACTCTCACTCTTAAGATGCACTCGCATGACCTTTTGTTTTTGTCATTTCAGTTGAACTCTTGACCGAATGACGGAGAAGATAAAAAGATGGCTTTTAGTCTAAGTGCCTAAGACACTGCCAGACGATTCCTCCATAGATTAATCTAAAATAAGAACATGTCGAGTGTTATATATATATATATATATATATAAACATCAATAAATTCACACATACTGTCAAAATATCGAATTCCGTATAAATCATGGGAAACACGCTGAAGAGAAGTGAACTACATTAACAGATATTGGGAAATAATTGACTGGATTGACAAGAATTTTCGGAAAAATGTTTCGTTATAAATTCAGCTATATTGCTTTCTGATATATATATATATATATATATATATGTGTGTGTGTGTGTGTGTGTGTGTATGTGTGTGTGCGTGTGTGTTTGCGTGTGTGTGTGTGTGTGATCATCATAATCAGCCGTAGTAAGTCCACTGCTAGACAAAGGCCTTTCCCATCTCCTTCCATGACGAACGTGATTGTGCTAATCCTTGTCATATTTTAACGGCACATTTCTCTATGTCTTCTCTCCATTTTGTGTCTGATCTACGTTCTATGTCCAACGAACACCAATAGTTTGAACTGATTGATAAATAGATAGATAGATGTTTTGGGATGGGATAAATCCTCGCATTTGTTGTCGTAAGGACATAAGAACGCTGTCTATCGCTTTGAAGCAGTACCACGTCTCATGGGGTTCAAAATCCTGTTGGTTATGGTACCACATATGAGTCCATCTGGTCTCAAATGGTCAACTCTGGTTTAGAAATCAATTCAATTCTTCTACTGTAGTGAGCGCCTACGCGTAAATGCCTCCAGAACACCTCAATCCCGCCGACCGTCACTTTCGTAGCGGATACGAGTTTCATTCAGAGCGTAATACTTGAAGCATTGTGTCGAAATTGAACAATCTTAGTATATATCGATTAGAAGTAGCCGTTTATAACAATCATGGATAATTATATCAATCGGTTATTGTAATCAAAATCAGTCTGGTCTAAATAATTTATCTGAAATGAATTGAATTATCCAAATCATCCGCTCAAATACTACTATAATATAAATCGTTTATGATATTGGGTTTAATAACATAAGAATTTATAAAAGTGAATGTAAAATTTACAGCAATTAATGTAAATTGTTCCTTTGCTCAATATCATCTGCCGGTTATTGTTATCTAAAAAGCCCTATCATAAAGTGATCGCAATAAGCGACCTCTTCCGTATACTTTGAAAAGTACAATTGTTATAAGGATAGAACATTTTGAAGAAATGGGAATTAGTTTCAAAAGAAAAAAAAGACATTTGAAAGAACTTGTGAATAAGGAGAAAAAATTCTAAAAACAGAAAGAATAATTCAGTGTAAAAGAAAGAAATCGTAGATATAGCGTAGAACAAAAAGATACAAACAAAGTGACAGATGTTTTTTCGCAACAAAACTTCGTGAATCGATAGGCAAGAATCTATTTTAAGCCACCACGTTTTAAGCCACGGTTCTAGTTAGGTTACAGCCATTAAAAAACAAAGAATCAGGCATTGAAACACAGATATAAACACATACAAGCATAAATACATACACAAATGTATACGCATATGTGTGTGTGTGACCTGAAAATAACTTTAGGGATGGATTGACGTCATAAAAGAAAGACAAAATATATAGAAAGAAAATTCATAAAAGAAGAGAATCTTTTTTTTCCTGATGGGTTGATTTCGAGGGCCCTCTGAGATATCCAGCAAGACACAGAAAACACTGAATAAAAAGATGTTTCAAATTCCCTGAACTTTCGGGTTGTGCCTTGTAAAGACACATACACACTTGCAGGCGCATATATATATATATATATATATATATATATATATATATATGTGTGTGTGTGTGTGTGTGAGGGGATGTTTGTATTGTGAACGAGAAAGGATCTGACAGAATGTAGATGAAAATGACAATAGGAAGGTGAAGGAAAAAACCCAGAGATAGGTGATACATCTCAATTTTCTATTCCGTGGGTGTATTTTGATGCATTTCGACGTGAGTCAGCCATCTTTTTCAGAGAAAAATATTTGTGCCGTTTCACAAAAAATCGATGCTAAACAAGCATGTCTACACCTTGCAAAATGTTATTTTCACACACACACACACACGCGCGCGCAATAACTCCATTATCACCTGTACATTTTTAGTTACTTGAAGTTGCACGTTGTCACGCGACAAAACCATTGGTCAATTCCTTGTCCTAAAAAAAGAAGAAATCAAATAAAGAATCATCCTAGGTTGGCAAGCTTTCGGTAGAGCAAGCTCGTCTTCCAAGAACAAGAAAATACCACTAGTCCTAAAAAGAAGGGTATGCATATTCCTGATTGTAACATATATTGTTGAAGCATGGAATCTCACCAAAAGATCAACCTTCAAATTCAGAACCATGGTATCAGGAGAGAGAATCATGTTCAACGTCTCATGGGGAGATCAAAAGACAGCACAGTATATCAGAGAAAGCGCAACAGTCAGAGATATCATTGAAACCATTTGAATTCTCAGATGGCAATGGGCTGGTCATGTTGCAAGAATGTCTGACAACCGATGGACATCACGACTCATGACGTGCATCCCCTGAGATCACATGTAAAATTTGGACTGACAGAAAGTGATATGACGTGACAAACTAGACAAATTCAGAATATACTTGATCTGCGACACCCATGATAGAGTGGTCGGGCGAAATTTTAAGGGAGGTCTTCGTCAAATGAAGGTCTAAAAGAATAATGGATGTTCTAATAGAATTCATTGCCCCAGCTTCAGAATCTTGTCAACGATATACTAGAGCAGTCTGACTATATGAGAATAAAGAGCTGTGTGAACGTCACAGACGCTTCCGAGACCTTTGTAATATTATGCAACAGATGGCTCTGAGAAGAGAACCTTTGTATCAACCAATATACTATGGGCTCCTGTTATTACACCAACTTGAATATTTACGGATATTTACGACTGGTGTTATAACGAACATACCTCTATAACGGGTTGATCTTATTCCAGGTGTGTTGATAATGAGAAATCGAAAAGTACGGACATGATAACTTTTTATTACCCTTCCACCGTCTCATGTCTCATATAGAATCATAGGTCTTCAAATAAAATCGATGAACTCAAAAACAATCATGCTAACCATACGCACAGCCGAAAGTTGATGCAATTTTACTTAAACTTTGTTTCATCATCTTAATTATTTCAAGCTTCTCAATAATTGAAGAGACTTTTCTTTCGAGTTTTTTAGTGGGGATTACTGGAAATAAGATTTAAACGGGTTTAGGGGATAGGGGATATCAGCACCGTGACACTCACGATGGAGAGATTTAGGGATTCTTGGGAACTGGTGTTGAAAAGGATGATGATGATGATTTTAAATGTTTATCAATATCAGTTGTCGAAATAATCTACAGAAATCTTCGTGTCCTATTTCTTGAAGCGTATCTGCATCTGAAAAACGAATCTTGAGAGAATATAAAAACAAACGTACTGTTCTGAACGAGTGTGCGATCGGGTGGCGCCGCCAGAACGGGTGCTGCTACTACTACGGTTTACTGTATGTATAATCACACTGAGGCCATAACTCTACCAGATACGACTATTTCTCGGCAAGTGTCAAGGGTGAAAGACTAGCTTCTGCCACAGATTTTACTGTTCACTGAACTATCCCGGGATTAGCGGGACAGTGGAGCCACACGGAAACTATACAAAAGCTCCTTAATGAAGACCTTTGACATCGATTGCCGCCAGTAGACAACAAAAGATGCTAATAGGAGAACATGCAGAGAGTGTATTCCAGGCTTTTTTGAGAAAAACAGCAAAACAACCGTTCAAATCATGTATATATACTAGTTTATCCATATCATCCAAGAATGACTATATATATATATATATATATATATATATAGATATAGATATAGATATAGATAGATAGATTGATAGATATGTAATCCGATTGGATAATTATTAATGCATTATATTATTTGAAACTCTATTCTCTATTCGAAACGACCTCCCGTTATTACACGGAGAATATGTCTCTTGGCCTAGATTGCATAGGTAAAATAAGCAATTGAAGAAAATAGGGCTCTTACAATAACCCGAACATTCAACCAATTAGGTTTCCGATGAAACGTAGAGTTGCTCTTATCATTGAGTTGAATTGGCCGGCATTCATGATTATTCTGTGGGATTATATATCCAATTCTTAATCATATAATTGTCCATGTGGGACAGTAAATGAAAAAATGAGAACGTGGGGGATGGGGCAGGGGTTTTTTGTTGTTTTTTTTTTGTTAGTTTTTTTTTTTTTTTTTTGCTTTCGCCTTTGCCTTTGCTTTCCCACTGGCTTTTTTAGCTTAATGGTAAGATAATGCTGCTTTAAAGCAGCTACCTAATAGGTTACAGCTTCAATATATATATATACATACACACACACATATATATATATATATATATATATATATATATATATATATATATATGTAAGTATATATATATATATATATATATATATATATGTAAGTATATATATATATATATATATATATATGTATGTATATATATATGTACATATGTATATACGTAAATGGTATATATATGTATATATACATATATATATATGCATGTGTATATATATATACATATATATAACGATATACATATACATATATATATATACATATATATGTATACATATATATGTATGTATAAAGGATAGATACAATATCATAAGCTCAAACTCACATGATATCTTGTTCATATAAAAATAAGTATATTCTGAAATTTTTTCATCGATTGGTTGATTAATACCGATTTCATTGTGAAATCAATGACACAGGAAATCAAGCAAAGAATCACTTTGGGGTGGCAAGCCTTCGGCAGAGAAAGCTCAATTTTCAAAAGCCAGATGATCCCAATAATCCTTAAAAGAAGAGTATACAACCAATGCATTCTCCCGATAGTCACTCATGGAGCTGGAACATGGAACAAGAGACAGACCTACAAATAGAGAAGTATACAACCTTACATGGAGAGATGACAAGGCAGCACAGTACACAAGAAAACGGGTGTTTGTGACATCATAGATACTATAGAAAAAATCAAATGGCAATGGGCAGGCCATGTTGCAAGAACGAAAGACAACCAATGGACATCACGTCTCACAACATGGATCCCGAGAGATCACATGCGAAACCGAAGCCGACAGAACACAAGATGGAGAGATGAACAAGACAAATTTAGGAAATACTGGCTCCACGACGCCCATGATAGAGAATTGAGGCAAATCCCGGGAAAGGTCTATGTCCGACGACGGACAGTGAAATATCATCATGATGATGATGATGATGACTGACCATTTCTGACAAAGATGCTTCTACCCACTACCCCGGATCCCCCTCATGGTATCAATTCCGGACAACCACGGATTTTTTACACCAATTTCAGCTAACGACAGTGGAAACGAAAAATAACCACACATGATATTAGACGACGGGATGCGAACGTTTCCATACGACCGACGAGGCGGACGTTATTCTGTCACGATAATGGTGAAAAAAAATTCATCCCTTCATCACCTGAAGACGGCCGTAGAGTACAATGACCGAAACGATGTGTTTAAAAAATTGAACCAAAACGAGGACATAAGTCCGCAAAAAAAATTACATAAAAATCTGATATATTGTAAATATATAAACTCTTCTCACTCGGGGGGTTAGCGCAGTTTGGACCCCAGCCACTGCTCCGGGTTTAGCTAAGTAATAATGGATGAACGTTTCAATATTTAGATGAACGTCTCAAAGAGATTTTTAAACTTCCAATCACCTACTTTAAACCTTGAGATGAGAGTAACATTCAATCATTTGTTGACCAACTTTCATTGAATGAAATTTATTCTTAACAAAACTACCATCACTGATTTTTTTTTCTAGTCAGAAGTATACAGGTCTGTCCGGAAAGGATCCAGACAATTTGAATGGATCTCAAGATCCGTTGTGGTGGCTTTGATATAACCTGACAACCAATCAGTAGGAACCTTGACGTACGTACGTGAACAGACATTCCGGTCGGATCGATCAACCCCGTCGGATTAATCGGTCAGTACCGAGCCGTCATAGAGTCAATTCGTACACTGCGCGGCCATTGCATTCACAATAACCGATTATACCAATTCTCAACATCTCGTGCTGAGAAATTTTGCAAAACATCACAACACACAAGCCTGTTAGCCCCCTCACACAAGAGATTTTACTTTCTGCAATTTCTGGCTTTTCCCAAAGACACTTTAGACCGTGGACAAGATTAGGGTAAATGCAACGAGTCAGCTGATGGAGATTCTGAAGAGTACTTTTCAGATTTTCCTCTTTTTTTTTTTTTCGAAGAGTGGGAAGGACGTTGGGGTAAGTGTGTGGGGTTATAAGGAAATAACTTTGTTGTGGACTAAAGCCCTAATAGTCCACTATTTTTTTAATGGCAAATGGTTAGTTACTCTCCAGACGGCTTGCATATACGTGGAAATAGTTTTATATCTTTATATATATATATGCTACGCATGCATGAGAGAATCATGTTCAACCTCATATGGAGAGATCACAAGACAGCGTAATATATATGGAAGAAAACGGGAGTCAGAGACATCATAGAATCTATTAGAAAACTTAAATGGCAACGGGCAGGCCAAGTTGCAAGTAAGACAGACAACCGATGGATATTACGACTCACAGCATGGATCCCCAGGGATCACATGCAAAACTGTGGCCGACAAAATACAAGTTGGAGAGATGAAGTGGACAAATTTAGAAAATACTGGCTCTACGACGCCCATTATAGAGAATTGAGGCGAATCCTGGGGAAGGTCTATGTCCAACGACCGACGTTAAAAGACTGATGATGATGATGATGATGATGATGTATGCTTTCAATCTACCCACTATTTGTCTCGCCAAGGTAAATTGATCTACGAAATTGTACGAAAGATCTTCGTTCTATATAGATTTTTTACTGAATTGAGTGATAGTATAAATAGCTTTACTTTTCAACAAAA
This sequence comes from Thysanoteuthis rhombus, assembly GCA_963457665.1. Taxonomy (NCBI): domain Eukaryota; kingdom Metazoa; phylum Mollusca; class Cephalopoda; order Oegopsida; family Thysanoteuthidae; genus Thysanoteuthis; species Thysanoteuthis major. The sequence goes on from OY735215.1 coordinate 38,715,285, forward strand.
TATTTTCCCTAATCTCTACCTTCTTCACTTCTTACATTTGGAGGGTTGGGGTTGCCGTGCTGGTAGAGATGGTACATCTACTACTTCTGAGTCAGATCTTTACTTTTTCGCTTGAGTAGATCAGTGTATCATATTTTGGGATTTTTAAAAAAATGTCAAAGGAAATTTTTGATGCTTTTTTTACTCTAAGCTTATAATGGTAAAATGTTATTACATCACTATCGTTCCTTCTTTCTGTCAAAGTTTTTTTTCCTTTTTCCTCTTTTATGAAAAATATTTACAGATCGGCAGAAACAGGGAAAAGCACTGTAGAGCGGTGTAACAGTTACCAGCTTGCATAATGGAATCAGCCGTTCACGTTCAATCCACACTAGCATTCTTGGCTGTGGGTAAGTAGCGAGACTGTTAGAACCTTTAGGCCTTGTAAAACAGTCAATCTCTAGTTGTAAGGAGGACTAGCAACTCAATTTTGTATAAAATTACATGCTCCTGAAACCATAATGCGGCCCTGTGCTCCACGAAGGGCCTACAGTGATATATATCAAAAGAAAAAAAAAGAAAGGGAATACTGTTGTCCTCTTGGAAAAGTTTTGGCAGATTCGTGGAACCATTTGTCGTAAAGCCCGGCCATGGTGAGCTATCATTATATTCAATAAGTTATCTCCCAGTATCCTGACTCCACTTTTGATTTCCTTGTTTCAAATTATACATAACTTCTATGCAACTCAATCATGAACCATAAAACGCTACCCTGCTTTATAACAAATTACCAGTCAGCGAGGCACGCGTATATTCAGAGTTCGGTAAGCCAGTAGTCCTCCAATTATTACCATGTTTCCCCGACCAGATTAGAATATTGGATCAATGTTGATCTAATTAGTTGATGTTTGGTAGAGAAGAGTATAATAAAAACGTTAATAAAGAAAGAATCTCGGGCCGTTATTATTTGGGGAAATCGCAAGAATCGAAAATTCTGAGTCCCTTGCGGGATTTTACCTTCTATGACTTCCACTTGGAAATCCGTTTAAGATTTAGAACCATCATGGCGACAATGTCAGTAATAAGTAGATGTGATGGGATTATGTATTGATTAGATCTTATGTTCATTCTCGATACTTATTTATCGACGAATCCATAGCTAACTTCCGTTTGTATGCGGCGGGGGAGGTGATGGCATTGTCTCTGCGAACAAATATTCAAGAGGGCGCCACTTACTTATCGTGTGGGTCTACTGATGAATGATGTTGCCAGCATGACTTCGGCTTGTCTTGCCACTATAGCTATAGCAAAGATTTTAGAAGTCGAATGAAATAAAATCTCTGGTGAAACTCAGGTTCAACATCTCCGTGTCTTCTCTTCAATACTGGTTCCCGAAACAATATATAACCGGAAAGATCGTTTGTTCTGCTGTTAGTTGCATTTGTTGGGCCCTGGAAGTAGTCAATGCCACAGGACATCAAGATTATTAACGAATCCTTTCATTTCTTTTTCACAGAATCCTTTGTCGCTCTTATCCAGAAACAATTCACATTTGGTAGACAGCAGTTATCCTTCCTTGACACATTACCTTCCCAGCAGGTGTAGCTCATGCAGCCTGGCCTTTATCCTTGCAACTTTTGCAACTGTGCAGGCTCCGGTTAGTGTAATAAATAAACAGTAATTCAAAGTGTCTATGAAGTTTCTACGGCTCTCAATTCCGTGCATAATCAGTCAAATGTAATACGTCGTTTAAAAGCTATTGAAAGAAAATCAGAACATAGGAAAATTCGTTCCACATGAACAACAGAATCAAACGTCGGTCGGAGTTTAGATACTTACTTTTCTTCTCTTCCCCGATACAAATTTCTCTTCACAAAATAGTCGATAGCGATGGAGAATGGATTCAGGGTTAATGGGTCAGTACCGAGCTGTCATAGAGTCAAATCGTACACTGCGCGGCCATTGTATTCACAATAACCGATTGTACACATTGTCAACGTCTCATGTTGAGATATTTTGCAAAACGTTACAACACACATGTCTGTTAGCCCCCTCCAACATCGAGATCTCAACCTAAACAGAGTCTAGATAACTCGGTACTGCGCTGCACTAAAGTGAGCAATTGACTCGTTTGAATGATGCATCATTGGAAAAAAAACTGGGGAGGGGGAATTGAATTGTCATTTCTCAGCATGACAACGGCCGTCCTCAAGTTGCAAATACGACGCAGCAAACGATCATAGAACTAGGAAAAGAAACATGTTCTCTACTCTTGTCACCTTCAGTCTAAGAATTGTTTAATTCCATATTGAATCAAAACTGGAGTCGTTCTTCAATGACTGGATACATGATTTATATGAAAGTTGTCTGAAAGTCATTGGCAGCCAAGAAAATAATTGTTAAGGCTGTTGAATGGAACTATGAATTTATAAAAATGGGAGATTTTGCTTCAAAAATGCAGTAAAATTTTATATCTGCTGAAAAAACGTTGTACCTCTTTGATTTGGTACATTCGGAACATCTTGCCATTAATTTGTAGATTAGCACTACAGTTAATTGAGTCGATTTAAAATAGCAGTTTGAAACGTAATTTTGAAAAAAAAGGAATACAATTCGTAAATTCGACGATTAAAAACGACTCTTTTCCACGAATGGAATAAAATACTGTGAATCTTATTTATGGTAGATATACAAATAAAATCATTCAAACTAATCTAACCGTAAACTGTGGCTTGAAATGGAGACCGGGCCCCCAGATTGTGAACCTTTGAAAAAACGACTCAAAGTACTGTATCTGCCATCCATATACAATATGGCGCAAAAGGAGCCAGAAATATTTTTCCTCGGGAACTATTGAATGAAATGTAACGAATAAACTATCCTTTCAGTGAATCTATACTTGGAGAATATAGTTGAATGACTACCCATTGTCTATCAATATCAGCTAATTTCGTTGCACTATATATATATATATATATATATATATATATATATATATATATATATATATATATATATATATATATATATGTGTGTGTGTGTGTGTGTGTATATATATATATATATATAGAGAGAGAGAGAGAGAGTGAGAGGGAGGAGATAGAGAGAGAGAGAGGGGGGCACCGTACTACGATAGTAAACGAACTCATTCCGTTGACTAATTTGCTAATATAGATTTTGAAAGTGATTTCTTACATATAGTCTATTCTTCCTAATTATTATCACAGCATCAAAGTTGTTGAGAGTCATAAGAAAAAACAGACTGACACAAAGAGGAGAAACATTTTCCCTTTTCTTCTGTTTAAAATATTGGCAAAGAGTCTATTTAAAAGTCTACACAGACGTAAACAAGGCAGTATCTGTAGATGCTATCTATGTGCCTAACACATCTCCTTATGCGTTTTTTCCTTTTTTTTTTCTTTTTTTGATTTGCCAGAACATATCTCTTGATCAATCGATACTAATACCATTTTCCATTTATCTCTGCTTCGATCAATCAATTGATCTGACTGAGTCTATTCATATATGTCTTCTGGTTTTTATCGGTTTATCAATACATTTTTCACTGATAGTATCTACCTATCTACACGTTATTCCCTTGCCACTTTTTTCTCCCTCGGTCTTTCACCACACCCACTTACCGATCTATTTAACTGTCTGTCAATTAGTCTCCTTATCAGATAGTTTGATCAATCTGTAGACCTTGTGATCTTATCGTCCATTTTGATATCAACTTTTCAATCAGTCTCAACTAGATGGAAGATCACACAGTCATAAACATCTGCACCGAGGAAAGACTTCATAAAGCAACGACAACGATGATACTGAGAAAATGATTGCGCATATATATATATATATATATACATATATATATATATATATATATATATATATATATATATATATATATATATATATATATATATTTTAGCATATAAGCATATGCATACATAGATACATACTTACGTAGACTGAATCAGAGGAGGACAGAAAATAGAAGGCTATAGGATCTTAAAATCCATAGATTGTTAAAGAACACACACACACACACACACACATATATATATATATAGAGAGAGAGAGAGGGAGAGAGGGGGGGGGAATCTTCCTCTGTTCATCTTATATCTCTAGTTTATCCATAAATATATATATACATATATATATATATATATATATATATATATATATATATATATATATATATATATATATGCCTATGTAGTGTTGATCTAGGTATTCTTTAACAATGTAAGGATCTAAAGATCCTATTGACTTCTATTTTTCTGCTCTCCCCTGCTTCAATGTACGTAATTGCGTATCTCTGTATACATATATAGATATATATCAAATCTTGAAACACCGAATATATATTTTTTTTTTTAAAGAAACTTTTCCAAATATTTGTCATTTCAGTCAATTATTTCTCAATTTCAGTTGATGTTCTTTATATAATGTTTTTCAGTGTTTTTATGTTTTACACAGAAATAAAGATCACGGGACTATGTATGGATTTTTCTTGGTGGGATCATCGATTCTTTACGATGTAACCGTTTTGAGGATTTAAAAACAGAACAATTATATCAATATCAGTGTTATTCGAGCACCACCTTTTCTCAAGCTATGAATTTTATATATAGTTTCATTAATGTTTCATATCGGGTATTCTCATAATGTATTGCATATGGATATCATTTTATACTATAGTTCATTAAACTTCTTGAAACAAAGGGCCTACGTAAGTAATCCCAGAAACGGATTTGACGATAAAGATCAATGAGTATAACAGCAGACGAGACTCATTATTTGTGTCACTTCTATTGAGTGTTCACCCATGTGAATGTTAAATCCGTTGTATCGGTTTAAAACTTCTTTGAATTGATTTCCTACAGACATATTCATACGAAGAATTTGATAAACTGTTTTCAGATCACTAACCTCGGACTTGATTACAGATAGATTGATAGATAGATAAAAGATGTTAAAATCGATATGCACATGGGAACAATGTTAGGATAGACATGTAGATTACACATATGAATATACATATATGCATACATACATATAAGCAGACTGAGAATTCAAAAAATTGATGGTAAACAGACAGAAAAATAGATGTACATTGAATATAATTTATACATCTACTAATACTCATTTTTCCTTAAACTTTCTGATGTTGATTTAATTTACTCAATCAAATTATAAGTCTATGTTTTTGTTTAAAGGCACTTTTCTGAAATTGAATGCTGTTTATGTCTTCTTTGTTTCCAAACAAAAACGTTTAAAATGAAGAAAAAATGTCAGAATGAAGAAACCTAATAAGGACTCGACATCACAGTCGATAATTAAACAACCGTAGCGTCGAAATTGTAAGTCATGAGTAAAAATTCTATAGAAGGATAAATACAGTCAGAAAAGGTTTTATTTATGACATCATATTCATTTTGAATTGGAAAATATGTAGATTATAGTTTTTAAAAAACACCAAGAAAAATCTAGGTTTGGAGGGATCTAGATATTACTTCCATGGGAAAACATCTAAAACAGATTGAAAAAATTTACTGGAAACATCCAGATTCTGGAGAATATAGATGTAATAAATAAATCCGTCTAAATGAGACAAAAAAAAACTTTTAAAAGCATTTTTTTCTTAAATAAAATAACATTTTTGGAAGTATGGATGTCAATGTTCTGGTCTGTAGAAGAATCGGTATGACTATGAGTGTCAGTACACACGAACACATGAACAAACGCACAAACACACAAACATGGATAGAATCTTTCACTATCTTGATGGCTACGGTTGTTCGATTTCTATTCAAAGAAATTAGTAGATAAACACATATGTAAATACGCTCCAAATCATTTATATGAATTTACTTTTTTCATATCATTTTAAAAGGTGCTACTTTTGATACGCCAAGCATCAGGAATTTTCATTTTGAAGAGATATTTTGTTCTTGCTGTTAATGGCATAAAGAGTGACAAAAGACTCTAAGAAGTAACGTGGGTAATGTTCTAGTAAAATATTATTTGCTCGAATTTTCATCAACGCATTTCGAAACTTGGAAATTTTCACTTATCAACCAGATACAGACATTGTCACATATTTGACAAAAAACAAATGTCATGTCCAAATTTACAGAGGCCTGAAAAGACATATGTAAATCAAAAGTTGCAAAATTAAACTAAATGACTAAAAGGGTTGTTTGGTTGGACTCGATTTCCCCTCGATTAAAAAGCAGGGAAGAGACATCGTACACCTGACAGGCACTCTCACCTTGGAACTTTGCGTCAACTCAGTTTTGGTGTCCGTGCACAAAGCACTGTCCATCTGAAAAGATAGCTTTCTTGTGATAGCTCTAGCCTTGAGCTCTAGCCTTGAGCTCTCCCTTGAGATCCGGTTTAGGCTGTTCCACTCTTGATTCTAATTTTGACATGGTTATTAATAAACCAATGCTTGGCTAACTTGACAGGTGTATGTTTCTGATCATTATTCTGCTGGAAGATCCAGCCCTGGCCGTGTTCTTGATATCTCCTTCCGTGATCATGATATATTTCTCTTTTTCAATAGTGCCATTTACTTTTCCGATGGCTTTCAAGTCCATGGGTTGAGAGAAACTTCCAAAGCATTACATTCCTGACAACATGTTTGACCGAGGGTACAGTGTTTGGGGCTTGAGGGCTTCTCTGTTTTTCCTCTGAACATGTCAATAAAGCTCAATTTTTGCTTCATCTAACCACAGATTTGATGACCAAAAGCTTTCAGCCCAGACCTGGCGATCTTTTGCAATGGTTATAAATATTCTTCACGAGGGTACGTCAAAACTGCCGGGTAAGACGATAGGGTATTCTTGAATAAAAAAGTTTTAGAACCCCCGGACTAGGGTAACTGCATTGACTCTCATCCAGGTTCGAAACCAACCACGAATAGCAGTGGGGTACAAAACTTTCCAGAATTTCTTTCTTATCTCACTATAAGATCTTAACATTGTCATTCAGTCACTGAAACGCTTCGCTGGCTTTCTATGATTTGAGGCCACCTTCCCGAAATATTGTGCATACCATCACTAAAGGTTGATGCAAAAGACTCCAGAATTATTTTTTATGCATTTATTATTCGTATGAATTGATAGCATCGTTATTTAACTCTTTTAAGTATTTTCTGCGATTTTCTATGATCTTACGCTAGGTTTCAGGATATTCATGTTTTTATCATAAAAATGGATTCTGGTTTTGATTCAATGTATTTTTCGAGGATTTTTTTTTCTTCATTTCTTCAACTTGTTACAATCGCTGATCAGAGAAGGAGTGTTGCATTGAGCGTAATAATCTTTAGTTTGCACGTGTCAAGATTGGATGCACTGTCCGTCGAATAACTTTCAATTCTGGTCTGAGTATCGTTTGCTGCGTCGCATTTGTAACAGGAGGACAGACTTAATCATGCAGCAAAATTGCTAATGGATCTTATTCTCCCCCCCTCACCTCAAAAAAAAGAAGTTCAACCACCCCAACCTCTGATGACTCTTCCGAATATACCATCAATACCATTTTTGTTTATCCAGAAATGCTCATATTTTTTTTCAAAATAAACTAGTGGCAATCGTTTCTTCGCTTTACGTCATTTCGGTTCACAAAAATGTTTTCAAACGGATGCTGTATTTTCGGAGACAAGCTATGCAAATGTTTCTGGCTTTACCATAGATTTCTTTTCTTCCCTCACTGCTCTCCTCAAAATGTGTGAGATAAAGTGTGCAAAACTGACGCAGCGTTCCTGATTCATTTTCATCAAAGATGATTGATGAACGCCGTGAGATTAACGCAGACACTGACCGATGAGATTCCCCACTGTTTAGTCTCAATAATACCAGTGTTTCTGGTCAGACGTGCAGAAATAACGACCGGCCTGTTGTTGAAACAAAACCATCACCGAGCGATGGGCGAGATCATTATCTTGACAATAAAAACAAAAATGTCGCTTCTGGTCATCTTCCATCCGCAGTTTAACGATTTATCGATCGATTTATCTATATAGATCTACTAGTTATCACCCGTGAAAGAATATACGGATATATTTGAATTTCTCATGGGTTTGTTTATTTCAAGATACGAAACTATATATATATATATATATATATATATATATATATATATATATATATATATATATATATATGTATATATATATATATATATATACATATATATATATATATATATATGTGTGTGTGTGTATATATATATATATATATATATATCTTTATGTATGTATGATTGTCAGCATTTTTTCTTTGAGACACTGAACTTTTTTTTCAATTTCTTAGAAAGTTTTTCTGGTTTCGAACAAGTGAACGTATCTGGGGGTCCTATGAGTATTGCTATTGCCCAGAATTGTGAAGAGAGAGCGATTTCATCAGTGCAAATTGCCATTATCATTAGTAACTAAAAAGTGAAAATATTCAACACCACTTATCTACGCAACTGATGATGGCCGAAAGCACTCTATCTTATCCCAATTTGGGGACAAAAAATACGTTCACTTGTTTGTAAACAAAATGAACTTACTAATAGATTAGAAAAACATACCTTATCCGTCACCTGTAACAAAACATCCGTCTCTCCTTTCTCTCTCTGTCTTTCACTATGTATGTATGTATGTATGTATGTATCTATATATATATATATATATATATATATATATATATATATATATATATATATATATATATTCGTGGGTGAATTTGTTGATTGTGTGATATCCTTCGGAATACGGTTTGCCAGTTTTACTCTGAGCGAAACACAACAGGCTCTCTTGATATTTTCGTATACTTAAGGACTCATCTTGCTCACAAATGCACGAGATAATTCGAGATAGAGCACAGATGCTCACAGAGACAGTTCAAAAGTTGAGTTTTTTTCCCAAAAAACGTAAAGCAAACTTTTGTAAAGCAAAGGAAAAATCTAATATGTGAGCGTGTCAGTAAATGTCTCCCAGTGATTGCTTTTGGCACATGTGTGTATCCCTATGCCACCATTGTCTCTTAGAAGGTGCACAAAACTATGCTACAATGACTTACATTTCCAAAGTTTTACATCTTCCATATCTTCAAATAACATTCCATTTTCCTCACAATCAATCATTGCTTGACATAAATCTGAACAGGAAAAATGACGAAACGTTCTCGGTACTCGATTACAAATAAAATGTATACGAATGAACAGACAGATTCTTGTAAACGTTAGTAGATAGATTCACGCCAAAAACTAGAGAGAGATATAGATAAATAGATAGATACTGGTATACATTCATACATACATATTAGCATAAATACACTCGTTCTTACGTATATACATAGATAGATACATGCATACACATATCCATAGATAGATAGAGTCGTACACATATCTTTATGTGAATACACACGTATATACATATATCAATAGATAGATAGATGTAACAGAACACATGATGGAGAGATGAACAAGACAAATTCAAGAAATACTGGCTCAGCGACGCCCATGATAGAGAATTGTTGCGAATGTTGGGGAAGATCTATGTCCAACGATGGACGTTAAAAGACTGATGATGATGCTGATGCTGATGCTGATGATGGATACAGGCACACATTCCCATATAGATGAATATGGGCATACATTCATACAAAGATTGATATTTATATATATATACAGACTATAAACATAGATAAATTGTGATTAACATGCTGAACGGGAGATACATACAAATATACTATGGATAGATAAATATCCAGGGGAAGGTATAAGCACGGAGAGAATGAGACAGATGCAAACATATTGAATAATGCTGAAACCTAATTCAGATGGACTGAGAGAAATGAACAAACAGAAGTATATAGACCGATAAATATTAATAAAATGAGATCGATATAAACGGAGACAACTAGATAGATAGATAGAAAGAACGTTATTAACAATGTCTGTCCAGGGGAAATAAATCATGAGTAAATACAACTAGAAAATTGACATAAGATTCAATTCATTCGTCTTTTCAATGTTTATCAGAAATCTATACTTATCTTGACTCATTAAACAGCAGGTGTTTTTGCCGATATTGCACACGTTATTTTCACTTTGCTTTCACCAATTATTTTTGGCAGTCTTTGATTATTATCTTTTTTCCACTCTTAATTCATTTTGCCTCCTTTTCGCCTCTGTATATATATATATATATATATATATATATATATATATATATATATATATATATATATATATATATATATATATATTGACTTCTTACGGTTTTTTGTATGGTTTCCCTCCTTCTGTGGGAAAAAAGCCAGCAGATGTTGCAGTATCGTTCCATTTTGGATGAAATATTGTATCGAATGACGTGTGTCCGTCGGTAAATCTTCGAGAAAGAAAACTTGATGAGAGGATGTAGGCTGGCCGAGGCGATAACGGTACAGAAAATTGACTCGGCGAGCCCAGTTCAAAGTAAAGTCAATTTTCACAAATCACAAACGAGCCGAGTAAGTAGTTTTCGAAACAGGGACAGCTGAAGCCGTAGCCAGCGTGATAGACCTACTTACTTACTATACATTTTTCCAGTTTGAATTTTAAGAGGACTTATCAGTGTACTTAGATTTATTTCAAGACTATTTTATTCATCGTGGTTATTTATAAGATGTACCCTCCGGCTTCCTTGCCGCATTCAGAAAATGCCCTCGGAGTCGTCGCCCTCAACCCCCACCCTGCGACCATTCCATCCACGGGGGATGGGCAGTTCTTATTCTGTCATCTTTGCTTCAGGGCATTTTCTTCTAAACCATCTTCTTTGCAATGCCTCTTGTTTTTGTAAGAGATTTTGTAAGGTCTTCAGAACCTGCTCGTTTTTTTTTTTTAACTCACCCTTCCCACAACAAGTCAGATGGAATGTCTTCTTCACGCAAACCGAAGGCCAGAACAGATTGAAACATTCAGGGGCTGTTTATGTTTGGCCATTCGTCAATATGGTTTGTGCATGCGCGCAATCGATCGACGTACGTGAACCCAGTCACTTCAAGAGCCACCATTCGTATATGTATATATATATATATATATATATATATATATATATATATAGAGAGAGAGAGAGAGAGAGAGAGAGAGAGAGAGAGAAATAGTGAGAGAGGGGGAGAAAGAAAGAAAAGAAGAAAAAGGGAGCATAAGAAAATATTATGCTATTCTCTGAGGATGACCACAAGATCGAAAGTAGACCAAAAATAAAAAGAAATTTGTTTACACACACAAACACACACACACACACATACATACATACATATATATATATGTATATATATTTATATATATATATATATATATATATATATTTGTTTATTCTCACATGCACACACACACACATATATATATATTCCTTTTCATCTTATTTTATCCATCTATTCCTCTGTCAATCTCTCTCCACATACACGCATGTGTATATATATATATATATATATATATATATATATATATATATATATATATATATATATATATATATATATATATAATTGATTGGTTTGAATTCTACCATTACCAATGCATAACGCCAATGTATATTTCATTTACTTTCTAGTCTATTTTTTCCGCCGATTTAATCATTCTCTCTCTCTCTCTCTCTCTCTCTCTCTCTCTCTCTCTCTCTCTCTCTCTCTCTCTCTCTTTCTCAAATTTCTCTGCTTTTTCTTTGGTTTCACCTCTTCCTGTATTCCACACACTGTCCACTCCATTTCATACAGCTTTATTTTCTCCTTTAAAACGAAACAAAAAAAAGTGAATAGAAATATTTTGCTCGCCATTCGTAGTTGAGTTATTTTTCTCCTGTGTCATTTTCGCCGCACCTGTTCTTTTCTTTTCTCTTTTCCTTTTTTTTTTTTTTGTTTACTTTGTTTTCTTGTTTTTGTTTTTGTTTTGTTTCACGTCTGCTCAAAAAGCCCAACGTGTTCCCCGCCTTTTAAGCGTCCCTTTCATCTTAAAACGTCCGACTTCTTTTATGGTTTCATTCATGGGTACATTTTTTTATCTCTTTTCCATCCCGTTCTCTACGTGGCCAATAACTTTTTTTGAGCTTATGTAATTGTTGTTTTTTTTTGTTGTTGTTTATGTTATGTTTTTGTTTTTTGTTTTTTTGTTTTCTGTCTACACAGTATATTCCGGGGCGTGTTTTTCCAACCGCCCCCCCCTTTCATCTCTGTCCGTCTGTCTGTCTGTCTGTCTGTCTGTCTGTCTCTCTCTCTCTCTCTCTCTCTCTCTCTCTCTCTCTGCCATTTCAATAAAAGATTTTATACTATTTCTGAATGTATAAGCATTGAATTCTCTCTTTGTTTCTTATATAAAGATAGAGAAATGTGTTAATTTTCTTAGTGTATCCAATACCCCCATCCTAATGGTGACGATGGTACATTTGGTTGAGTCGTCGGAGGTTGCAGGAGCCTGGTATTGTTTTGGATGTTATAACAGCGAAATCCCTCTTCATCTTTTCCATAACTTGGGCTGAATGGACTAGATAATCCATTGGAATTTGAATGTCCACGAGAATTTTATCTCCTATTTATTCTTCAAGACAGATTCTGGTTTGTGCTTATAACATTGTTTTGCATGATCAAATCATAGTTGTGTCTTTTTCTTCCGAAGGATCACCTTCCACCACCCAGTCAACCTTATTTTTGTTAACATACGGGACTAACATACTACACTTGCTTAGTATATGATTGATGGAGTTCTTTTCTATCTACACACTCTTTGGCGATTCTTTTGTGTTCTGTCTATCATGGCGTTTATAGAAAATTGTTGTTGTATTGTTCTGGACTTCATTTATTTATAATTGAGTTTCTCTTTTCAGATATCCTCTGCATTCCATTCTCTTCTGATATTTTTTGTTACTTAAGATATGCATGTTTCATTTTCATCGGCGGTATTTCAACACCTGTCGTTGGCTATACAACTTACAAGCGATCCGTCTGACAATTCGATTGTGGACATCGCAGCGACAATATCTTTTGAACCCGTAAGAGTCATCTTGCCATAATTTAGGGGATTCATCTTGTAAGTTGTAATGTCGAGCATTTGTCTAACATCCTTGCAATCTGGCCTTTACCACTGTCATCTGAGTTTTTTTAATGGATTCCATAATATTTCTAACACCTGGTTTTTCTTTAACATACTGTGCTGTATTGTGATCTATGTGACGTTGAACATGAAATTCTCTTGTGCGCGTTGCATGTTTTGAGAGCCAATTCTGGTCTTATTTTTTTTCCTGTTTGCTTATTCTTCTCATGTTCGTAACAACATTTTCTTTCGTTATCTTTCCAAAATTTGTCAATGGTTAGAAGATATTTTTCTTCTTCGCTAATCACGATTTTCTTGATCTTTCCTTTATATCAAATTTTCACGCGATTCCAACACTACTTCTTCTTTTATTTTTTGCTTGTTTCTCTGTATATTTAAGATTCGATATCTTTATTGTTTTTGTTACCTCACATCTTTGTTGTAAGGATGAGACATAAATGGCATCTGCTCTGCACATATCATTTTCCCGTCGTTTTTGTAATATCTCTCATCGATCGATGTTTGTTTTTTTGTTTTTTATCTACTTTAAACTCGACTGGATTATAGATTCGCATATTCTACAACACAGTAAACAAACATGTGTATTCATTTGTATTGGATAAATCTGTACCAGAAAATGATAAAAGATATGAGACAGCTATATAAAAGCAACCATTCTTTGAAACAGCCAGCGATGGTCGGAATATTTCCAAATCAAGATTTCATAACTTTGGAAAGTTTTTTCAGGGTTTCGATCTTGTTTCAAAGCAGTATGTCCACAAGCAAGAAAATCTAACAAAAAATCATAGAGACAAATCTTCTCTGTTGTTGCTAATAATAAATGTCTGAAAGAAAAATGGCTGCCTTGATACACTACGCATTTTGTTTGGCAGTTTCCAATAATGCACTTCCATAGGAATAGAGCACTATGGTGGATGAGGAATTTCTGCATTAATAAATATATCGCTTAAATTCAGCCTTACTGACTGTCCATTTCGGTAGTGAAGGTTTCAATCTTGCCTCGAGGTATATATAGTAGAATGTGGATTCGCTACAGAAACTAGCTCATGCTTCTGCCCCGGAAAGGGCAGAAAACATGAGCTAGTTTGTGTAGGGAATCCACATTCTACTATTTATTTCCAGCTCTACTCTAAAACTATATAACTCCAATAGTAAAAAGTTGTATGTATCAAGCACTCTATGAAATAAATCCATTACATATCAGAAGTGGCTTTATATGATTGATATATTATTATATTATGTTATACTGCTCGCCTGATTTGTACCATATATATATATATATATATATATATATATATATATATATATATATATATACTATATATATATATATATATATATATATATATATATATATATATATATATATATATATATATATATAACACTCCCTTACTCAGGGTTGAGCACTCTTTAAGTGAGGTAACTCGTTCATTGTAAGCTTATGCAATGCTCTTCCAATGTAGAATTGGGCACTCTGGTGGATCAGGAATATATACGATAAATATATCGCTTAAATTCAACCTCACTGACCTTCCAGTTCCGTGGAGTAGAGAAGGATATCACGCTCCGGGTCTGGAGCTAAGGTTTCGATCCTGCCTTGTGGTACTGGATTGGATAATGGATAGTCAATAGCCACACTGAATGTTTGCCTGTGTATGTGTGTGATTATTATGAAGGCATTTTACCAGATATAAATGTTTCATCTACTGTTACTATATATATATATATATGTGTGTGTGTGTGTGCGTGTGTATGTAGGATCAGTTGATGGTCAAAAACGGTGTATATATTTTTGATAATGCAAGTAGGTATATCTTGTTTATACAAGCTTTTTTTGTTTTAAATAATCTTATTTTCAAATGTTTGCATTCACCAAACAAGATGAAACTACGTTTCCTGTGAAGGTTTGATCTTTCACCATTAATTTTTTTCTTTTCTCATCTTTTTCCAAATCTTCCAGTTTTTATGTTATTTAATGATACATTGGCTTTTTTCTCACAATGTTTTTGTCTTTATCCATTCATAGTTTATTTTTACATTCTATAACTATTCGTTACATTTGCCAAGATCACATTTTATTTGAAAATTGTCTATTCCCCAGTAAATCTTACATCTTTCTATTTTTCAAGTTTTTTTTACGTTTTTTTTTTTTTTGGTTATTTTCCAGTAGTATATTTTCTCTCCTTGTTTACAGACATCCATCTTTTCTATCTTTATTCTGTCTTTGTTGTCTGTAACTCAATAGTCCTACAAGAGCTTTTGATATATTGAATAATGGTGCTGAGTAGCAGACGATAAGATGAGAAAAAAAACGGAAGTCATTTCTTTCTTATGTTTACTTTTAAAAATACGATCCATACATTCAAAGCATTCATATTTTATACCAGCTCCAGGCTGAAAATAGTGAGACTGCTTTGAAAAAAATAATCAGGTTTTGACAATGGCGCAAAAAGGATTTTATGTACATTCTTCTCCCGACCCCCACCGACTCTTTTTCCTTCCGTTCCACAATTTTGGTATGCATCATGTTCAAGCCTGGAGATTTTCCTAATTATGATCACCTTGTTGCGGTAATCTGACTAATCTGAAAGGAGGTGTAAGGTCATAGAAAGACGGTAAATCTACTTTGATTACTGAATAGTGATGATATGGTACGAATTCATATGAATGAAGAATAGAACTTGTAAATAAACTATAACTTTATACACTAAATGTATATAAGAAAAAAGTTATTTTCCAAAAAACAGTATCATTTCAGTCAATCATTTTCCAATGCCTGTTAATGCAAATCATATAACTTTGTTCGGTGTTTTTTTTTATGTTTGATCAAGACAGATTTGATATTATGGTATTATATGTAAACTTATCTTGTAAGGATTATCAGTTGTCTACCATGAAACCGTTTCGGTGATTTAAAAACATAACATTTATATTAAAATATCTCCCCAGTAGTGTTGCTCAAACACCACTTACCCTTCAGCTATGATTTCAATGTGTAGCTGATGTCATACATGTAGTTTATATATTTATATATATATATATATATATATATATATATATATATATATATATATATATATATATATATATATATATATATATATTATCATAATGTATTGTACATGAGTGATATTTCATACTACACACCGCGTAATTGTTTTGAAACACAGGACTTACTTACGTAGGTTAACTGCAAAACGTATTTGACAATGAGAGATCAATAAATTTAACAACAGACGTAACTCATTTTTCGTGTCACTTCTGTTGTGTGTTCTCCCATATGAATATTAAATCCGTTGTGCCGGTTTTAATCTCGGACTTCATGCTAATCTACTTATGGTACCTTCTTGAGGGGTACTTATTACACAGAAAAAACTTTTTTGATTATCTACCAAATTTTCGACCGGAGAATTTGAGAAATTTCTTTCCTCTAATCTAAAACTCAATTTTTCCACAGCATACACCATCTCTCTTCCATCAATATTATAAACAGCAAATATACATGTGTAATATACACACACATATATCGACAGTATAATAACTGGGATGTTGAAAATAACCTCAACAGTAGTAACATGTACACCGAATGAGTCCATCAATAATAATTATAATGATAGTACACGACGGGCCCACGTTTATAAGGTTTATAGAGGTTTTTCTAAATTTTAAATTGTCAGAATTTTAAGAATATTTTTTTAAATAAACATCTGATAACACTGAAACAAACAGAAAAAATTATTTTCATTATATATATATATATATATATATATATATATATATATATATATATATATATATATATATATATATATATATATATATATATATATATATATATATCCTGAATGGCATAGTCAATTTATATGTTTTTTTTCAGTTATCCTGAAGACGCAAGCAACCGGGACAGTTCCTGAACCTGCACATAGATATATGCAAGAAACAAACATGGTAAGTCTTTAAAGTTTTTCCTGAATTTAAAATTTTAAGAATTTTAAGGATAATTTTTAAAATAAACATCTAATAACACGGAGACAAAAAGAAAAAAAAGGAATTATTCCAATTTTTATAATATACATATATATATATATATATATATATATATATATATATATATCGTAGATGGCATAGTCAATTCAAATTCTTTTTTTCCAGTTATCCTGAAGCCCTTACAGATGCAAGCAACCGGGGCCAGATCCTGACCCTGTGTGCAGATCTATGCGCGAACAAACATGGCGAGGCTAGAGTGAACGGATGCTGGTCAAACACAATGCCAAAAGAAGAGGCTGCCAGACTTACAGGCTGCACCATTTCATTCAATTCGTTTTCCTTCTTCTGCCCGACTAACGTTGCGTTTAATGACTAAACAAACTGTCCTTAAAATGCTTTCGATCTCACAGTCAATTTCCAGGCCTCGCTGTCATGTTGGATTTGTGGGAAGGACTACTTTCTTTCTTCCTTCTATTCTAACGATCGATTTCGCTTTTGTGCAACGCCATCCCTTTTCGTTAAATGTTTTCCAGTTGGTCTGTTCTATTCTCTGTTCCTATTTTCCTTTACGTGCTTTGATAGATTGATACAGGGTGTCCCAAAAGTATCGCCCGATTCGAAGCCAATCCGTGTACATCTCGGTAATCTATCTAAACATGTTACAGCGAAATCCTTCTCCTTCTTTACGCTAAAAGTGCTGATATCTTTTTTATTCATAATACTGATCCGTGAAATATTAAGGTAAGTAGCTTTTTGAATTTTTGGCTATTGATTGTCTGACAACTGAACAGTGGATAGATGTGAATTGGGCGTTACTTTTCGGTCGTCCAGTGTATTCAACCATCTGTTTGGAAACACTGGGCAATATCATCCATGATGAAGGGACTTTATCGTGTACTATTTACCGAAAGTTCATTGAAGACCAGATAAACCTTTTCATGGCAACTGACTTCTACAGTGGAAGTGGCATCTTTTAGCAACATGATACACTCTGTTTACACTGTATTAGTTGTAAGAGATCGATTTCTGGGTCAAGAAGAATCCACCGAATTGCTTTGGCCACCAAATTTCCCCAAATATCTATCCTATTAAGAATTTATGGAATATATTGTACGAACGTTCTTCTCGTAATTTCCTACACTTAACAAACCTGATGTTAATATCTTGGTACGAGATCCGAGAGGGAAACTCCAAAGGTGTTGTAGATTCCCCCGCCTTAAAGGATAAGAGCTATTTTGGCGGGCAAATGAAAGTCCAACACCTTGATAGCCAATTGGTTGTAATGCTTTTCTAATTCACCAATGTAATTATTCATCCCTTGTGCAGATAGTAAATTTTACAAATATACGAATGCTGACTAAGATGTTTCGTGCAAGACTTCATATTCGCCATCTGTTCTGAAAATAAACATTGGAAATTTTGTATTTGGTACGCTTAGCTTAATACGACTCAAAGTCAAATTAGATTTAATGGGGGAAGAAGAATCTGATACGACAATCTTCTAAGTAGGGGTGGTCTGCTACCCAGAACCCAAGCATTCATAACCATGGCTCTTACCTGGGCTTGAACGATGAGGATCGGCTATGGAGATTAACATGTAACTATTTCAAACATTGAGTAGGGTCCGGATGAATGTACAATGTAGTTACTGCGGTATGAATGTGTTGATTTTTATGATTGTGCTCTGTCAATATTCTGAGTGGAGAAAGTATTTTCTCCTCACCCATCCCGTAACCCAGTGAAGGGTCATTGGAGCAGGGCAGATGACCCAATCATGGACGTGTCAAGGGCAAGGTAGCCTGTCCAAGCTCATCACTTCTCATTCGTGTTTGGAAACTGAGTTTTTCGTGTCCTGCACTGGTTGTCAACGGTGATTAGAGAGCCTATTCTGACCTTGTATTTTCCCCATAGCTGCTGGGGGAAGGGAGATCCATGCCTTCCTTAAATGCATCGATGTGAAATGAGGACAAACTGATTCTAGTTTTTGTTTCGTTAACCGTCCAGCCACTCAGCACCTCACCTCCGGCTTTGAAGAACCTGTTTCAAAAATCCCAGGTTTCACGTGGCGCCGAAGAACAACGGTTTTATTTCAGTGATTATTTCAACCACTCAGCAGATGAAATCGTGTCATTAGTCCTAAAATCACTATTAAACTCCAATCCAAGTTTTTTTATTTACTCGAGAATAACAAGAACAATCCTCACTAAATTTGAGGGTGTAAACTCTTCACTGTTAGTCTAAACCAAACCTGTATATAAAATCAACATCTCCTTACTGTTATTAGAAATCACAACCAAGTGATTGGTAAACAGTTCTCTCAACAACTGAGTTTAACTTGTCAGTTACATATCTTGCATATCTACGAAAACGTATCTTACCGTACGCAATGGCTTATTTTATTCTGATTTATTTATGATCGTAGAAATACATATTTTATATATATTTCTTTTATGTATATTTATTATATATACCATACAAAAGTTGAGGTAATCATCTTCAGTCGGATTAGGAGTACGAATGGAGTTAAACTCTGTAACAGCCAGGCTTGCCTTATTCAGACAATCATCAACTTTTATTATCTTGGTTACTAGACGATATCTTATCCAACCTTCCTAGTTTTGTCTAATGTTCAGACTCCATAAGTCATTTGGACTACTATCTTTATATTTTTGCTCTGATTACTACGCTTAAGTTGACGTGTTCTACATCCTTCTTATCTTAATCTACACGTTGTCTTTTGGCAAAGCGCATCCAACATTTTCTCTTGTCTATGAGTCGAAACAGGCTTACGTTTACACTCACGGTGGGGAGACAAACTTTCATTAATTTTTAGTTTCTTTTTATCACCGAATACATCTCACCTTGATATTCCCATATTTTTGCAATTTCAACCTAAGAAGATATCTTTCAGATAAGCTCCCACTTACCACCTTTTCCTCAGGCTCAAATCTTTACCAGATCCCATGATGACAATATCGGACAAGAATATACAGTAATCATAACTTCAAGAATAACCTGTTTGATCCGAGACCCGTTACCGGTATAAATGAGGCTTAAAAGGCGGAAACAGGAAGTCTTTAAAGGGAATGCAAATTCACCCGAGGTGAAACTGCCACGTTGGATAGGGTGAGGTCTTGTTTGTTTGAGGTCAACCTGAGTTCCCATTGTACAGAATGCTACAATGGAAGCAGCATCCAAAATGTATGATAACATGTATAACTGTTTAGATCTTTTCAGTTTGAACAGGGTTTTATACGAAAATCGTCATTTTTGGGACAAAAGGTTTACCAAAATTTTGACAGTACTGTACGTATGCGTAAGAAATATCAGACATAATAAAATCTCAAGATAATACCGATCGATTATGTTACACACGATCTGTACTTGCGTATAGATGAGGAATGGTGGTTATTGATGCGCCTTGGAAAGTATTGTTTCGTGTCAGTGAACAGAAAAACTATTTTAGAATACATTAGAGAAAATGGCTTTCTTAGCAACAAAAAGATCAAAGTCCGTACATTCACAAACCACTTATAGTCGAAGATAACTGACTAATAAAAAATATACATATATACATCATCTACGAAGTATGTCCGGAAAAGAACCAACCATTTTGCATATCATGAGAACCGACTGTGCGCAGACAGAGGGGACCTTACCATGCATACGTAAACAGACATTTTCTCGTTGGGTTACTTAGTCGTCAGTGAGACGCCATTCAGTGAGCTTGAGCGGATATTTTATTTCATTTCGCAAAACATTGCCTTGTCAAGGTTTGTAGCACCCCCACTATCCCACAACACACCATATGAGTCTCCCCCTGCAATCCCTGGCTTTTCCAGAATTTAGATACGCTGTTGAAAGACCGTAAACGAAATCAAAACTATGCGACAAAGCAACTGATGGCAATCCCGAAGGGGGACTGTGCAGGCTGTCTTAAAAAGGTAAAAGGACACTAGAATAAGCGTTAGAAATCCCAAAGAGAGTACTTTGAAGAAGACTAAAGCACTATGTTGGTCATCTTTTCGTTATCGATTAACGGTTGGATACTTTCTCGACGGACCTTGTACAATCACGGATTCATCAATGTCAGCCTTTTAGCGTCAATAATTACCTTCAGAGATCATACACGAAGTTGTGACCGACAGAAAGTAAAATGGCGTGGCGAGCTAGACAAATTCAGAAAGTACTGGCTCTGTGACACCCATGATTGAGAGTTCTGGCAAATTTCGTGTCCAACAACGTATGGATACGTAATTAAGGACCTTAATTTTTTTGCTGAATTATGGCATAAATTCTGAAAATCATCATCCTGAGGATATAGGAAAAAGCTTTGATCTCCGCCCTTAAGAGCAGTGGGGGGGATACCCGGGTGAGCAGCAATCAGAGATTGGAATTCCAACACCTGAAGACTCGATTTCTCTGAATGAAGAGATTAAGTCATCCAGAAATATGTTTACGATTTATTGGCGCCACGATGCCCTCAATAGAGAGATCTGATGATTTTTTTGTAAAGGTCTTGGTAGGGGAGGGATCGTGATTACAAGAAGTGGCGGAAGCCAGCTGGAAAAAAGTAGAAGATATATTTCTAATTTATTTTGGAAATTCTCTTTAAATGTGTTTGCATACTATCTTGATAAACATGGTATATAAAGGCTCTCTTGTATATTTGCAGTGTCCTCATCAATCTGATAATTTGGTTTAAGATGTGAAGAGGTCTTGAAGTGACGCCTTACTAGTAAAATCGACTGTGGTGATAAATAGGTCGAGAACCGCTGATTTAGAAGCTGAATAGCGGCTAACTTATTGTTACTGGTGGCTGAAGCAGTTGACCCTTTATTGGTACCATCATCATCATCATCATCATCAGCCTTTTAATCTCCGTCGCTGAGTATAGATCTTCCCTTAGATTTGACAGAGCTCACAATCGTGGGCGTCTCGGCAGCGATCGCCGAGCCATCTTATTTTCTGTCTGCTACAGTTTTGCGTACGATTTCTGGGGACCTATGTTGGGATGTCTGGGAGTTGTCTGGTATTCTTGCAACATGACCATTGCAATTTGAGTTTTCTAATAGATTCTAAGATATCTCTGACCCATTTTTTTTCTGAAAAACTGTGAAGTCACCAAGTATGATTCTCTCCTGTGTACATTGCAGTCTGTTGCTCATGAAACTCTTTTCAGAAGAAAGTTTCGACACCCACAAGGAAGCAGGAGCTAATGGAACTTTGGTTTCATTTTCCTCTACGATTTCAAATTTTGACGAAATTACGTCGGAAATGTACGAAACTTCAACGAGGTAATGAGCCATGGATTTGGTACTGAACTTGGAGCTCAGAGTTCAACAACGGAGTTAGAAAGTTTATGAAAGAAAGTTTCGATGACAATGCATGAAGATGATCTTTGCAGGGTGGTTGAAATAAATTTTAAAATTTTGAGCTTTGCACAAGTGAATGAAGTAAGTGTGGACGGATCGAAAAAAAGAGATAGATAGATAGATAGATTGATAGATAGATAGATAGATAGATAGATAGATAGATAGATAGATAGATAGATAGATGGATAGATATGAACAGACTTGGATAGATAGGAACAGACTGAGGTAGATAGGTAGATATGAAAGTACTATTGATAGATAGGAACAAATAGATAGATAGATAGATAGATAGATAGATAGATAGATAGATAGATAGATAGATAGATAGATAGATAGATATGGACGGACCACAGATATATAAGAACGGACTGTGATAGATAGATATATAGATAGATTGATTGATTGATGGATAGATAGATATGAACAGATAGATAGATATGAGAGGAACATAGACAAAAAGATGGATTGATAAATAGATACGAACTGATTGTGAGATCGATAAGAACAGGCTGAGATAGATAGATATATAATAACTGATATAGATAGATAGATACACGCACACACACACACACATACACACAAACACACATATACACACAAAAAGCTGATAATCTTCACACATTGTAGTCACAAAGATAGATTACCCCATATTGATAATGACAACCAAATTAAGATTGTAAGATTCTAGCCTCGTCTTAAAGACCACTTCTTTCTCAACTCGATGGATTCGGCTTTTCATCTAAACGACGCATTGAAGCATCGTGGCACATTTTGCGCAGCGCACGAGATGAGACTAAACAAGACCGAGAGAGATAAGAGCTGCGCGGACAATAGCAACAACTAGAGGCGGTAATGATGGACACTATAATGGAGGACAATTGTAGACGGCCAACCAGAATTACTACACGGATCGCTGGGGTCATGTTTATTTATGAGTTACTTTTGGTCAGAAGACTATAAGAGTATCAATCCGGAACATTACCCTATTCTTATCATTGTTGTTTTCTTTCTAGTTATAAGACTGATGGTGTCATTTATGGCGGTATATTGTTAAGGCATTCTTTCAGCTTTCTCTGCTACTCCACCAACTTCACCTTCTGAACTTCGGCCATGTTTTTTTTTCTTCTGTATAACTTTCCCCTCCTTTTTATTTTCTTTCTCTTTCTCTCTCTGTCTTTTTTTTTTCAATATCTTCTCTGTCTACCCTCTTCTTTTTTTGTAATCCTCTTTCTTCTTTTTTTATTAGGAATTATCAACCTAAAATGTCATCAAAACCAACTGCGTAGATTTTTTCAGTCTTCAAGTTGGTTTGTCCGGCTGGCTGAATGCCTATGAATATATCGCTCATACAGGCCACATCAATTGAGCTAGAGGACTGAAAATTCAAACATTTACACTTTATCCCGTCCAGGAAAGAATTTTATTTTTTAGATTTCCCTCTGAAATAAATTTCCTAGAAGTGTGGTGCCTAAGTTGCGATGTAAGGTTATGTTAAACTGATCCATTAGTTTGTGTCCGTCAGCATACAGGTTTGTTTGTTTATCTTTTTTTTTTTAATTCGGACTTTCTTTAGTGATCACGGACCAGCAAAAGCCAAGAGAAGTAACTTATTCATTGATCACCCATTTTCCCAATTTTTCCATGATCACCCCTAACGCAGCATGCTGTCAAATGACGTTGGGCATGTGACAGTTTCTATTGAATTTTCATTTCTCTCTTCCTGGTTCTCCCGCCTGCTTCACATTTTCCTTCTTTTCTTCCTTTCATTTTCCATTTCTATCCTTCTTCCTTCATTTTTGTTTCGATTTCTTTCCTCTTCAGAATGTTTTCAAATCTCTTGCTTTTTCATTCATTTCTCTCTTCCTCCTTCATCAAATTTTTTATTTACAGTTGTCAACTCTCAGGACATGCCTGTTGAAGGCCACTATTTTAACATGTAGTAAGTTTCAAGTCAAAGGACTCTTCACAATCGAAAGGTTGGTGCAACATAATCACCCCATGCCTCCTCCCCCATTTGACCTTTTCCTTTTTTGCTTCTCCCCTTTCTTTCTCCTCGTTGTCTTCCTTCACTTCTCTTTTTCTTTTTCTTCTTCTTCCATCTTCACATTTTTCTTCTTCTCTTCTTCTTCGCATTGTTCTTTTCCTCTTTGATCTTTTCCTTCTTCTCATCTTCTATTCGTTCCTTCCCGTTTTTCCTTCTTTTCCTTCTTCTCCTTCCCTTTTTCTCCTTCTTCTCTTTTTCTTCTTTTCATCTTCTTCTCATCGTCATCATCTTGTCATCTTCTTATCTTGTCATTTTCTTTTCTTCTTCTTCTTCTTCTTCTTCTTCTTCTTCTTCTTCTTCTTCTTCTTCTTCTTCTTCTCTCATTTTTAGAGATTTTTTTCTCATTTGATCTTTTGGTCTCCCTTTCAGCTCTTTTATATCTTCATACTCTCTCTTCTTTCATTTATGCGCCAAGTAATAATCTGCAACTTGTTATCTCTCCTAATTGTATTTTTATTCCTCACTGCTTCTTGTCATTGCACACTTAATGCAGCCTCAATGAAAAGGCCGTCAACATTATTTCCCAAATACTTCCCTATCTATTCCATAAATTATTCGAACGTGTATCCTCATTTTTATTGTAACTATTAATCTATTTCAACCAGCACTCTTTGAGCTTCTTAGTGATGTCAGAGGTTCTGAAATTAAGTATTCTTATCATTTCATGAATAATTCGGACTAACATCCTAAAGATCATGCTTTCATTATAACGTTTCTGCTGGTGCACATTCCAGCCTTCCTCGTATTGTTAGAAGTTGTTACTGTTTCTGTTATGACTCTGACTAATATCTTTCTTGTTTTTTATTACATTTCTGCCGCTGAGCTCTCAAGCCTTACTCGTGCTGCTGGGAGTTCTGAGATTAGATATTGTTGTTGTTTCATGATTGATCCGGGCTAGTATTTCCATCTTTTTTGTTTTAATAATCACATTTTGACTGAAGCGTCCAATGGTCTTCTTCGTGGCATTACATGTTCTGAGATTATCTCCATTCTTATTGTTTTATTACTACATCCCAGCCGGTGTATTCTCCATTCTTCTTCGTGCTGTTTGGGGATATGAAAATGAAAATCATTATTTTTATATGGATAATTCGGACTAATATCTTAATCGCTCTTGTTTTGATTACTACGTTTCAGCGGGTGCACTCTCCAGCTATTCTCGTATTGTTTGAAGTTATGGGGTTTTTTTTCTGCGTGAATGAATGATTCGAACTAGTAACTCAATCTTTTTTCATTTAATTACTACGTTGCAACCAGGAGCAGACTTGATCCCCAAAACGGCACGCCAGACAAACATCTATGAAATCGGCCCATTATTGTATGCAAGAGGATCCTAACCAGGGGTCCTTGTAGAATCATATTTTTGGTCCATAAGATTGTTTAGTAGGTAGACCTTCCAAAATTGTGTGGTCCATGGTAAAAGTTATTCAAATAAGAAGGGTTTCTGTTCATGAAATGGTTTGGATCAACTAATATATGGTATGATTCTAGTGAGTGTAGCGAACATATACAGCTGGGAATTCGGAATGCAGTAATCCCCTGAGAAGACTTTGATTTATTACCAGTAATAGGGTCTTTTAGAGGCTACAGGAAGTGGATATTAGGACATATTCTAAGGACAGTATTAAGTAGGTATTTCATCCCATTGGCTTAGATTTCGATCACAAAATAGCCTTATTTTAATACCAAACGCTAAAAGAATAAATAACAACAACCTTCTTCAGGGTTGAGTACTCTTTAGCTAGGGCAACTCATCCATTATAAGCTATACAGCAATGTTCTTCCAACTCTGGAATAGAGCACTGGTGGATGTGGAAATGTGCATGAGTAAATATATCGCTTGAATTCAGTCCTACTGACCGTCCAGTTCTGCGTAGGGCAGGGATAGAAAGCTAGTCTCTGGGTCTGAAGCGAAAGTTTCCATCTCTGCCTCGTGGTACTGGATAGAATATAGTATAGTGTTTATTGCTGCACTGAAGAGTTGTAAGGAAAGGATATATTTGGTCCGACAGAATGAATCATAAATTGTGTTATGTTATGTGAAAACCGATTGCACTATTAACGGAAAAAGAATAAACTATCTATGAAAATCGGGCTGTTGTAGGAATCGAACTTGCCACTGATAGGGTAGCCATTGAGCTAAACAGCTGCCGGTAATGCAAAGGCCCCAAAACTGCTTTCGAATCAAATTCTCATCTTGCTTTTTTCTCGGTTAATTCGTCCCATGGTAAGGACATTGCTATGTTCAAGCGACTAGCCTATCGATGGCAGGCTGGATTCCTGTAGCAGCCCAATTTTCTTTCATTTTTTATTCTTTTTACGTTGTCTAAATTGAGCGATACAGTAAACATCAAATGACGGGAGATCATTTCAAATAGGTTTCTATATAATATAACGCAACTCATATATATATATATATATATATATATATATATATATATATATATATATATATACTTTGAGAGAGAGGGGGAGATTCAATAATTCTGAATACATAGAATAAAGTTGAAATCTTATAATTGCGACCTTATTAAATTTACTTGCAGACATAGAAAAAACTAAATGATTGCTTGACTTTCCACGAAACAAATTATTAAGCTATAATAACTCAATTATTCGATAGAAGATGATACACACACGGATATATAACGTGATATTTTTTTAAGTAGGTGAATAGTGTATATAATACGCTGTTACTCAAATAAATTGAATAAGTTGAACACATTTTCTCTAAATTCATTACTAAACAAATACCAGCTGCTGATATAGTTTAATACAACGTAGATTCCTTCATAAAAAAGAGGAAATGTGTGATGTATAAGGTATGTTGTACATTTCCTATAGTTGATAATGAGATTAGTATTGTTACATATGATGTCTCTGCATAAAGCTGAGTACTCTTCTTGACAGATTAACTAGTTATTCAAAGAATAACAACAAAAATACAACGACCCAATGGAAAGTGGTTATGAAAATTTTGCGCGTTGAAAATTTGAACTCTTTTCAAGTATAAATTCATATAGAGGAGAAATATTTTAGGAGAAAAATTCGACTAACCAGTCCATTGCGATAAGAGAATAATACAAACCACAGTTTATTGGCATTCGAAAATAAAAATTACTGATAATGGAAATCTTTTGCGAGTAAAGAACTTTTTGGAGCCGCACCATCAATAATAGCATCATAGTCTAGAACGTATGTATCATGTGGAAGCCTCGTACAGGGTTAAAGTACCAGGTTTTGCACCGTACTACTATAAAATAACCACTTCCGCCGTCAATACTGAACCACAAAGGGGGAACTTTTATTTGCAAAGTTTTTTTGATACCTGATCATTTATAGTTGGATATCTGATAGGGATCGAACCCACTAACAATGCCCTGCAATATTAGCTTGCTGATTATTGCGGTATGTCATCAATCCTGATCTGATATATATATATATATATATATATATATATATATATATATATATATATATATATATGATTTAGTCGTTATTCCAAGTGAAAATGAATAGCAGGTATATTTGGATTATGGTGTTCTGTTTTGTTTTATAGATTTAAAGAAATATACAGACTTCGATTACTGGAAAACAGTGGACAGGGAGTATTTTTTTTTCGGAGAAGATTTACCTCTCTCCAAAATCGAGTGGATTGGTCCGGTGTTACGACCAGCAAACCAAGATAAGCACTGTTCATCATAAGCATGGATTTATGATTAAAGAAAATTGTTCGTTTTTTATTATAATATTTTCTGTGGGGATGGAGCAGGGGCAATTGACTCATTTACTCCAACATATATTTGGCCTCGCCTTTTTGTATTGCTCATATTCGGGCGTTGTGAGGCACCATGTTATAAAGATATAATCAACTTACTATTAAAGTCAATTATTGACCAACTGTAGCGTTAAAAAATGAAATTATGTATAAATAAAATTATATCGGAGAATAAATATGGTCAGAATAAATTCTATTTATGACATCAGTAGCATTCACCAATGGAAAACATCTAAAATAAAGTTTTTTCAAAACACCTAGAAATATTTAGATTCAAGGTAATGCAGATTTTACGTTATTAGGAAATTTAATGGGTTTTTTTTCTATAAGTCAAAAGTCAGACAAAAATATTGATTCTCAGATATCGACTTCATACTGTTGAACAAAAAGGTAATGATTCGTTTTAGCTAATCTGACAGACACTAGGTAAGGTTCCAGTTTAGCATTACATTTACATTGTGTCTCATCCCCAACACCCGGAGAAAAACTTGAAATTCAATATTTCTTAAAAATTGAACATTTCCGGAGAAATAAACATTATATACATTCAAAGTACTTATAAATACATTGAAAATATATTTTCCCATCAAAAAGCTACCTTAATATTCATTTGCCATGCAGACCGGATGTGCATAAAAGGTCGACAAAAAATATATAAAAAGTTTTGGCACAATACTATTGAACTTACACCCTTACGTTTACTCCACGCTGAAAACCTATTTAGGCTTTCACCTACAAGGTCTTCAGACCAGGGCATAATTTATTTGTTTATAGAGTTGATAACTTCCGTCATAGAATTGAATATACAGACATCCACTTCTCAGAGTCGTACCAAAGATTTTACAGACCCTGCAAAAAATGTGTCTTGAAATACGTTTTAATATTTTTTGCTCATTTTCTGTGGATTAAAAGTAAAACGTCTCAACTAAACTCATTTGAGAATTGAGAGATAGATTATATAGACCCAAAGGAAACTTAACGTTAAATCAAACATTATGACTGTAGGAATAATTCATTTTTGCTTGAATTTTGTTAAAAATAATGACTGAAAAAAAACGGGCCCTAAGTGTTATGCACTGGATCCATCAATGTTGAATTCGGTTCTGTCAGTTGCACAGAAGTATTGAGAGTAGAAAGGCCAATCAGGTTATTAATCTATGTTCTTTTCGAACTTTATTGTCTGACAATCAATCAAGAATTATATTTGTCTTGTATGGTACACGAACTGTAAAAATGAAACGAATCAAACAAATACATTACAGGGGTCGATAAACGAAATTTTTATATCAGCATTTTGATATACGAGCTTATAAATTCTTATGCCTGTCATCTGTCGCTAAAAAGACTGAGATCAAACAACACGGAATCTAATGATAGAAACCACGAGATTGGTAACTCTGAGTGAGACATAAATCAGACAGGCTCGAAATTCATTTTTCGTATTTGGAAAAAAAATACGCAGTACACTATTGTGCCACAGCACACAGTTTGAGAACAACTGGCTATGCGTCAAGCAGCTCCGGCCCACAGATTGACCAGCCTATCAGGATTCTTTCCGATCGCCCTATGGCTCAATCTGCCCAGGTTGAGTTCAGAGATTATGCATTCTTATTATCTTATGAATGATTCGAACTGGTATCCCCATCCTCTTTGTTTTGATTATTATGTTTCATATCATCCGATAATTTGTATTGAAAGCAATCACTTCAGAATTTCATTGAATAATAACAATAAAAAAAAAATTCTATTTCTTTCTTCTCTTCCTTTCCTTTTTTTTCTTTATACTTTTCTTTTCTCTTTCTTTTTCATAATTTTTACTTGTCCCTTCTCGTCTTCTACTCTCTTTTTGTCTTTTTTCTTTCCTTCTTATTCTTTTAATTCTTGTTTTTATTATTTCCACTTCTATTTCCTTATATATAAAACTATTTACATTCATATTGTGCCAATACACAGCCGCAAACTTCTCTTGCATGACAATATAAACGGTAATGTCACTTCTATTTAAATCGACTAAAAATTCATTGGAAGTTGTTCCCGGCTTTGCGTCCAATTTATCTCGAGAGGGTGAAAGGAAGCAAGAAACAAGCAAACGAACAAGTCCACCAATTAAACAAAGAAAAGACGTCTGCTTACAATAGACTTGATGATAACGGTTGGGAAAACACCGACCTAAACAGATTCGGGTTTCATCTTCTTCAGCACCGTGAACGACACTTAAAAAGGGTTCATTGTCAGGAATTTTAATTGTTTCCCTCGATGTTGCATCATTATACGATTGAGGGCTTTCGGAAAGACACTTCAAATGGAAACCATAGCCATAATATTGGAGAGCGGACCCTATTAACGAGACTGAAATCTAGATGGACGTGTGTGTCGTAGGACAAAGACGTGGGTTTTTAAGAGGGGGTATCGCTGGTTGAGAATGATAATAGGGGTTTTGTTTATTCGGTGTTATTGTGAGGCAAAAGATAGTTCTATGTGATTAAGTGTTAGAAAGGGTCATTGTAAGAAAGAAAGAAAGAAAGAAAGAAAAGAAAGAAATGACGAGAGCAAATCATTATTACCTCTTTTCTTTATTCCATATTGCATCTAAAACGACTATTAACTCATCTCCGTCCGTTGATGTGCGACCATTCCGTCCACTTCTGTCCATTTTGTCCGAATAAGCCGGACAGAATGGAAGTTGCAGGGGGGGACAGGGATGGCGAGAGGGAAGGGTGGAATAAGAGAGTTGAGGGTGAAGTTGGGAGAAAAAATAATAGCTATGAAATAAGGGTCTTTTACAGATTGATAGCGGAAGATAATAATCAAAGTAGGGGTTATGGGATGGGGTGATACGGGGAAAAGAGAGCGAAAATGTATTCAAGATGGTTGATTGTGAAAAGGGAGAAAAACTTTTGTGTGTTGAGCGGTCCTGAGTGATAAAGGAAAGAGGTCGAAGAGGATATATATATATATATATATATATATATATATATATATATATATATATATATACATATATATATATATATATATATATATATATATATATATATATATATATATATATATATATATATATATATATATATTACAGCTTTAAACACTAAACGTTAACAAACGTTCCTGCAGACATGTTTGTGTCACTTCAGTCACTTATTTCCAAATATCTGTCAATGAAATTCATGTAATTTTCTCAATGTTTTACGTAAAACTTTTTCAGAAAAGTTTTTGAGTCCCTTTAGTCACCGATTTCCCAATACCTATCAATGTAACTCGTTACTTTCTTCAGTGTTTTTGCCTCTTGTTTTACATATTCTATGTTATTATAGTATAATGTATAAGTTGTAGCTTGTTGGGATCACCACATGTTTACCACGTAACTGTTTCAGGGATTATTGAAAAAAAAGGGGTATCTCTAAATGGCACCCCATCAGTGTTGATCAAATGCCACGTCCCTTTCTTATCATTTAGTTTATGTCATACATGTAGTTTGTAATTCTATACAAGATATCATGCACATTTTATATTGATATCATTTTTACCCCACATATCGTTAGTTTTTAAAACAGGGCTTACTTACGTTGGTTAACAATAAAATGTATTCAACGATAGGGGATCAGTAAGCACAGACTTACTGTAAGTAAGACTCACTGTTTGGGTCATTTCTATTGAGTCTTCACCCATGTGAATATTAAATACCTTGTGTCGGTTCTAATCTCAGACTGCACGCAAACCAAATTACGGTATCATCTTTAAGAATACTAAATACACAGAAAAAACTTCTTTAGGTTGATTCTCTACCAACATATTTGACCGAAGAATTTGGCGATTTTTTCCACCAACCTTAAAGTCAATTTTCCAGTTGATATATATATATATATATATATATATATATATATATATATATATATATATATATATATATATATATATATATATATATATATATCATAGTGAGCGATTGTAGTGTAGTAAAATGTTAGTGAAGAGAGAACAGTAAGTGATGATTAGACTGAAAACAAGAAAGAGAAAATACACAGATTTGAAAAAGTAAGAATAAGTAATATTATCAGAAATTTTGACAAGCTTTCATCTTCATTCTAACTTTCATTTGCTTTTCATCACAATTATGAATCAGACTGTAATCCTATGGCAACGATCAAACAGCACCATAGGAAATTGAAAAGTAAAGTGACAGTGTGAATTGAACTCACAAGCCTTAAAGAGTATACGCCTGGTTGCTTTTAACTATTCAGCCATGGGGACTTAATAGTTAAATAGAAACTGATTTCAAACCTTAACTCCTCGCAACTGATGTTCCACGCTTGTTGATGTTTAAAATTGAGACCTAGTACTTTTTTTTTTTTAGATACAACCAATTTTGGGGGTAGGTAATATTGGTATCCCCATGCTTTCAGATAGTTAGCTTTACGTCACGTAACAGAAAGAGGCGAAAAGCGAAAATAGCGTTCAGAGTTTGTTTTCAACGTGCTGTTATAGAGATACTCCTGTCATCTTTTCCAACATCCAGTCTCCTATACCTCCTACCAACTTAACCTTCAATGACTCCCTTTACAACCATTTATGGGTCTGTGAACACTCAAAGATTTCCCAACATAAATAATGGTAATTGATTCTTCGTTTTACGTCATTTCGGTTTATTACAAAATATTGAGTAGAAAAACAAAGGAAAAGGTGAGTTTGAGATAGACAAAAAGGAAGAATTAAAGAAATAAAGACTGGCTAGTCACTCTATAGAAACTGTCATATTTGGCAGTGTTGGGATGTTCAATTAAAAAATCAGGAAAAGGGGTGATCCAAAGGGTAGTGATCAATAAAACAAGACTGAAATTTTCAAAAAACACACGTAGATTCAAACTAAGGGACTGATTTAGCGAAAAATTACAATGCAAATTGATCCCTGCACTAAAAATCTATTTAGGAAGGGGGAAATTTGATTAACCAAACGTCTTAAACGTAATAAGGAGTAAATGTTTGAAATTTTAGCTCTACAGCTCCATCGGTACAGCAACCAGACTGACAGACAGACAGACAGACAGACAAAACAAAACAAAAAAAAACAAAGAAACAAACTTTCACAGTTTTGGTGACACACTTGAGTGACAGTTCCTAATAAGTTCTCCAAAAAAAAAAACAAATAAAGAAGATAGAAAGAAATAAAGATTTTTCACACACCCGTCTATCTCTCCTATTTCTCCGAAGTCATTCAAACTTTTTTTTTTTTTCATCGAAGATTCCAACATGGCCGAACGTGCTTCTCCACTTCTGATGACTTCAACGCATCTGCAACTACTTATAAAATGCTCAGCGCAGTTCTGCCCCAAGGGAAAAAAAAAACTACGCCCGGAGGAGCTCGTGTCCACATACTTGAACAAGGCTTTATTTGTTCGATATAAGCCGACTACGGACAGAGGGACAAATGCGAGTCACTGATGACAATTATTGATGTTTCCACAACGCAGAGTAGTGTTGAGTGAATGTTTTTCCTTCTCTTTTCTTTTTCCTGGCTATTGTGCAAAAGACCTGCTGAAAGATAGAAACATAGATAAATATAAATGAACATGCATTCACATATTGTCATTCTAATAACATAGCCAGGCCAGTCAAAGGGTTTAGGAGGGTGGGTCGAATAGGAAAGCAGTGGCACCCTATGACCCCCATGGCTTGCATTATTCAGCTTGATGTAGAGATTGGTATCCTTCTTGAGAGATTAAGAGGAATAGCCACCGGAAAGCTCACCACGTAATCCCCGTGAATAAACTGAAATAGACAGAAAGAAATGAACATGGCACATGACCACAAGAGTTAAACACCAAACAAATACTGTAATCCCTAGCAATGGCTTATGAGATAAGCTTGTTCGCCGTGCATCTCAGTCTATGCTCTAGTTGTAATAGTAAATAAGATAGTTACTGCGTCGTGACTTATTTAATCACATAATTCTTACTGGTTGCAGAGGTTGGAATCCAAACAAAGATCAAGCTACGATTACAAATGCTGATTTTCAAGACAAGCAGATCTTCCCAACTAGGAAAATTAGCGTACGCCAATCGTCCGATTCCATTGGATCTGGAATTGTGTAAATTCATGTTCAGTATACATCGACATTCCGTGGGCTTAGCTCACAACGATATAAAGCTAAATTTCAGGAAAACAGGAACGGTAGGAGGATAATTTTACGTCAGTATTTCAGGTGTGCCCGCCTACAGAATCAGCAGTCGGAATCCTGGCTTTTATTTGAGTCCAAACGCCGATCTCTGTCACTGATGGGAAACATCACTTTTCAGTCATGGTGCAGGCTACTGAACACAGTAAATATCATGTAGCAGAGATGAAGAAAATATTTACGTCCCAAAGTGTCGTTGAAATAAAAAGCCTACCTACATCAGATCAAAGAGATTATGTCAGTCCGGTAAAATACTCAAAGGACGAACACAGACGAACATGTACGATCAGAATTGCAGACTGGACAAAACAATTTTCTCTTTAGCTGACATTCAGAAGAAAAATTTACATTGATCTGATTTAGACGAGAGATAGATTTGATGTTACTCTGGAACAAACCTAGTTTTTGAAGTATCTTTCTTTTTTTTTCAATAAAATTTGTTTCCAGGGTCTGTCCAAAAAGTATGCCGCCATTCTGAATATACTGAGAATTGGTTGTGTGATTGATTTTGATGAAACTTGGTAACCAAAATGAAGGAACCTTACAGTGGATGCGAGGAAACAAATTCTCCGGTGAAGTTATTCAGTCAACAATAAGATGTCATTAAGAGAGCCTTGGTAGTATGCGACGTTTACATTCACAATGAACGAGTTGGTCATTCATCAGGTCTGCTAGACTACTAACTTTTTCTATGATCAAATTTCTTTTTTTGCAGCGTTTAAATTTAGATTAAGGGGAAGCCAACGATATTGCTAAAGGCGTTCCTGAAAGAAGACTTCTCTGACTCTTTGGAAGAGTTGGGGGGACGCTGGAATACGTTTGTGAGATCTCAAGAAGTGTATTTTGAGGGCCTAGGTTGGCTTTTTTAGCCCGTCAATGCGAAGGAGTAACAATACAACCAAGAATGTTGAAAGTAGCTTAACGATTTGAAATAACGAAGTCTTATCCCTTACTCTCTCTTTCTCTCTCTCTCTCTCTCTCTCTCTCTCTATATATATATATATATATATATATATATATATATATATATATATATATCTTTCTCTCTCATATTGCACTCGATCAAAGGGAGGGCTGTAATCAAGCAAAGAACAGTTAGTTGTTTTGTTTTATTTCTCCAATATTACAACCACCGTTATAATGACAGATCATATGTTAACATGTCAATAGTTCACCAGCAGACCAGTTCATATGACTCAAGTGCCATGAGACATATCAACGATAACTGATGTCGTGATCCTCTGTTCATACTACTGTATCAATTTCCTGGCAAGTATTCAAGTACTGTAAGAAGCAAATTCCTCCAATCGGAAATTATAGAACTGACTTGAAAATCATTTGATGAGCTTGTCTCCTGATTGACAATGCCCGAAAATGAAGGTCACCTCGACTTTTGTGTAACATCATATACCTAGAAGCAATAGCTAAACTATTATGTCACCCATCTTGTTTCGGGGGCAGCCATTTGCAATTTGAGAATAAGAGAATTCCATTTTATCGAAAGAAGAATTGTGGTCATAAATAAATGTACCTAACAGCAGTAAGGCTGAGAACTAAAGATCTTGAACGAAAACATAAACCCGAAATAATACGTTATTAACCGTTCCTTAATTAAAAAAAGGTAAACTACAAAAGTCCAAACATAAGTTAGGTAGACACTGAATATAACCGAAAAGCTAATTCCATCTTTTGACAAGGATTACGACCAGTAAACATTACCCTTAACGTGTGACTACGATTCGAAGTCAGTAATTAAAGAAAGGTTATAGATCATGAGAAAAATTCAACTCCAATAACTGCGTAAATATTTGATGTGT
The DNA here is from genome assembly GCA_963457665.1 of Thysanoteuthis rhombus. Lineage (NCBI taxonomy): Eukaryota > Metazoa > Mollusca > Cephalopoda > Oegopsida > Thysanoteuthidae > Thysanoteuthis > Thysanoteuthis major. The sequence goes on from OY735215.1 coordinate 38,751,526, forward strand.
GTCGAGCAACGACATTATTCCTTATGGAGAAGATGTGATTACATCACAAGTGACGTAATAGTCTATTTAGCTGCTTGCGTTTTATTCGATGTAGCTTCGTCGAAACCAGTGACTAGTGGCTTGTTTTGCTGAACAAAGTATCGATTTTTGCATTCGTCATTTTTTAGTATGTGATTTACTTTATTTTTCTGCCTGTGAGTTTTGGTCGCCTTCCATATGGAGAAGTATAAGTGGAAAAGTAAAGTCAACACTCCACTGCTAATCGAAGTTCGAATATTTTGCGGAGAACGTAAAAGATGTAGAAAACGAAGAAGACTGTTGTCATTTCTATCGAGAGAAAGAGGGTAGAACATGAGAGAAAATAAGGAAAGGAGAAGAGGGAATGTGAGGTAAAAGGAAATAATAGAATAGAAGAAAAAAGATGGAAAAGGGGAAGAAAAAATAGTTTGTTAGCATGAAAGGAGAAGAAATAGTTTGTTGACAATGAAAATGACATCACGCAAGGTAATAACGATAGGTGTGGAGGAATAAGTTGAAAGGAGGAAGAAAAAGATGAAGAAAAAGCAAAAAGTCAACGAGAGAGAAAAATGACGAAGAAAAAGTGGGCGTAAAGAAGAGGAAAATGATGACAAAACAGAAGATAACGAAATAACTGTTACTTTCCCCGTTTTAAAATGGTCACCGTTCTAACACTAGTATACCAGGTGCTGATGAGGAACTGACCCTAGGACTATAGAACGGAGTCCATTTTTAAACTGGAAAAATAACAATTGCTGAAGTTAGAAAATTTTTTACAAAATAGATAAAAATAATTTAAAAGAAAGATGGGAAATAGAAATGAAGACAGAAATAGCAAAGAAAGAAAGAAAGAAAGAAAGAAAGAAAAGGATTTGAAAAAGAAAAGAAATTGGTGAAGAAAGAAAAGGAATTTGAGAAATAAAGAATGGTTTTAAAAAATAAAGAAGAATTAGACTAAATTAGAAGAAGAAGAAGAAGAAGAAGAAGAAGAAGAAGAAGAAGAAGAAGAAGAAGAAGAAGAAGAAGAATGGGAGGAGGAGGAGGAGGAAGAGGATAAAGGATAAAAAGGATAAGGAGAATGAGGAAAAGAAAAACGAAGACGCATGTGACACTGACAATTGAAAGAGAGGAGGAAAACAATAAACAAAAGATGGAATGTAAGCATATTTAAACAGACTGAGATGTATAGATACAAACGTAAATACATAAATATATATAAATACACACTGAATATAAATGAAAAGCTAGCTCCACCTTTTGGCAGAGATTATGGCCAGTAAACTTATCATGTGATAACGATTTAGAACCAGTGCTTAAAGAAAGGTTTCTGAAGAGAAAAAAATTCTCTGATAAGACTGCGTAAAATACTTGATATTCTAAAGCTGAGGGCTAAATAGATTTAGAATGAAAAAAAAGCGATGAAGAAAGTCGAGTGAAGAGAAGTAGAGAAACGAGTGGGTGAGAAAAAGACAATAGATGAAAAAGATAGAAAAGAGAGAACAAAAGAAGTAAGATAGAGAATTGGAAGAAATTTAAAATGGCGTGGAGAGCAGAATATTCTGACGAAATGAATGAAGGATGGTAAACAGAAAGATAACACCACTTCAATCTTAATTAAATAAAGGAAAGAGAATCAATTTTAAACTTCAGTAAAATTTGTTAACTTGATTTGCATTATCCATCGAAATGGAATTAAATCTTTTCAAAACATTTTTAGAACTCGCTATGCATCTCACGAGTCAAAGCAAAACTTCTAAGAAGTATTTATGTTCGAAATCACATTATTAGCATGAAGGTAAACAACTTTTATAATCTATAGACGAGTAAAAGGAAGATGCTTCGGATTTCAGATTATTTTTACTTTCCATACGAGTTATCATTATTGTACATGATTCAATTTCAACTTGTCTTCTCCTATTGCTTACAATAGTCACAATGTCTCAACCGCTGCACTCTCCGGTCTTTTCATGTGTATGCCATGTTTGGTAATCTTCTGGGAGTTTCAAACCGAACCTCTTCATTCAGAGCAATGAGGTAGATTGTGCACATTCCATTGTCCATACTAGGGAATAACTTGAATCAGTTAATTCTTGCTAGCAGGGACGTAATTTCAAAGGTACATTTCAATCAAGAAATTGTACCAAAAAACTCCTCTGGGTTAAAAAAAGATATCATAGACTGGCACCACTCTCTCTAATGTTACAAAAACAAATAATGGTTTTCAAAATGATCTTTAGTATTGAAAACAGGTTTTATTAGTAAATGATACTCCTGTCTTACGAGATTCTTTGTAAAGTATCAATCTAATTATCAATCTTCGACTGCCACACATTCAGGGGGGGGGGCACACTTTGGTATAGGGTGCTTTCTTGGCCGAGAGAATGATTCAAAATATTAAGATATTCTGCATTGTATATTGCTTCCCGTTGTCGACGGACTATCTTTACGGAACAGCTGACATCCAACAGGACAATGTTTCTAACCAATCTCGTCAAGCAACCAAAATATAGCTGACTGAAACGGCAAATTATGTTCTGGCCTTAGCGATCACGGAATATTAGAACATTTGAGTTTTGCAATCAACAATTGCAGGAGCGAAATCCTCGAACAAAGATAGTTTGTGGAATGCTGTCCACACACACACACACATATATATATATATATATATATATATATATATATATATATATATATATGTGTGTGTGTGTGTGTGTGTGTGTATGTATGTATATGTATATATATGTATATATATTACTACTTTCTACTTTTATTTGAAGAGGATATTCTGAGAAGAAAAGTGGTAGGGTCGAATTTTAGTGATTAAATATTTTTATTAAAAAAGAGTATAAGATGAGGAATTTAGTTCAAACAGAGCAATATGATTACAAAAATATCAGAGAGACATACTTTACGGATGTTTTATGGAATTCCCAGCTTCAATATTCTATTTCTCTGTATCTCTCAGACATATATATATATATATATATATATATATATATATATATATATATATATATATATATATATATATGTATATATATATATATATATATATATATATATATATATATATATATATATATATATATATATATATATATATATATATATATAATTACAAAAATATCTGGGGCGGATTCTTCGTGTTCTCTTACATTTCCACTACTTCAAAGCTGCTAATCGCGTAAATAAATGTTTACACCTTATCAAATACACCTGAGGTCCCATTCTAAAAAGTGATTGAATTCATGGCAGTGTCCAACGTCTTAAATGGTAGACAGGAGATATTTTCATCAGCGATTTCATTTTTACCTTCAAGTGGATGAGTCCACTGTCACTAGCAAGTGGAGCAAACAGAAAAATTCACTCGGTCCATTACACAGATATATGTTGTCATTGTTTTGTTATTGGTCGTCGTTGTTGTTGTTGATGGTGGTGATGATGATGCTGCTGATGATGATAAAAAAGATTAAATTATGTGTACAGGTTTTGCTACATGTTTTGCTGCGGTTTACTTTGTGTTGTTCTTTTAGTTTATTATTTTCCCTTCTTTTTTTTTATTTCGTACCTTTTCATTTTGCTTCTGTTTTCTGCTTTCTAAGCTGCTTTCATTGAGTTTAATGTCGGCTCTAATCTTCTGAACTCACATTCACAGTTAATTTCATTATTGACTTTTTATTTCTCTGATCTGCACCATCGTGAAAGAGGATTAAAGTTTCCCAAACTGAAGACACGAGCAGATTTTTATCACCAATAAATGCACTGGAAAGACTCAGTAAATCTAAAAATACGTAACTATACAACTGTTGCTACTGTTGATACCGTTACTCTTACATCGTACAACAATAATAATGAGGTAGACATACAGTTTTGTCCTTTCACCAGATAACAAACCTGCACACCCAATTCTTCGCTCATTACCACTATTTACAAAGCTGCATACCGATACCTGGCGGATACCAAATGAAAAAAAAGGCTGCGTACCCAATTCTTCACTCATTACTACTATTTACAAAATTGTATGCCGATTTCTCGAAAACACCAAGCAGAATAAAGCTGTACATCCAATTCCTCAATCATTACCACTGTTTACAAAGCTGAATGCCGATCCTTCGTGGGTTCAAAACAATAAAGCTGTACTCTCAATTCTTCGCTAACTAACATTGTTTACTACAGTGAATGCCGATTCCTCGTGGGTACCAAACAAAAAAGCTGTACTCTTAATTCTTCGCTAACTATCACTGTTTACTACAGTGAATGCCGATTCCTCGTGGGTACCAAACAAAAAAGCTGTACTCTTAATTCTTCGCTAACTATCACTGTTTACTACAGTGAATGCCGATTCCTCGTGGGTACCAAACAAAAAAGCTGTACTCTTAATTCTTCGCTAACTATCACTGTTTACTACAGTGAATGCCGATTCCTCGTGGGTACCAAACAAAAAAGCTGTACACTTAATTCTTCGCTAACTAACACTGTTTACTACAGTGAATGCCGATTCCTCGTGGGTACCAAACAAAAAAGCTGTATACTCAATTCTTCGCTAACTAATACTGTTTACTACAGTGAATGCCGATTCCTCGTGGGTACCAAACAAAAAAGCTGTACACTTAATTCTTCGCAAACTAACACTGTTTACTACAGTGAATGCCGATTCCTCGTGGGTACCAAACAAAAAAGCTGTATACTCAATTCTTCGCTAATTAATACTGTTTACTACAGTGAATGCCGATTCCTCGTGGGTACCAAACGAAAAAGCTGTACACTCAATTCTTCGCCAACTAATACTGTTTACTACAGTGAATGCCGCTACCTCGTGGGTACCAAACAAAAAAGCTGTACACTCAATTCTTCGCTAACTAACATTGTTTACTACAGTGAATGCCGCTACCTCGAGGGTACCAAACAAAAAAGCTGTACACTCAATTCTTCGCTCACTACCACTATTCACAAGACTGCATTTCTTGCGAGCACTAAGCAAAAAAAGTTGCACACATATTTCTTCGTTTGGTATCTCTGTTATTAGGGCTACATATCGTTTTTTTGCGAAATTGTAAGTAAACGTCTCGCTTTCACTGCCCACCGATGGACTCTGGTTAGATTTTCTGAATTAATCGAATTTGTTTTCTTGTGAGAACGATTAGATCACGACAATTATTGTCCTCCGTCTTTTTCTTCCTGAAACATTGATTCGTGTCTCCTCTATGTTCAGAACTCAAACGAGAGTCCTTAACTGAGTTCTTCTATCCGTCGCTTGTTGACATTTTTGTCTGGAAAAAGGAATGACAGCGCACTAAATTTTAGATAGAGACATGCTAAAATAGTTGCCAAAGATTGATAAATAGATATGTGCTAAAAAGACATATTTTTGGCAAGTTACTAAAATCATCGAATAAACATAACACAGTCTCACTCATCATTGTCTCTATCGATATCAAGTTGAGCTGCTACACTTGCTGCTTATCGATGTTCTCAGTGGGCCTCCGTGCGTGTGCCTTGAGTCAGACCATTTCTGGATTCTGTGCCTCTTGATCATTGCAGCAATGGTTTTCTTCTTCGAGTTCTCTCGCTTCTTTTCCCCTGTAAGCGTAACCTAAGGCTGGGCCCCCTGCCAATCTGCGAAAATCGATCAAAGTTTAGAAAAAGGCCTGAGGGGCAGCTCTTTGAACGTCTTGATTCTGATTGCTCCAAGAAGTAAGGCCAAGGACAAACTCTAGTTCGCCATGAATGACATCTGCTCTCTTGGATAGTGTTCATGGAGAGTGCAAAACCCCAAATTATGAGCAGCAGTATCTTAGTGGATTGAGTCCTCTGACTGGCGCACGTTCTGTGTGTAAATGATATTCGGTATTTTGTCTCTCCTGTTTGGGTCGCTTTACTTCAGAACGTATGCGATCACGACCTCAGGTAGCTCTGTTGGCTTTTTCCTCGCCTCGTAGATGATGGGGCACTCCTAAACCACAGCTCCGTTTGTCTCAAAGATTCAAAAGGTCGTTTTTCAGACAAGCTTTGTTCCACAACTAATCTGTGATGTTGCCAGGTAGATCACTACTTGCAGCTTACCTCTGACCCGGGATTGTTTTCAGTCACAATGATTGCAATTGGCTCGTTCAGTTCCTGAACCTGGGTCTCGTTGTGTAAAAGTATGTATTTTTGTAAGCGCAATCCCCTGGAGAAATTCAGTCCCCCAAGACGTTCAAAATTCCTCCACTCACCCGTTACTGTGCGTGACGCTGAATTCTGTCAAAAATGGTGAACTTGTCAAATTGAATGTACAGCTGATATCTCAGCGCCTTGTTTTCTTGGTCTTTAACTGCTGATGTCTTCATCAACGTCATTTTGCCTTGCTGCAGCCGTTCTTTCTGTTGGTGTAGAGGGGTTGCGCACTCGAGAATTAGCGGCAGCAGTTTCCACTCCCTGAGCAAGACATGCGGCGAAACACTCAGTTTGCCTTCATCGATATAGCCCCCTAAAATCTCTAGCTGAACATCTTTTGTCTCACCGTGGACTTTTCATCAATGACAACCAAGCCGACATTCCTGAGAAACAACCTAGAAGACCGTGATCCAGCGGCTGAAATGGTGTTGAGGCATACGGGGAGTGAACGCTATAGATCATCTCGACTCCAATGACAAACCCTGTTGTCCCAGATGGAGCAGCTGGACCCATCCGACCTCGCGTTTACCGAACAAAGTTCGATAAAACTTGGGCCATGAGAAAATGTATTCTTATTTAAAGTATGGAGTTTGTTGAATGCCACAAATAAGAGAATAAAAACCCGTACAATTATTTTTATTTGATACTAGCTGGAAATATCTATCGGGCGAATACTCAACATAAAAACTCTTCTTCTTCTCGAAAAGAAATGCAGTGGATGTGAAAAGAATTGCATAATATTCTCGAATTACTTGGCTCTATTTGTGTGAACAGACGACAAAAATACAATAGGTGTTTGAGCGTTTCATACTTCGAAATTCTGAAGATTTCTTTTTGTTAAGTTCTCCAAATCCGTTCCAGAGCTTTAAAAACCTCAGAATTCTTTGGAAAATATTGTCTAAAACTATCTATAGTGAAATATCTAAAGCCTACAACTGTTTTCTTTTTGATAGACCGGAGGGGGGCTATGTCAGGGAAGTAAAATAGTCGTTATGATTACCGTAATTTTAGTACTTAGAGAAAACAAAAAATTGAAGTTTTGTGCTTTTTTATTATGTAATGCCAAGCATCTCATCCTAATATTTGAATAGTAAATGTGATTTTTTGTCCTTCATGAACGTAAATAGCAGTTCGAAATAAATGCAGTTGAGGCATATCTGTTTTTTTGTTTTTTTTTAAATAGCATAGTTTTGATATCTGTCATTCCAAATCTAAGTACCAATTTCCTTATTAGTTTAATCCTACGCCAACTAAACTGAAGCTGGCGTAATAACGCAGTTAAGTGCAGTCCAAAAAAAAGACTTGCTTAGTTGGAGCGTTTCGTACTTGAAAATTCCAAACGTTACTTTTTGCTAAGCTCTTAAAATGGGTGTCTTAGCTTGGAGAAAAAAAACTATGGAATTCTTCTGAAATTATAGTGTAAAATAATCTTGAGTGAACTATCTAAAGCTTACAACCGTTTTGATTTTTTATCTTATTTTTGTGTGTGTGTGTGTGTGTGTGTGTGTGTGTGTGTGTGTGTGTGTGTGTGTGTGTGTGTGTGTGTGCAGCGGTAAAATGCAATCGTCAGGGAGAAACATCACGACGTTTACTTACCGAACGTAACGAATTCAGAACACGAACCGTTAACATCTTCCCTTCCCCTCACTAACTTCACTTTTGCTCCTTCTTTTCTCACCTCTCTGTCGCTACCATTACTATCACTCGCTCACTAAATCTGTCCGTGTTTTAGTATGTGTAATTGATTAATCGATTTCGACAACTTGTACGAATTTTTTTTATGCAACACAACCTCCTCATCTGACTTTCACCAGCCTTCTAATTATTTTTTATAAAGTTTTATCAAAATCCAGCCAGGCTTCTAAGAGTAGATACCGAACAAAATAGACGCCATTTTTGCATGTGCTAGATTTTGGTCGATTCCTTAACCTCGATTTCTCACTTCACCTTGCATCGATGATAACTACCTGTACTCAGGGAAATTTCACGGGTGTTTACAACTAAGATAGCATCATTACTTTCACACACATATATACATATATATATTACCACTTGTCCAATTCATAGCCAACAGATTTTTGATAACTTGTAACGTTGATACCTATGTAGCTCCTAGACCTCACGACCCCTCCATTTACACTATCCCTAACATACACCAAAAATCTAACTCCACATCACTTTGCCCTCTCCAAGACCAACTGCTGCTGCTTAACCAAAGACTTCATAACTAGCTGGACTTTCTCTCACACAGCAGAATGCCTCCAGCAGCCTGGATACAATTTTTTACACACGAGGCAAAGCTCCTGATAGTAGACTCTGGTTCCATATGGAAACTTCAAACCCTAAAAACACATACTCACACAGCACACACCACTGAAGATGGGAATACATCCTGAAACATGTCTGGACCATTAACATCTAAGGATTAATAAATTTTACCTCTGAACACTTTACTCCTGAGTCTCTCTCACTCTTTACAGTTCACATTATATATATATATATATATATATATATATATATATATATATATATATATATATATATATACATACATATATATATATGTATAATGTATGTGTGTATATATATATATATGTATATATATATATATATATATATATCCGTCAATTAAAGTATATAATTTTGTTCAAGTAATTTATTACTGATATATGTACACATTAGATATGATAAATGACGAAGTCAAAGAAACTAATATATCTGTTATAATTATTACTTTTGCTATCTGTCAATATCTCTGTGGTTTACTACAACAATAACTTCATTTTTACGTTTCATACTTGTGAGAGAAGAGTAATGAAAATACACTGCCATGGTTTCTTTTCCAAATGGTTTCTTACGAGGCTGAATTACTAAGTACCTTCCTTTACCTGGAATTGAGACTAGCTACGGCGTCGACCAAGCTGAAGGGTATTTTGTTTTGCTATTTTCTCAAAGCTGGTGAGGAGTAAATCCATGCTCTTCTTTGGGGCATCAGTTCGTACTGAACGTTAACAACCTCGATGAAAACTTGAACTCGATTCGCTGATTCCGTTTTTTCTTTGTGGATAACCATCACGCCATTCCGTACATATATTTTTATCTTTTACTTTTGCCTTATCTTCATCGTCTTTCCTGTCTTTCTCTATTTCACTCGTCTCGAGAGTGTGTAAAGAAGCCAACAACATGCATCTTTTTCTTTTAACGAAATATTCGTAGAACTTCAATTCAAAAATATCCAAAAGAATTTTTAAAAAACTGCTAAAACAAACAAGACTGCGAACTCCATTTATTAGAAATTAAAAGAAAAAAAAGATTTCTTTGATTTTCTTTTTTCTGAAATTCCTATTGAAATTTTATTTCTTTTCATCGATTCTCTCCTAAGATTCTTAATTATTTTACTGTTTTTGACTGTATACGAGGTCTGTCTGGAAAGCATCATGACATTTCCAATATCTCGTAGCCTTCATGTAATTTGGCAAACAGTCAGAAGAAAACTTTACTACGCATGCGTGAACTGGAGACTTCCTAAGGGACGTTACTCAGTTGGCGGAGAGGAACCATTCAGTAAGCTTGTGTATTGTGCGACATTCCATCATGACCGAACGTCCCCTTTCTTCACAGGTCGTCCAGGGTTTGAGGTGTTCGTTTATTTTAGCGAAACCTCGCATCATCCAGATCTGACGTGGCTAGATGTACCCCAGAGCCTGTTGAAAGCATTTCATTTTTTAACCAAATGGTTCTGATGTGAGTAAAGGAACCTCCCACGGCCGATTCGAGTGCATGGTTAACGTGTTCGGAGGAAGGAAATATCAAATTGATACGTCACTGGAGCACATCTTTATAGCAGAAACTCAGATAATTTCTGCGAATGTTTTATTGTATTTGATCACGTAGTACATATCGAACCACTTTCAGTGAGTTTAGCGTATTATTGTGGGAAATCACAGCATATCTATGGACAAGATATACGTTTAGCTTTCTTCAAGAAACCATTCATTGCCAACTGAAATCTCACACTGTTCAGCAGGAGGTTTTTTTTATTTTTAAGTGCTTCTTCCTGGATGGATTGATGGATATCTATGTGTGTGACAAGTGTACAGGTCACACCAATGGAGTGAGAGGGCTGGAATTTAAATATCCATTCTTTACTTTGTCGAGAAAAAACGCTCGTTTTTTTTTTCATCTCAAACCCATAAAACAGCTTTTAGGGTCGGGTTCAGTCTACAATGTGAATTTGAGCTAAATTAGTCCCTTAGTTTGTATCAGGCAGCGTCCACACCAGCTTTCTGTAAATCAACCAATGAGACACGTGAGTGAAAACAATTAGAGAAGAAATTAGTATATATTCTTATTATATGTTTAGACTAACATACACCCGACAAAAATGACGGGGTTATTTATGAATTGATCGGCATTAAGAAGCCTAAAGACATTTTATTTGGTAGTTTATTTCTAATAATTCAAGTATCATAATTTTGAGGACTCTTTCAATCGCAAGTCAACTCAAGCTGTTCTAATCGGAGAAAGAGACGGATAAAAGAGATTATCTTTCTTCACGGATATTATATTTCACACCTGAAGAAGGTCGTAGATTGAATCGACCAAAATGTTGTTTCGACAATAAAAATGGGGAGAAGAAATTGTCCAAACAAAAGTTGATGTATTTTCACATATTTGTTTGATTAAACCTTTGCTTTGATTTCAACAGCTGAAAGATAGATATGGTAAGTAGCTCAGTCGGTGATTGCATTTTTACTACGCTCGAAAGAATTTTAAACCATGTTATCTTTCAGTAAATTGTGTGGCTCCGACTTCTATGTAATGGTTAGGGCTACCTGTCAATTATATTAACCAATATACGGAAGATTGTGTTATGATTTGAACACTGACTGCCGAAAATAAAGACAAACGCGTAACCGACTCCCCTTATATACACTAAACCAACGTCTCCTAAACCTTCTGACTCTGAACATTTAATTTTTTGGATTGGTAACAAAATCATAACGTCAGTGTTTTTGTTGTTTTCTTCTTGTTTTCTTTTTGTTGTTGTTTTTTTCAATTAGTTTTATACAATAAACTTGAATTATCTAATGAACTGAATTTCATTATCAAATACGAGTATCGAATGTGAACAAACTGGAATACGTCCGGTTTTCAGACTTTTGTAAATGCTTTGTAATTCACAACCATTTTCCTCAAAACATCGATCGAAGCCGTTCATAGTGACTCCGCGGTAATGCCCTTGGGAAAGCATGAATCCTTCTTTTTTTCTTTCCCAATCCTAACCATGGGTAAAAAAGCAGGGCAGTTTGGATCCTGGAAGAAGATTTCGGAAAAGGACAACTCCGATTCCTAACCAGGGAGACCTTTTAAGGTGATGTGCCGCACAATTTGACATCCTTCCGACAGCCCCAAAAGCTGATACCAAACGTAACTCTCTTTACTTTCCTTTGGACTACATCAGTGAGATCGAGAGAGGGATTCTGGTGTCTGAGCACCTTAGAATCTCCAAACACTTCACTCGGGCATGTGCCTGGGAGGGAACACTCCAATGTAGTTTATTGCCTGTAAAAACAAAACGAAGGCTATTTCCCATTATTTTGTCCCAATGATGTTTCAAATTCCGAAATGGCGAAGTAAATATATTTCCAATATTTATCAACTCTTGACGATTACTAATATTTGTTTTTACATTTTGTTTTTATCTCTTCTCTTCCTTCATTTTTTTTCTTTTTTTCAAATTATCCTTCGACCGCCAGGAGCATCTTTGTGATCCTTATTTGGTTCGTGACCTTATGTTTGGGAACAATCGCAATCAACCAGAGATGAAAACAGCCTGTCTTGATCAGAACAAGTATTTCATAGACGTTGCTTGTTTACTCAAAACGACAGATGCAGGAAATTTATTATATAGTTATATCTATGAGCGTCTTCTGCACAATCTTTATTTGTGGCTGAGAATGGGAAGACATGTTGTGACTTTGTTGTGCAAGAGTTTATCAAGGACACAAACCAAGCCCGTGAGCATGATAAATGAATGAAGCAATTGTCTGGAACGTGCCAAACCGTCAGACATTGTGTTGGCGTATGCATCAACCTGTTCAAGCATTTAGTTAAGTGGTTCGATTAATAGGCGCACAAGCCAGGGTCCAAGGATGAAGTGTCCCCATCCGGCAAAACCGAACGAGAATTAAGGCAAATCAAGCCTTTGCTCCCTTACAGAAATAGTTACCATAAGCATATATATATATATATATATATGTGTGTGTGTGTGTGTGTGTGTGTGTGTGCGTAAATAGATATTTCTGTGTAAATAGATATATCGCTTAAATTCAGCCTTACTGAGCTTCCAGGTCTGAAGTGGCCTCTGGGTCTGATGTGAAGGTTTCGATTCTGCATCGCAGTACCGGATGGGATAATGGAAATTCTATAGCCTCACTGAAGAGATGTAATACATCGAAACAGTTATCTGTGGATGACACGATAATATATATATATATATATATATATATATATATATATATATATATATATATATATGAATGTATCAAGCACTTTATGATATAAACCCATCAGACATCGGATACTGTATCATATTATATCATATTGTATTCATGATTTACATTATATACATATATATATGTGTGTGTGTGTGTGTGTGTGTGTGTGCTTGAGCAGCAATTTAGTTTTCATAAAAGACGATAGACAAGGAATTTTTCCAATTTTTCAATCAGACTCTCAAGGTACAAAAAAAACGTATATGTGTGGATCAAGTATACACACACACAGACACACATGCACGCACACACACATATATAGATGTGTTTTTTGTGTCTATTTGTGTTTATATATTTGTATTTGTATGTTAGTGTTTCTCTTTGTGTGATCCTGTTCGTGATTGTGTGTGTGCGTTCGTGTACTCAAGTGTTTGTGTTCGCGTCTCTGTTTTCGTGTATGTACTTGTGTGTGTGTGTGTGTGTGTGTGCATTTGCGTGTGTGTGTGTGTGTGTTAGTGTATTTGTTTTTGTGTGATTTTCTCCCAAGTTAAAAGCGCTAGCATCTTCACCTTCGACTGTTGTTACTGGCTGGGTTTCCAGAATATGGATTACATCCCTTGCTCAGTATTGCCAATTTCAATGTTTTTTTTCATCTAAATGTAGATGTTTTGGTTGTGTCTAGATATCAGAAATTGCAATGATTTTAAAATAAACAAACAATATCTCATTCAATTCATAAATTAAGTCATATTTTAATGAAATAGCTTTTGAAGATTAGAGTCGTATTTGATTTATTAATAATATGTGATATATTCCCTTAGATTTTAAAAGTATATTTTTGAGCATCTAGATGTGTCTTTGTGTTCTAACTTTTGGATGTAAACTTGAAAATAAAGTTGGTAACACTGCCCTTGCTAGATCTTTTCTCAAGAGAAGAACTAGCGAATCTGTGGTCTTTAATGTTTGCATTTGGGACGTTTATCATAAATTGATGCTTAGCAATTAGTCCTGTTGGCTATTGCAAGCAATTTCCGTTATGATTGGGACAAAGCTAAGCTAATCTGTACTAATGATGGTTAACAATTTAGTCTCCCTGTCCAGTTGGCAACGGTATAAATTCGATCACAACCAGATTCCTAACTGATGTGTCCCTTATGCTAGACTAGGCTGAGTGTGAAATGGGCGTTCACAGGAGGGCATTGTTTAGCCAGCTATATTGCAGACCCCTCCTCATTGAATGGGTTTGATCCTTAAAGTTGGCACTTTGTCAGACTAGACTGAGTATAAGAAAGCTCTTTACGTAATAACCAAGTTCCGAGTAGCGGGTTCGATCTCTGTCGGATGCTAGGTTATAGTGACCCTGTGCCGAAGTGGGCTAAGCAAGAAAAGTTGACCATAGAGCAGCGGTTAGTCAACCAATCCCTTTTCACTTCTACTATGATAACAAACATTTCAAGTTTGACCCTCTCTTACTCACAACCAGGATATTCTTCTCTTTTCCTCTCCTCCAACAACCAACAGCAGAACCACTATATGCTTTTCACCAGTTATGTACCATACTAGGAAAGGTAAATGACTGCATCCGTCTACTGCATTGCAAAAGAGCTTCTCGAAGACGTCGATGAAATTAGTCGAAATGCATCAAACCTATCTTTATTATTATCAGCGTTTTGACGTCGATCCCCAAGATTCGGCAAAACTCTCTATCATGGACATTGCAGGGCCAGTACTTTCTGAATATAGCTAGCTTATCACGCCATCTTTCCGTCGACCACAATTTCGCATTTCTGGGGATACACCTTGTAAGCCGTGATGTCCAGCAACTGTCTCCCATTCTTGCAACATGCCCAGCCCATTGCCATCTGAGTTCCCTAACTTTTCCTATGATCATTTGCACTCTGTTTTTCTCTCTAATATTCTGTGTTGTTTAATGATCCATCATAGAAACAATTTTTCAAAAACTCAAATCTCAAATGGCAATGGGCAGGCCATGTTGCAAGAATGAAAGACAATCGATGGAAATCACTTCTCACAACATGGATCCCCAGAGATCACATGAGAAACCGAGCCCGACAGAACACAAGATGGAGAGATGAACTAGACAGATTCAGGAAATACTGGTTCCGCGACGCCCATGATTGAGAATTGTGGCGAATCCTGGGAAAGGTCTATGTCCAATGACAGACGTTAAAAGAGTGATGATCATGATGATCATGATGTCTAATGATCTCTCCATGTGAGGTTGAGCATGATTCTCTCGAGTGCACGTCGTATGGTTCTCAGTTTGAGGGCCCCATGTTTCAGCTCCTTTGGTGACTATCGGGAGGAGGCATTGGTTTTATACCTTTCTTTTTTCAAATTTCGAGATATGAAACCCTTATTCTCAAATCTTTCTCTTCCACATTGTCTACTCACCATCACCATTTCGTCGGATTACTTTGCATCCACACAGCAAATACAAACTCACAATATATACATATATATCAACAAACTCAAAACTCTCTCCCCAAATGGAATTAACACCAAACTTAACAATTTAATTACACAGATCTCTAAATCATAATCCTCCCAATGACAATAACCTCACATCCACATCTACCCCCTCTCAGATACATATGATATTGGGAACTTCAATGTCACTCAGACCCATAACAGCTATAACATTGGTAGGGCATCCCACTTGTACAAATTAGAGCCAACATATTTTCAATGACCTGTAAGGTTAACACATATGAAATTCCCTAACCTCATCACCCCTCCATCCATACAATCCCTAACCTACCCACAAAAGCACTTCCTTTCTACCCTGATACCCTATGTCCTCTCCAAGATCTACTACTGCTGCACCACAGACATCATCACTGACTGAACCAAGTCTCACACAACAGGATGACCCTAGCAGATGGGATCCTATTTTTCGCTCACAAAGCAAAGCTTCTGATGGTGAACTTATTTTCCACAGTAAACTTATAACAATTAAATGGCACAACCACACACAGCACACACACACACACACACAGCACACACTCACACAGCATGAAGCACACACACACAGCACACACACACACACACAGGACACACACACACGCACACACAGCACACACAAACACACACACACAGCACACACTACTGAAGATGGAAATATCTCCTGAAACATGTCTAGACTATCAACGAAAACATTTACGGGTGAATAAACATAGTTTCCATACACTTTCTCTCCTCAATCTGTCTCACTTCCTACAGTTGAAATTATATATATATATATATATATATATATATATATATATATATATATCTTTTGTTCTTTTAACTTCTAAGAATCTTTCATCTGGTGAATATTCCTCCTAGTAAGCATGCAATCATTTTCAGAAGGACAAAAAGTGATAAAAGCAAAAATTCGTGTGGGAAAGAACATTGATAGATAGATAGACGGATAGATATCAATGGACTAAAATAGAACTGCTTAATAATTAGATATAAACAAAAAACAGATATTTCCGATCCACGCATCAACAAGTAAATTTTCTATCTCTCTCTCTCTCTCTCTCTCTCTCTCTCTCTCTCTCTCTCTCTCTCTCTCTCTCTCTCTCATATATTGTGGATTCGCTACACAAACTAGCTCATGTTTCTGCCCTCTTTGGGCCTCATCATATATATATATGTATATAATATGAACTATAGAGAGTGAGACAGACTCGGGAGTAAAGTGTTTAGAAGTAAGGTTTATTTATCCGTAGATGTTTCTTTTTTGTTGTTGTTGTTGTTAATGGTCTAGACATGTTTCGGGATTTATTCCCATCTTCAGTGATGTGTGCTGTGTGAGTATGTATTTTTAGGGTTTAAAGTTTCCATATGGAACCAGAGTCCACTATCAGGAGCTTTGCCTTGTGGGTAAAAGATTTTATAAAGGCTGCTGGGGGTGTTACAGAGAAAGTCCAGCTAGTGATGAAGTCTTTGGTTAAGCAGCAGTAGTAGGTCTTGGAGAGGGCAAAATGTGTCAGCGTAGGAGGGAAGTGATGTGGAGTTAGATTTTAGGGGTATGTTTAGGATAGTGTAAATAGAGGAGTGATGAGGTAAGGGGCTACGTAAGTATCAACCTAAGAAGTTATCAAAAATGTGTTGGCTATGATTTGGACAAGTGGTACAACTGGCTAAGGTGTGTTTTTCCTATGGGTTTAAGTGACGTTGAACCTCCCTGTATTGAATGTATCTGGGCGGGAGGGGGTAGATGTGGGTGTGAGGGTATTGTTCATTGGAGTTTTGTGAATTAGAGATCTGTGTGATTAGGGTTATTGAGTTTAGTGTTTAATCCATTACGATACAGTGTTTTGAGTTTGTTGATCCACATATTCTCATGTTTCTCTAGAACTTCAGTTATATCGATTGGAGTATTTTTTTCTATTTTTTCTATAATAGTAAAACTAGCGTCCATGGCAAAATTGCGGCCGGGTGAGCAAAAGTGTAGTTCTACGGGAAGTGGGCTGCGGTTGTTTCGTGACTTAATACTGTGTCTGTAATTGTTAAGTGTAATATTAAATTGCCACTCGGACTTGCCTATGTATTGTAACTTACATCTATTGCACTCTAGAAGGTATATAATGTTCTTACTACAGCAGTTGGTGCTGTGATATATGTGGTACCTCTCTTTTGTGGTAGTTTTGCTGGGTACTTAGCAATATATATATATATATATATATATATATATATATATATATATATATATGTATGTATGTATAATGCTAAGTACACCGTAAAACTTTATTTTATACATTAACAGCTGTATTCAATTCAATCAGTTTTGAGCTCTCTTTCTTTTTTGCATTCTTACAAATTGAAAAACAACATTATGCGTAATATATATGTATGTGTGTATAACGAGTAAAAAAAAATTCGATGGTCCATTACAGACTGTTCATTCTATTTCACTTGGAAATATTTTATATAAACGAGTACGTTTTTAAATGAAGATATACTTGATTAATACATATGCATTCGTTGTACATTCATTTTTGTTTAATTATATATATATATATATATATATATATATATATATATATATATATATATATATATATAAGGATAGAGAGAGGAAAGTTGTTCTGTTTATATTTGATAAGTACCCTCTTACCTGAAACTCTGAACAGAATTTGGCGTACAAGTACTTATTCCTTGAACAGGTAGACATTGAGGCTTGAGGCATGTTGCATGCACTTATTTCCATGAGGTCTGAAGTTTTTGAGATCAAGTTGGGTCATTAGGTTCGTACTCCTTATCGCTAAAAGCCACTACCGACTTTGATTTTCTCATTTATTCACACAGGCACACCCACATATGTTTTTATATAACTTCTGATTTTTTATATATATATATATATATATATATATATATATATATATATATATATGTGCATTCTTTTCTCATTCTTTGTAGATATATGTCCCTTCTTCATCAAATCCATCATCATCAAATCCATCATCATCATCATCATCATCGTCATCAGTTTTTATCGTCTGTCGTTGGATATTGACTTTCCCCATGATTTGCCTCACCCCTATCGTGGGCAACGAGAAGCCAATATTTTCTGAACATTTCCAGTTCGTCTTGCCATCTCATACTCTGTTAGCCTCGGTTCTGCATTTGATCCAGGTTGTGAGGATCCAGGTTGCGTGTCGTAATGTCGACCAGTTGTCTGCTATTCCTGCAACATGACCAGCACACTGCCATTTCAATTTTGTAATGAGTCTTATGATGTTTCGGACTCCTGTTTCACCTGATATATTGTGCTGCCTTGTGGTCTTTCCATGTGAAGTTGATTATGATTCTCTTATGTGTACTTTGAATGGTTCTCAGTGTGCGGTTCCATCTTTCTATTTCATAGATGACTATTGCGAGGATACGTTGGTTGTGTCCCCTTCTTTTTAGAACTAATGGGGTTATCTTGTACTTGAAGATTCTTCGCTTGATTTCTTCTTCTTTTGAATATTCTATGGTGATTCCGAAGTGGTTTACTTTCTCCAGCTTTGCATTTTTGTTGTACATGACCTTTGTTCTACTGAAGTAAATTAGAAGGCCAACTATCTCACTTTCTTCGTTCAGCTCATTTATCATTAGTTTGAGGCCCCGAAGGTTCTCTGCTGAAAAGGCGTTGTCGTCTGCAAATCTGAGTTTACTTACGTATTCGCTGTCTGTTTCAATTATTTTGTTTTTCTAGTCTAGATTTCTGAAGATCATCTCGAAGCAGCCTATAAAACGTTCAGGTTAGCAGGTATTTTCTTGTCTCATCCTTTGGGGGGGTGCTGAAAGGGCTCCGAGTCTTCAAGTAGCCTAGTAAAGAAGCTACTGTGACAGTATATGTGATGCAATACTCAGGCATATATGCAGTCTACACCTTGTAAGCTTTCTCATTCACTGGTTTATTGATTGGAGTTCTTCCTTTGTCCATTCAAGGAATGGACCTGTGTATCTTACTACCGATACTACCTATGTGTTCATTTCTTTTATCTCTAATATTTTCTAATCCTCCTAAGGTATCCTCATCTTATTTTCTCTTTCATTTTTCCCATTTTATTGCATCACATTCAAGATCTACCAAGTATTTTTATTGGCTCTGTATGGTCAATGCACTGATTTTTTGTAATTCGGTAATTTGATTACTTCGTCTGCTGCCAGCCTTCCTTTGTGCATTACCATGAGTGCACATTTCTCTCCATTCCAAACTCCATTTCAATATCATCGCTGTATTCTATATCTTTGTTGAATGACATTTCAAGTTGTTCCCTGTTTCTTGCATATAGTTTTATGCCGTCCTTCCAAATGAGGTGGTTGACTTTTCTCTTTGTTTTGGAGAATTGGTGTCCTCTGTTTTTTTTTTCAGGATCCTATCTAGTTGTATCATAGTCAGAAGTTTTCTAAGTTTACTCCTGTAAGTGTCAAGTCTACTCCCTAATTTTTCATAGAGTTAGCTATGAATCTCACCACGGGTCCGCTGATCTTGAATATCCCGAAGCATTTGAATAACCAAACATGTGGGATCATTTATAGTCGTTCCAGCCCATTATAACATTCTTCCTTCTTTTTCTTACTTCTTTTAAGATCATCCAGTCGATATAGAGCAAGTCATTTGCCCCTTTGGCTCTCTTCCTTCCATCTTTCTGTTCATCTGGTAATTGTCTTCTTCTTTCCATGGAGATATATATTCCCTCTGCTAACTGTCCGGTCAGGATTTTCCACATAAGTGGTAGGCACGTGAATGGTCAATAATTACTTGCCCTGTTCCCTTCCTTAGTGTCATTTTGGATGAGGGTCATCCATTCTTGGACCCCGATTTCATCCAGGCAACTTCGGAATCGGTGGATAAGTCTGTTGTGCGATTTGGCGAATTTCCCTAGCCAACATCCGCGGATCACATCATGTTCTAGTGCATTCCAGCTGGATATTTTTCAAGGGTTTGTTTCAGTGTGGTTTCATCCAATACCATTTGTTCACTATCATCTATGTCTTGGAGTTCACTTTTTGTGTAATCTTACCATTCCGGAGCTTTGTGTCTTTTGAGGTGTCCCCATATGTTGTTCTTGAAATTCTTTGCCACTGTGTCACTCAGTTTTATGTCCTATTTTCATTCTCCGTTTGGGTCCTGACAAAATTTTCTCTCGACGTTTTGGAACAGGCTGTTCTTTGTGTACTGAGAAGTCCTCTCTCTCTCTCTCTCTCTCTCTCTCTCTATATATATATATATATATATATATATATATATGTATATATATATATATATATATATATATATATATATTCTCTTTTGGCTAGTCTCCCTTGGTGTGTCACTTCCTTTTTTCTTATCTTGTATTTGTCCCTTAATCTTACACACGGTCTGTTTATATATGGTGCAATTTTCAATAATCCTTCATCTCTCTGTAATTGGAAGATCTGTTTTTCTGGTCTTATTTCCCAGATTGAATTTTTGTTCCTATTACTTGAGGTTTTTCCTTGTGTTGTAAGGAGGTCTGTTACCATTTTTGCGCCTGCGCAGATCAGGTTGTTGAGCTCCGTTACATCTTTAGATTCAAAATCCTATCGGAAATAGTTGACGTTCAGTTGACTCTTTCAATTTTCCCAGTCCCTTGCAATGGTGGCAGTGTCTCCTTTCCGTCTTGCGTAATTTCTCTTAGAGTTTGCACCTGGGCTTTTTCTTGTTCTGTTAAGAAGTCAACGTCTCTTCAACGTGTATGGTTTTGGTCTACATTAGTAGAAGTAAAATTCAATGATTTAATCATTTTTTTATAATTATCTTGGGTATATAAAACGAACCCTCTAAGAATGTTGAGGAAATTAAACAGAAACCACTAATACCATGGGGAAGTGAGCCCTGAAACTAGTAGGTAGATAAAATTATATTATGTATCTCCTGTAATTAAACCCATCCCTCTTAACTGATGGATCACCAACACAACTAATAAAAAGTGACTGAAACACTTCAAATATAACCAACCTAATTATCAACAACAAGCCAGAAGCTCACTTCCCCAAATGGGATGAATGAAATAAACAAACATGCACAAAAAAGAGTAAGTAGCAAAAGAATGCAAAAATCACAAACAGATCGCTCGACCGGTATAATATCTAAAACAATTTTAAAACCTGCAAACAAATAACATAACTGCGAAAATTAAAATATTTTTTTCTTCAAATTTAACGTAACGAACAAAAAACATAGGAATCTACAAATGGAACAATCCCAACCAAGAATCAGGAAAAAGGCGTATAAATGAAATGGACACACCTTCCAATAACGCGGAATAATAGGGATCGGAATAAATCAAATCATCTGTCTGAAGAATCCCAAGAGTGCAGAAAGATAGACACATTTGAGTAGCAAACCATTATTATACCATATTAGAAGCTTTACTCTAATTGTTTGTGTATAGAGTATTTTATGAAATAAACCCATATATCAGATATTGAATTACTGATTTGTACTTTGGTATATATATATATATATATATATATATATATATATATATATATATATATATATATATATGTAAGTATATATTGTTGAAAATAACAGACATCCTCTGTCTATTTGAATTTTTTGGTATTTCATTAGTTTGCTTTGGAACATTTCTGAAAAAAAATTCAACCGCATTAATAAAATGCTTGTACACAAACTGAGAAAAAAAGAAAAGAAAACTAAATAGACGTTTTTTCTGTTATTTTTTGCAATGTATGTTTTAATGAAGAATTGCTGTTTCATGTGTGTGTGTGTGTGTGTGTGTGTGTGTGTCTTTATGCGACTTTGGTTTTGAGAAAGGAGATTTTATTTGGAAAAGTTATACATCTACATATATGTGTATGTTTTCATATGTCTGTACTGAAGTGAATGATATTATATAGATAATTGTGCAACAAAAATGGAGATTGCCTGGACACTGAGTAGAAATCGACGGATGGGACGAAAGATTAAATGATTGGTGCCTACGAGACAGTAGATTTAGTAGGAAAAGACGAGACAAAAGAAGGAGGGATGAGATAGAAAACATAGCCGGTAAGATGAGGCAAAGGTTCATTTATAGAGGCTGATCATTTTGATGACGGTGGTGATGATGTATATAGTCTAGCATAATGACTTTGAAACTACTGTCCACAGGACCACTTGGGGTTCTGTCAAATAATGCTCAAGAATCTGCAGCTGTTTTCCCTTTAAACCCAACATTGTGAATCTTGTGATCGAGAAACATCCATCACAAATAAATCAAACTCAAGAATTGTACACAGAACTGTACCATATGTTAGAATTCAAATAAATGTAATCAATTTTAAATATATATAATTTTTAAAGGTTGAAAATGTCCTTCTTATTATAGCTCACTAATTAGTCTAAAAAATAATAATTGCTAAGTGTTGGGGTCCACTGGAATATTCCCTTCATTGAAGGGGTCTTTGAGTTTTCGAAGTTTAAAAAACACTGGAACACACGCGCATGGCAACAAAAAGTTGGCGCATGCGTGCTGATTCTTGATCATCGTTTGATCTCCAGTGCATTTTTCTTCAACTCACTGTGATTTTAGTCTTGCTTTGAATTCCTCATCCGTTCTTGCACCTTAATCTCAGAGCTGATTAATCAATAGATCGATCTTTCTGTATCGATCTCTACACACCCATTTTCACTTCCATTTTGTTTCGTTTTGTTTTCTCTTCTTTTCTTTCCTTATTTTTTTCCTTTTTTCTCTTTTTGCAGCTGTTGACGCCAGCCCGTACGTGTAACTTCAAAGTTGCGTAATGTTTCTCCTTCATTATAAACCTTTCACCGTCATTAGAACCTTTCTCCTTCATTACAAACCTTTTTTCCGTCATTAGAAACCTTTGGAAAATCTCGAATTCTTATTCTTCTGCCCATTCTTTTTCTATTCGCTGAACGTTCCGGCTGATCAACTCTTCAGCTTTCTTCGCGTGTACTATCGGTATATTAAGAGTATGACTCTTTTTAAGGTACTACCGAGTAAAAAATGGGTAGCAAACATATTTGTTTAAGTCTTTTCTTGATTTTCATTACAACGTTCTATGTCGAATACTCTCCAGTCGTTAAAATCCATTAAATGAAGTCGGAATACAGAATTAAGTTCTGACTTGACTTGAGCACATATTTTTTATCCTTGGGTCTCGTCTTTCTTCGACGATGCATAAACAAAATCGGCCACAGAGGCCTTCGTTTAAACGGGGCAAAAATCTACAAAATGCTTTATCTTCGGATTCAAGTTATTTAGTCATGTTATTATCTTTTTAAAAAATTAGCATTAAAACGTCTGGTTATATTGTCACATGAACAACGTCTTTTGGCAGTATGCTGTGTTGGGTGATCAATTAAAAAAATTCAAAAAGGGGACGATCAATAAATAAGTTACCTCTGCAAAAAGCCCAAATTTTCAAAAATAAAGCGTGAATGCTACTGAACAAAAAAGCGGTGATTTAGTATAAAATTACATTGTAAATGTAACTCTCCCAAAACAAAATGGGGTGGGGGATTTAAAAATGAAATATTTTTTTTACTAGACATGAAAAGGGAGTGAATTTTTGAATGTTCAGTCCTTTAGCTCCACTGGTTTGGCCCGAACTCGTGACATATATATATATATATATATATATATATATATATATATATATATATATATATATAGCTAGCCCGGCAGAATCACTTGAAAACTGAAGAAATTTAAGTTGACTATGTTGACAGTTTGTGTCGAATGTTTCGTACATAGTGAATAATTGTGATTTGCTGATCCTACCGCGATAAAATGTGCTGAGAAAATTGTTTCAATCTCACATAGAGAGATCAAAAGACAACACAATATATCAGGGAGATAACAGGAGTTTGGCTCATCATAGAATCCATTAAAAAGCTCAAATGTCAATGGGCTGGTCATGTTGCGAAAATAGCAGAAAACCGGTTAACATTAAGACTCAAAACATGGATCCCAGGAGATTACATGTACAACTGAGGAGGCAGAATACAAGATAGAAAGACGAAGTACGCAAATTCAAAAAAATTGTTTGGTCTGTGACGCCCACGATTGAGGGGTATGGCGAATTATGGGGAAGGTCTATGTCTAACGGACGTTAAAAAGACTGATGATGACAGCAGTGCTTCAAAAATAGTTGAATGGTTAACCCAAGGGTGAGCAAAACTATTTTCAGGATCAGGGGTGAATGAAACTAGAAGGGTGAGTGAAACTAGAATGATAAATTTTGCTTGAGTTTTGAATGAGACTAAAAGGGTAAAAATTAAGCTTGAAAGGTTAATGAAACTAGAAGGGTGAATAAAACTTATGGGGTGAATGAAGCTAGAAAGATGAATGAAACCAGAAAATTGAGTGAAGCTCGAGGGTTGAATGAAACTAGAATGATGAATGAAGCTTGAGGGGTGAATGGATGAATTGAAACTAAACAGATCAGTGAAGTTTGAGGGGTGAATCAAACTAGACGAGTGATTGAAAGGTGAAATAGATAGGAAAATGGAATGATTTTATTTACTCAGAGTCATTCCTCTAATCCAAAGTAGATGTAGTGGTCCACTTTCTCCAGTTTCTCGTCTTCGATTCGATGAAAACTTTCGAAAGAAGAAGAAATCAAGCGAAGAATCACTCTCAGATGCCAACCCTTCGACTGAGCAAGCTCAATCTTCAAAAATAAGATCCCATTATTCCTAAGAAAAAAAAACTTTATATGACCAATGCATCCTCCCGATAGTTGCCTATGGGGCTGAAAGAAGAAACTTAACCTAGAGACTAACCAAAAGACTGAGAAGCATACAACGTGCATATGAAAGAATCATGCTCAACCTTACATAGAGAGATCACAAGACAGCACAGGGGTCAGAGACATCATAAAATCCTCTAGAAAACTCGAATGGCAATGGGCTGGTCATGTTGCAATAATGACAGACAAACGCTGGAGATCACGACTCGCAACATAGATCCCCAGAGCAACTGAGACTGGCAGAATTCAAGATGGAGAGACGATCTAGACGAATCCAGAAAGTATTGGCTCTATGACGCCCAAGAAAGAGGAGTGTAGTGAATCCTGGGGAATGTCTATGTCCAACGACGAACATTAAAAGAATGATGATGATGATGATGATGATGATGATGATGATGATTTTTGGAATTCTCTTAACAAGTGTTAGCATTTTTTTCTTTAAATTAACAAGTGTTGCTTTTAGTCACTAAATTCGCTGTTAGCCAGTAAATTCTGAAGGAAATAATTTCCGTAGCTTTTT
Source organism: Thysanoteuthis rhombus (assembly GCA_963457665.1). Classification (NCBI taxonomy): domain Eukaryota; kingdom Metazoa; phylum Mollusca; class Cephalopoda; order Oegopsida; family Thysanoteuthidae; genus Thysanoteuthis; species Thysanoteuthis major. The sequence goes on from OY735215.1 coordinate 38,776,966, forward strand.
TCTAAGCCATCTGTTATTTTTCCAACTTACTTACCCTTATCTCGGTAAAATTCAAACAAATATTGCTAAAATGTTGCCAAGAAGGACAATGATTTTATTTAACATCCTAGTTTGTTTGTTGTTGTTGTTTGTTTTTTTTTAATTCTAGGGTTAGGTGTTCTTAAGGGCTATCCGTACTTTGTTTTAAAAGAAGGCAAGAAGAATTTATTTTTTCCAGTCAATTATTTTTCGAATCGGGGTATTTTTTGACTGAAAAGTATCTGATGCAAATTATTACGATCTTTTACACGAAAACAACAGTCAATTTCTAAAATATCTTTGGTTCTGTGGAGTTTCTTCATGAAATGTTCATACTAAATTTCTCTCCTGTTTTTATTATCATTAATGGCTCAGAAATTTCAACAATTAAATTTGAGTTTTAACGCGTGTTAGTTTTTATGCTTTGAGTGTAAATTTTCCGACGAAATTTTCAGTTCATAGCTACCGTACTGAGCCTACCATTTTCTGTATAAAATTTTAAAATTCATTTAAATTTAATGTTAACATTTTTATTTTGATATTAGAATTCACATTCCGATTTGATTTTACCATCAAAATTTATCATCTTAAAAATTTGATATTAGAATTTAATTTAAAATTCATTTTATCCACGAATTTACAGTACTTATTTTAAACTAAGAGAATAAGAAAAGTATTGCCTCTAAATGGTCTGCAAATTTGAAGCCAATAAAAATTGTTTCAAATCTGAACAGTGTTGTTCAAGTTTTTTTGAACATAATAAATACTCACCATTACAGTCAATAATTGAACAACCTTAGCAGTAAAATTTAAAGTAATGTAAGAAAAAAAACCATTGGAGAATAAACCTGGTCAGCATAAATTCTAGTGATTACATCTTTGGTGTTTCCCATTGGTAACCATCTAAAATTGAGTACAGAAACATCTACAGACCTATAGAATCTCTACAATCTACTAATAATAATTCATGAACTCATCAGAATGAGGACCAAAGAATGTCAAGAAGTTCTTTTCTCCAAAAATCAAAAGAAGACGTTTTTAAAAGATGTATAGTGGAGTCTGCAGAAGAAACGTTGTGGCCAGGAAGATGAAATCCTCCACCATCTTTGCTGGCAACGGTTGTTCTATACATTTTGAATGGTTTACATTTAAAATATCAAATAGAGCATTTTCTAAGAAAAAAGGATCTCGGTTTTTGGCCTCTTCAAAAATCGAAACTATGTTTTTGTGAATAATCTGTGTGCTTTCAATCTATTGAACTGTGGGTTACTTCGTAAATTTATCAGTTTTGGAAAAAATGTAAATTCTTCAAAATTTAAGGTCGGGATTCTGTTTACAATGAAATAGTAATGATGAAGTGAGCAGATATTTTCCACTATTTTTACGGAAATACGGACGAAAGTACAGCTTACATGATTAGCTTATTCTGAAATCTTGAAATTTTGATCCATTTTATATTATTTTTTATTTTTTTAGCCTTAACGTTAAGGTTGGGGTTCGGGCACAATGTAGGAAACATGGTTCCGTTTGTAAAGTTCCATACTATTGCTCACTCGAGGTAAAAAAAACGGCACATAAAAAAAATTATGTAATATATGCAAAGTAATAACAATGGATTTGATGTATTTACATCTGTTTTTCTTTCATTAATTCTCTTACTTCTTTTTATTTGTTTGCCATTTTTAACATCGAATGAACGAGGATGTGAAACCTTACATTTCACAATCGAGACCAACTTTCCTACATTATGCCAAAAAAATCAAAAATTCTAAAATTTCAGTATTTCTTTTTATTTATACACCCGAACCAGAAATGAGATTATTCATGAATGACGCAACTTCCGTAAAAATAGCAGATTTTATTTCTATCGTAACATTGTAAGCAAGAAACCCTCCTAAAACCTTTAAAAAAATAATCATTTTTTTTAACTGGCGAATTCTCCGGATACCATATGTATTGAAAGCGAAAGAATTACTCGCAAAAACATTTTTCCGATTTTTTTCGAGGCTAGAATCTGAGACCCTTTTTCTTAAGAAATGCCCCAAATGGTTTTCATTGTTGTAAGTTAACGTCAAAAATTAATCGAGACCACCTGAAATAATCTAAATAATTTTCCCAATGTGTACATTTGTAATTTTAGTTTTCTTTCTGCTACTAAGCCAAGCGTTCTGTAGTAACTTATCAACTAGAAATTACTAAAATGTCATTAATTCAAGTAATAATAATAGTTGTTTCCCTTCTCGCCTGCTGGAGTTATTGCATTTGAATTCATTCTAAAATATATGTTTATTTAAATTTAATGTTGAAATGCTTATTTTATTTTGACTCTAATATTAAAATTTCTTTTTTAAGATGTTTGTTCTGCGTATTTATTTCATTCGCAGAAAGTGTGTAAAAGCCGAGATATCTTAACAAATATATTAGATTTGGATTTGTGTCTCTCTGAAAGTGTGGAAAACCAGCGGCACCTCAGTTCGTTTTATGCAACAAGACTCTGAGCACTGATGGCTTGGAACACCATAAGAATAGATAAAGTTGAAAGTCAGAGCCAGCGAATTAAAAAACTACGGCATGCAAATTGAAGAGTACTACGATTAAAAAGTACTGCCTGATAATGAAAAACTGAGGCTAGCAATACGAAAAATCAGAGCAAACAAAATTAAAAAAAACATGACGTTTGAAAAATTAATCCAGAAAGTCAAAAAATAAAACGAGAAAATTTTTAACAATGAAGCAAGAAAATTTTTGAAAAAAGAAGCGAGAATTTTTTTTTCCAAAAGTGAGCGAATTAAAAATTAAAGCTAGCAATTTTTTTATATACAATGAGCAATTTAAAAAATACGGGCTAATTAAAGAATTAAGCGAGCAAATCAAAAAATAAAGCGTGCAAATTAAAAGCAAAAGCAAGAAAACTGAATCGATGAACATGAATAATAAATATACCTCTGAATTTTTGAGATGAGGTATTATTATTATTTCTATTATTATTCGGACCATCCTCATCTTGGTTAGTATATCTCTGAATTTTTGAGATGAGGTATTATTATTATTTCTATTGATATTCGGACCATCCTCATCTTGGTTGTTTTTCATACAACGTTTCGGCCGTTGCACTCTACGTCCTTCGTCAGGTATCATCTGGTAGATGTGGGGAAGTAACGAACCGAACCCTTTATTTATCCGACGGGGGTATATTGACCGTACTCCCCTCTTAGCATGAGACAAATTACATGGACACATATGAATAATCAAATAATGACATTTACTGCTTCAATCGCTGCAAATGTTAATTTTTTGATAGATTTAATTGACACCTATCTTCTGATAAAACGCATGGGTCTTTCAAGTTAGTTCCCACCAAAAGCTAACGTCCATAGATATGAAGTATGACCCCTCTCACAAAAAATACTAAATTGCAAGTCTTTCTCGATGGAGAAGAACAAAAATGCTTGGTCTTCATCATTGCCCACCGACACGGAAACGAAAATCCCCTAAACGACAGCAAAATTGTTGGAAGCACAATTTTTGCTCAGTATTTTGATGAAACCACAGACGTGAAAATCCATTTGGAACTCATTGTATATCGTCCTTTTCCGAAACAGAGCTATTGAAAAATTGTGGACTATTATTTTGTTTGCCAGTCGTATAGTAAACTATAGGCGAAAGGACTTTCGCCAAACTGGACGAATTCATGAAAAATGTAAATTTATCTTGAAGTAAATGTGGTTTGCTGTGACTACGAATCGTGCTGCAGCCATGATGGGAGAACACAAAGGAGTTACCACCAGCATCAAAGAAAAATCCCAGAATGCACTTTTGTTTATATTGTTCTTTACATTGGAAACTCTGCCTACCAAGAAACTGGACATACGTCGCAATTATCAGAAATATGAGCTGGAATAATTGTTGCAGGATGTGGTGAAAATTTTCTATTCTATTCGCTCTCAACAAAAAAAGATGTCCATTGTTTCTAGTACAATGAAGATCACATGATTCTCCTTCTGTCTTCTGGAACTGGATGGTGGTCATGTGAAAGAGTTCTTGGAAGCGTATCATCCCCGAAGAATGAAATGCCTATATCTTTTACTGAGCAAAATGACGTGGAAGTAATGCATTTCGACTAAGATTTTGGCTGGCCAAATCGTATTACACGAATCCAATTATTGAGCATTTGAATCTGCTCAGCTTCAAGGTAAAGAAGGTAAAAAAATTCATGTTCTTGAGGAGATAGAAGACATGAAAAGAGAAGATACCATAATGGCATGATAATATTTATAAAAACAATTTCTCTTATTTTCCACTTTTGGAAAACTTTCTCGAAGAGTCTGTGTGGGAAGAAAAGAAACAACCAGGTCCGGAAAAGAATGAAGTGTAACATTTGTGACCATCTGCGGTTACTGTCTAGATATTCTTGAACATATTTTCCTACGAAGCATCTGCAGGAATTGGAAGATAAGTAGATGTAGATAGTTAATCACCAGCCATATCCAGCGAGCAGAATTGGGGGAAATGTCAGAAGTCTTAATAGAGCTTCATTATGACTTCACTCAAAAATCGTCTTGCAAGACGTACTGCTACTATGAACACTGCTGGGTTAGATTATTGGCTTTCCCTAATTACAAATTGATTGCCTTGAAGGCCCTTCAATCACAACCAATAATGACAACGATTTGCCTGTTGGAATAAAGATTTTCGACCTTCGTTGAATTGAAAACCAAGAAACAGAATTTTCTCCAGGTTATTGATTCTTTATTGCAAAATGCGTTAGGGAAGGGAATAAAACTTCGGTTTAAGAGGCTTAACACAGAATACAGGAACATCCTATTGAGGATAAAAAAGCAATCTTTTTTTTTCATGTAAACTACACAATTTAGATAATTTTTCAGTTCTCCATTTTTCATCACCACTAATTTTATGATGTTCAACAATTGAATGAAATAATTAATTGAGAAATACCCATATAACATATTAAATCATAATGAGTTTATTCCCCCAGCTTATTACGGGCTTTGTGCAGAAGACTCAGGGGTGATTGACCCCCGAAAAAGATTAAGGAATCCTGGGTTTCAGTATTTGTTAGTCAAGGTGATTATTAAATTGATTGATAAAATTCAACTTAATTTCATTTACACGTGTTTTATCTTATGCTTGAAATTGCAATATTATTTCAGAACAATTGCTTAGCGTTAGTACATGTTTTGTATGTAAGCTGTTAGGTGTACAGTAATACATATATATATATATATATATATATATATATATATATATATATATATATATATATATATATATATATATATATATATATATAAAGGTTTAGATTGCCGTTATTAACGTAATTTGTTCAGAACAAAATATTTCCATCACTCTTGATAAATGGAAATCCCACGAACCACGTGTAGAGTTTGTCTATCTGATATCACTGTAACATTTAGAGAGAGAGAGAAAAATGGAGAGAGGGAAAAACAGAGAGAGGGGCCTATAGATAGGATGACGATATACACAGAAAAACATCCACATACATGTTGTCAGGTTCCAAACTCGTCGACGCACGAGATTCCGGTTAATTGGTTCGCGACAAGAATAGAGCGAATTGGCTCAATTTAGCGGCAGTCCTGGTTATTCAAAGCAATATATGTGTAATTCAAATACATGCATTTCTGATCTTATATTGGCTGAGTTTGATATGTCCAATCATATTATTGCCCTGGGGAAAGGCGGGAATCCTCTTTTCCTTGCGCTCTGTTCTATTAACAGATAATCCGACAAAATATCACATCAATTGCATGAGACGATAGTTAGAGGGAGAAAAGTACAGATGGTAGAGCACTTGAATGAACCACTGGCCCATAACTGACTAACTTGCCTAGGCTGTAAGAGCAGAACGCTCTTACTTTTATTGTCATCCTTGACTAGGTCCAATCTCATTCCTATGGATTTCAATCTTGTACGATGATCTCATCGGAAACGAATTGATTTATATTCATAGACTTACCATCTGCTTTATTGCATTTCATTATACGACTACGTGTCGTTACTGCGTATCTGTCTACTAATCAGTCTCAAACTTATCATTTCATTTAGATGTATTCGTCTTCATTTGCCTGTAGCCATATGTACAAGTATGTGAAAATATGACTATACTCAACAAGGGCGGGTCTGGGGGGAAGAGACTGGACTCCTTCTCATAAGCCACCTCCGCTCGAGCAAAGCTCAATTTGAAACTTTCTGTTGATATCGAAGTAGAGTAGAGAAATTATATATAAATAGATAGAAAAAAAAATAATTCCAAGTAATCACAAAGTAAACTCATAATCAAAAATTTATCATATCCATTTGAGATGCGCATATGGATACGATATATCCTACAGTATGTATCGAGTTAAAAAATAAGGAAAAATATTTAATAGTTGTATTTGAATTCGATCTATACTCACATGCTTCGCCCTTTGGCTTTATCGACGAAGTGATTCTAAATAATATCAATAATAATAATAATAATGATAATGATAATAATAATAAGGTGGCAGGGGGCTCATCAGCATAGAAGACAGTGTCCAGAGAGCTAAAGCAGTCCTAGAAAAGTATGTGCAAACGAATAGTGAAGAAATCATGAATAGTGCGAGAGATAGCGCAACAAACAACAAAGTAGAAAACAAGGAAACAGCACAGCACACAAGAAAAGAAAGATGGGAAAAGAAAAAAATTGTATGGTGAGTTTAAAAGGCAGATATAAGATGTAGCAGGCGATAAATCATGGACGTGGTTACGAAAAGGAAACCTGAAGGGAGAAACGGAATCGCTCATTATGGCAGCTCAAAATAAAAGCATCAGGACAAACTACGTAAAAAGAAAAATCGACAGAAAACAGACAAACAGCAAATGCCGCATGTGCGGTGGAAGAGATGAGACAGTAAACCACATAACTAGTGAATGTAGTCAAGTGGTATCAGCACAAACCAGAGGCAGTCTTGGAAAATGACAACCACAAACTACTCTGGGACTTTGACATCCAAACTGACCAACTCATCCAGGCAAGAAGACCGGACTTAGTAGTTGTTGACAAGAAAAGGAAGACCTGCCAAATAGTAAACGTTGCTGTACCTGCATACTATAGAGTAAAGAGGATGGAGAATGGAAAACGGGGAAAATAACAGGACCTAGCAAGTGAATTGAGGAAGATGTGGAACATCAAAGCCAGGCTAGTACCGGTCATAGTGGGCGCACTAGGAACTGTCCCCAAAACGCTGAGGGAGAGACTGGAGGAGATCGGGATTAGGGGGAGGATAGACACCGTACAGACCACAGCACTATTGGGAACTGCACGGATACTGAGGAAGGTGCTAGAGATATAAGTACTGCAACGAAGTGTAGCTCTGTCATGATATGCGAAAGAGAGGAGACGTTAGCTGAAGACCTGAAGAGACTTATTGTCACTCAGCCTTCAGCGATAACCACTGGGCAACCGGTGTGAAACTGTAAATCGTAGAATTACTGCGACCTGTGAGAATTGGGGGAGGAGGGCTGGAGACTTGAGGAGACTTGCTGTCACTCAAACTCCAGCGGTTACCACCGGGCAACTGGTGTGAGATTCCAAATAATAATAATAATAATAGCAACAATAATAACACTGGGGACGGAAACCCCTGCTCGGCCAATACTCACTTTGCACCCAAGATAGTAATGTAGATCATACCAAAATCCATCTGCGGCTACGAAGCTTAGGGTTAAAAGCCGAAAACAGAGGGCCCAGTCCTTGCTACTCGAAACCAGAGCCTTCTGATCAGGAATTATCTAGTACACATTATCAAAAACAGCACTAACCCCAACTGCAGGTTCTGTGACAGCGCAGATGAGACTATCGACCACATCATATCTGGATGTTCAGTTGTAGCTGCCCATGATTATAGACTAAGACACAATAGAGTGGGCCAATCCACCCAATGGATATAATGTAAGCAATGTGGCACACCACACTCACTATCTGGCAATGTTATGGGATTTCCCAGGACACACGGATCGGAATATCGAAGCCAACCACCTAGACATAATCATTAAGGAGAGAAAGGAAAAGGGATGTCTGTCAATAGATATTATCATTCCATTCGACAAAAACATATCTGTAAAATAATTTGGAAAATAGTCTAAGTATACAGTAATGAGGATGAAAAAAAGTGGCAACTTAAAACTGAAACTATACCTCGTTGTCATAAGAGCCTTAATATCGACTAATATCTTGGTAGAATACTAAGGAACCCAAGCATCTATGAGATACAGAAAATTGTTCTCACAGGCACCACCCATATCCTTCGCAATGTCCATGTAAATATTTTGTCTGTTATACAACCATGTACAGTTTTTTTGTGTAGCATCTTATATTGAACCCCCTTTTGTACGTATGAAATGGAAAAAAAAACATTCCAGTGTTTATGAAGTCATAACATTGTTGCCGGTCTTAAGTTTCTAGCCGAAACTCAGCGTGCAATGAATACTACAGAACATCAAAAGGAATGATAACAGAAACAATAATTATGATTGATTATGTTGATTGCTACTTTGACTAAACCCAGAAGTGAAACATGTTAGTATAACATATCTAATTTAAATTCAGCTTCTTCCCCGTATAGTCAACTTGATACATGCTCATTTGTCTGAATAAACACATGTAGTAAAAAGAGAATCGGATCCAACCCCCTGCTCTAGAATCCTGCATCCACCATACCACAATCAGATTAGAACGTGATCGAATGGCGGGATGAATCAGATCAACGATATGATGTCCGTTCTCATAATGAAAGATCAACGTCTGTTTTATACGAAAATGAAGCGAATCAGTTCCAATTATTAGTTAAATACTATAACTACGTACCGTATATAATATCAATTTGCATTATACGAAGTATGTTGGGAAAGTGTCCAGCCATTCATAATATCTCGGTTCTGCAGCTTTGGTGCAAGTTCGTAAACAATCAGAAGGGACCTTACTGCGCTTGTGTGGATTACTCAGTGACTGCCCCATTCACAACGACTGAGTGGGGCAAAAATCGCATCAATAATGATGATGATGATGATGAATAAAGATGCTTACCAAGGAGATGATGTATCATGGGGACAGGTCTCTGTCCAACTTGAACTTACGTTCAAGACTACAATTACTGGGTTAGAAGCATTCCTGTCAAAAAAAGACGACCATTCATCTGAATAGTAAAACACCAGATCCACTCCGTTGAGAGAGTGGCAGCACTTTTCAAGAGAGGGTATAATATCTCTGGAGCCCCACCAATACAGAAGGGGGGCGATTACCATCCACACCAAACGAGCGAAACTGAAGGCAAAACAACATGGCCAACAACAACTACAGGAAATCTGTGGAAACTAGATGAACGGGAAGTAGCCGAAATGGACGATAGAAACTGGCGTTGACCAACAGAAGGCATGTCAGTAGCCGAGGAGTACCGACCTGGAAGCCGAAACGGAGGGCCTGATCATTGCTGAACAGGAATTGCAAGCAGATCGCGAGGGTCAAAGATAGAACAGACCCACAATGCATGATCTGCGGAAAGTATTCGTTGATTACATAGAATGGGCGAAGACCGGGTACATCACGAGTACAACAAAGCAGAGGCATACCTGCACTGTGAGATCTACTGGAAACACAAAATCAAAACACCTGACAAAAGGCATGATCATCAACCGGATATTGTCACTAAAACCAGCAATGACACCATCCAATGGGACATGCCTTGCCCCACTGACAGGGAAATAAAGGCTAACGGACCTAACATTGTTATCAAAACAAGAAAAAAAAGGTGCATGCTCTTAGCAATACTATTTTAGAGAAACATCCGCGAAAGTTTTGGAGAAGTTGTCTAAATACAAAGACCAGGAGATCAAGATAAACAGGACATGAAATATGAAGACCAACAAAACACCAGTGATCTTCGGAGCACTAGGACTCGTGAAGAAAGGAAAGGAATAATGTACCAACTATACCCAAGACGACATCAGCATCTACGCTGTCAAAAAGATCGCCCTACTAGGAACAGCCTACTTATTACGCAAACTACTCCCTTACATCACCCTAGGATCATGATTTGAACCCATCTCTACAGGATGCAAAATGAAGCATCGAAGATAGGTCTTTTTATAATAATGATATCTATCTTTATCTCAATCTATCTCTCCAAATCAATCCTGTGTAATAAACATGAAATCATTTTCTCTCTCACTCTCTCTCTCTCTCTCTCTCTCTATATATATATATATATATATATATATATATAATATATATATATATATATATATATATATACATCAATCTATATATATATATATATATATATATACATCAATCTATATATATATATATATATATATATATACATCAATCTATATATATATATATATATATATATATATATATATCAATCTATATATATATATATATATATATATATATATATCAATCTATATATATGTGTGTGTGTGAATGTATATGTATGTGTGTGTGCACATGTTCACGTATTCTTATATGCATGTGGAAGTGTTTCTATCCGCTTTTTCATAGTCTTGAATATCTTTTCATTCAAGATTATTTTCCGTGTATTTTTATAAATCAAATATGCACATCATTTCCATTTCTTTCTGCCCGGTTGAATTATGCTATGTCCATCCAAACCATTCTTTCCAAAGAATCCCAGAGATCCACTCGAAATAACTCGAATGTTGCGGACGAATGAGAACAGCCAGTGTACCAATCTCCAGGGGAAAAAATAGAGATGGCTTAAGCCGAAGATAATCTATAAAAACACTGTGAAAATCTTATCTCTCATATTCCTACATGGAGGAATATAAGTAAGCATTTGAGTGAATGTGAATGTGAATATATATATATATATATATATATATATATATATATCAGTAGAAAACTTCGTGAATCTCTATACATCTTTCACTCAGTCTCGCGTCACAGATTCATTTTTTCCGCTATTTTTGTAAGGATAATAAATGTTGTCGAATGCATGCAGCAAATGTATTTTCTATAGCATATGATATTTTGGGGAACCTGGACTCAATGTTGCTTTCAAGATTTACAACTTAACCATCGCACTAGAAACATCATCAAAAATGAATGTTGTGCACAACTCACACACACACACACACACACACACACACACATATATATATATATATATTTATATATATGTATATATATATATGTATATATATATATATATATATATATATATATATATATATATATATATATATATATATATATATATATATATCCATATAAAGAGTTTATAAGCAAATCAATATGTTTAATTGTATATTTCGTTGTTTTGTAGTCCTGTTTGATTCCTGTAATAATTATTGGTCCATATATTGGTCCATGTCAAATCTAATAACATAGTTGATAAAACAATTAAAAGGTTGTGACGTACCGATGAAGATTACATCATAGAAACAATTAAGACAATTTCTGATTGCATATTAGAACCGTTTGAGTTGAGTTGAGACTAAAAAAACTTGAAATTAGGATATTTGAATTATCAAGAATAGAATACCAAATGAAATAGCTCTAGGCAACTTAGTGCCGATATATATATACACACACATATATATGTGTGTGTCTGTGTGTGTGTATGTGTGTGTTTTCTTTCTTTCTCTTTCTTTTTCTCTACCAACAAGTTTCTTTTTTTTTTCACTACTAACCAGTCTATCTTGGCACGTGTCTATTTCTCCTCCTTAAAAATTAGATGAACCCCTTAATCTTTACATATCTCTTAGTCTATCTATATGTCAATTAGTTTTCTTCTTGAATTGCTTTTTATTAAATCTTTCAATTTCAATTGTTCTTATAACAATAATTTCATGATGATATTAATGACAGAAATACTTAATAATAGAAACCACCAAAAAGTGGAGACAAAATAAACAGACGGCCATCAGAATCTAATTTGATAATCTCTAGAGAGCAAGGTGAGACTCTCCAAAGAAATAAAATATTTTCAAAGGTGTTATTTTTTCAGATGTGTAAATTATAGATGTAACTGGGTTTTCTGTTCATGATATTCTGACTGTTAAAGTCATACATGTTTTTGTACCTTGTTCGATTTCAATAATTATTCTAATATCTGATTTTGTAACTGGGTTTTCTGTTCATAATATTCTGACTGTTAAAGTAATACATGTTTTTGTACCTTGTTCGATTTCAATAATTATTCTAATATCTGATTTTGTAACTGGGTTTTCTGTTCATAATATTCTGACTGTTAAAGTCATACATGTTTTTGTACCGTGTTCGATTTCAATAATTATTCTAATATCTAATTTAATAAGATAAGCCTCAAAGAGAAGGGCACTCTGTAATAAACCTGCAGTGTGTATAATCTCTGACAATCTTGTTATTTGTTTATTGCTAGGCTGATGGTTGTAGATACTTAGAGAGTGTTTATCACTATGATAATTGTTGTATCGGCACTTTTTGCCTTTCACACACAGTTGTATTAATAAAGCTTACAATGCACGGCGTGTCTTTAAAGACACTGCAGGAAAAAAGAATTAAAATTAAATGCAAAGAGTGATCATACTCGAACGAATTGACAGCTATCATGTATGTATTTATATGACAGCTATCATGTATGTATTTATATGACAGCTATCATGTATGTATTTATATGACAGCTGAGGAAATATCCGAAGATTGTTTCCGTCGGAATTCCTTGGATGACGAATTATAATTATTGTACATTTATCTGTTCGGAATATTGTTCCGACTGTTATACACTCTGTTGAATTCGGTAACTTGCAGGGAATTTCGTGCCAAACGCTTCACTAAATCTGTGGAATTAGATTGTTCTTATTCTAGGAGATGTCTCTGAGTTAGTTTCCATGCCGCTTTGCTTTTTCTTTGAACCAGGATATATTAATTCCACTCCCTGGTCTGAGGATCGAACTCACGACCACCAATTAACAAGATGCACTTAATCAGCATTCAGCCACAAGACAATCAAGAGATTGAATTTTAAGGGTTTTAGAAGGGGGTTCTTTTACAATCTAACTAAAGTGTGTGCGCGCCTGCCCATGTGTAGAGTGTCTTTGTTTGTTCTATATCACTAGTTAATCAGATAATCTGTAATATTGATAAATATAATTTGTTTTTTATCCATCTATGTTTTCCCATATCTATCTATCTATCTATCTATCGTAGCTCTATCAATGACCTGCCCGACCAACCAGTGTCAGTGTGTCTGACGGTGTGTGTCACCGGGCGCTTTCGGTCCCATTTTGGGGGCTACAAACATGAAAATGTATACACCAAACTACACTACTAGTCACAATCAGAATTTCTTTTTTCTATCCTTTTATTTCAAGTGCTTACGGGGGTCTCTTTATGGTCATTTTGGACCAATAATGCCCAATTCTTCTGCTGGTATTTTTTTTTTTTAGATAATTTTAGATAAAAGGTCCATTCTGTACAGATAATTTTAGATGACTTTTGATATAATTAGTTTTGCTTCGCGAGCCGGCTTTTCTGATTCATTTATGCGAGATAAGTATCCTATCTATTGATCAGTCACACTTCGTTCATATCTATCTCAGTATACTGACCAATATCTGAATATTTTCAATACTGTCTAACAATGACAACTTGAGATTTTTTATTTCTTAAGAAATTTTCACCTCAGGAATTGGGCATCGTCATCATCATCATCATCATCATCATCATCATCATCATTATCATCAGTCTTTTAACATCTGTCGTTGGACATAGACCTTCCCCAGGATTCGCCACAAGAAAGAAGGAACGATAATATTGTTCATAAAAGAGGAAAAAGGAAAAAAAAAAACTTTGACGGAAAGAAGGAACGATAGTTATGTAATAACATTTTTACCATTATAAGCTTAGAGAAGAAAAAAAACATCAAAAATTTCCTTTGAAATTTTTTTTAAAATCCCAAAATATGATACACTGATTCACTCAAGCAGAACAGTAAAGATCTGACTTAGAAGCAGTAGATGTACCATCTCTACCAGCACGGCAACCCCAACCCTCCAAATGTAAAAAGTGAAGAAAGTAGAGATTTGGGAAAATATTTTGTTGAAAAGTAAAGCTATTTATACTATCACTCAATTCAGTAAAAAATATATATAGAACGACGATCTTTCGTACAATTTCGTAGATCAATTTACCCTGGCGAGACAAATAGCGGGTAGATTGAAAGCATACATCATCATCATCATCATCATCAGTCTTTTAACGTCGGTTGTTGGACATAGACCTTCCCCAGGATTCGCCTCAATTCTCTCTAATGGGCGTCGTAGAGCCAGTATTTCCTGAATCTGTCTAGTTCAACTCTCCATCTTGTGTTCTGTCGGCCTCAGTTTCTTATGTGATCTCTTGGGATCCATGTTGTGAGACGTGATGTCCATTAGTTGTCTTTCATTCTTGCAACATGGCCTGCCCATTTAAATTTTTTAATGGTTTCTATGATGTCACGGACACCCATTTTCTTCCTTATGTACTGTGCTGTCTTGTGATCTCTCCATGTAAGGTTGAGCATGATTCTCTTATGCGTATGTTGCATGCTTCTCTGTTTGTAGGTCTGTCTTTTGGTTAGATTCCATGTTTCAGCTCCATAAGTGACTATCGGGAGAATGCATTGGTTGTGTACTCTTCTATTTTTTTTTAGGATTATTTACAAATAAAAACATGTTGAAAGAAAGCATAATCACGGTTTTGGTCACTAAAATATCAATTAGACTAAATACGGTCATTGAAAACGCCACACATAGTATCAGACAGCATTATTGTACGTTTGTGTATATGAAATGAACCGTGATTATGAACTGTTTAGGGCTGCTAGTTATATTTGTCCCCCGAATTATAAATTACTAGAATTGATCTAAGGAGATAAATCCTAGCAAGTAGTGTGTTCACTGGTTAGGCACAAAAACAAGGTCGGTACACAGATGGTCGGAAATATGAACAAACGAATAGGTTAACAGCAGTGACGAGTTTTAATCCAGAAGTGAATTAAAATAAATGAGGACTGAAGTTTTTGCCGACACGGATATGTGGAGGGATCTACCAGGATAAAAAATGTAGAATGAAGGGAAAGGAATGTCACTCAGCAAATGCGAGATAGAGTCTGTAGAATGTCCGTTAGTTGGGTCATCCTAGTTGTAGCCTCTATGAAATTATCTTTAGAGGTCCGACCAAACTACGATGAGAGTGCTTAACTTGCATAGGATGTGTTGGTTGAGATGGGTATGTGATGATGCGTGTGTGAAAAGAGTGTGTATAAAAACTATATTAACTATCCTATCTAAAGAGAGAAGGGAGAGACAAGCCTACCTTGAGGCCGTTAGAACAGAGAGTGGCCGGCTGCAGAGGCAAGGGCCAGAGGCATGACCAGCTACAGGTCCTGGCGCCAATGAGCATTGGACCATGTGCGTCCAGGGGTCATATAGGGGTCGTCGGAGGAAGTGACGTTTTGGATATATAGCTAAAAGAAGAGTTTCGTATTCAATTCCTAAGTAAAGGTATAAGGAGCGCTATAACTGTATACGTACTGAAAATATCGAAGTATTCTATTCAAAAATACGAGAAAATATAAACAAGAAATAACTACAGATTTTTAACGCCATTTATCAAACGATGGATTTTGAGAACACATTTTGAAAGCTCGGTTTTTTTCTTGTCGTTAAAAAATATCTTATCAATCATTTCTTTCTTGTGGTCACGATATCCTCAAAAATGGCATTAGTGTCTCAGAGAGCTTGGATACGTTGATGTCTGCTTTTTTAATTCGAAGATTTGTTCTTGTTTGTGGTGGATACATGTCAATATTATTAAAGGTTAATATTGTTAATATAGTTATTTCGAAACGTTGCCCGAGGAAAGTGATCTGTTAGAATCCTTTTTGATATCCAGGTATAGTCATGTCACTTGGGTCGTTGTAAGCAAATCTGGTAACCGTGTGTTGTCTATATATATATATATATATATATATATATATATATATATATATATATATATATATATATATATGTATATTCCTAGATTCGACCTAAAACTGTGCGCTGTAGGTAGATTGAGACGTGCCAAATCTGATAATGCTTATTCTTTTGTTTACTAAAGCGTAGTCCTTCAGTCATAAGAGTACTAACATATAAACACATATAAGTACACGGATACATACATAACTAATCAAGATAGATGCATATATATACGTGTGTGTGTGTGTGTGTGTATTGGCTTTTGACTTACGAACAAAGATCTACGATTACGTTCTACTTGCGGTGCTGGCCTGCTGATGGATCATAAGGCCAAAGCTGCTTCAAGAAAAGGTTTGTCGCAATGACAACTGGAATTTATGTACATTGCATTATACTAATCTGCCTAATAGAGTACTTACTTGAGAAAAAAATACATGAAAAATAGTTATATACAAAGCTTGGCTTAGTTTTGATACAACACCAAAAGATTGGAGCACCCAGTGAAGATCGAATTAGAGAGACATGGAGATTCAAAATCGCCCCCACCGACTCCAAATGTAGGGGAAGCCCAAAGGCTTTTCGAATAGTAGTCCACCTACTGCATTTCTACTGACATTATACGAAACATATCTCATTGAATGTTGGTGGAGGCCACTCAAGAAGCCGAGTTCCCTTGCTTTCAAGATCTCAAGGTACGCCCCTGATTGTGAACCAGTATTTTTTTCTAATGCGGTTTAAATTTCTTTTTAACATATCCCTTAATAGCGATTTTTTTCAAGTTTCCAATCGTTGGCAGTTTTTCAGCTGTTAGCATGTATTGCGCTGTCACGAGTTTCAAAAACCAAGCACGGTAAGCCTGACACAAAAATCCGTGAGCTTTTGTTGGAATGTTTTTAATCTATTATTCGTGATCGAATTCCGTTCATGAAAAAAAAATAACACATACTTGAAAAAAATACGTGTATATCTAAACTTCGAAAACTGAAAATAAGATGCTCAAATTATCAATGATGATAATGTCATACGACTTTCTCCTCCAAGGTGCAATCTATATCTCACTTACATGTTCGTGCAAGTGATTGCAGAAGAATGGCAGGAGAAGGTTTTAAACAATAATTTAGAATAACCTGAAGATTCCATTAGAATACGTTTAAATAGAAAATAGAAATAGCTACCAGGATTAATACAAGGCCTCCGAGAGTTTGGTGCAGCCAGTGCATTACCCCGAGGCCCAGAGGTCTAAAAGGGGTCGATTGAGTTTGAAAGAGTCCGTGAGTTAAATTTCTAAGACGATCCAGAGTGTCTATTGATAGAATGGTTTGACTCCATTGTTTAACGTCAGACAAATATAGTATGGCGGGCTAAAAGGGTTATGTAGCAGATGAAAACAAAATGGCTAACGGACGTAGGTGGAGTCGAAAAAGGCTTCGCAACGCCTTGGAAAATTCTTGTTGGGAGTCTTACATTAATACATGCATGTATTTTGCATTGATATATACAGGTTTCTTCCGCTATTCAAAAGCAGATCGTTCTTATTGGGAAAAAAATTTCTGTAAGCCGAAATGACGTAAGACAAGGTTGCAAAAGGTTTTTTATTCTTCAAATTCTTTCATTACAAATACGTTTTTTCCCTTGGAATCTACTTCGATTACTGCTAGTACTACCTCAACTCCTTTTGCTTCAGTATTTTCTTTGTAATCGTTTTCTTCGAGTAATTATTCTTCATCTCGTTACTTATTATTCTTCTTCATAGTCTTTTTCTTCTTTTTCTCCTTTGCTGGCTTCGTTCTTCATTTTTTCTTCTCCTTTTTCATTAAGATTTTGTCTTTGTTCCTTTCTTTCAAGGTCTCGTCTTCCTTCTTTTTTTTCATGATATTTCTTCTTTTTTTTCTTATCTAACTTTTTTCTTCTTCAGCACAGCTTTTCTTTCTTGAAATATTCATCAGGAAAATATCATTTTCTCTTATAACATTTTTATTAGTCTCCTCCCCCTCTTCTTTCTTATTTTTTCTTCTCCTTCTTTTCTCCTTTCGTTCCCTCATTGTTCTTATTCTTTCCAAAATCATCCATTTAGGATTCTCATCAGATTTTTCTTCTTCATCATCTTTTTTTCGTTCATCTTTTCTCGTTCGTTTTCTTCTTTAGAGATTTCCTACTATTTTTTTACTTTTTATTTCTTTATCTTTTTCTTTTCTTCTTTGAATTCCATTATTTTCTTTTCACCTCTCTCTCTCACTTTTTCTATCTCTTTCTCTCTCTCTCTCTCTCTCTCTCCATATATATACTCATATATATGATGATTTATATACATACATATATATATATATGTGTGTGTGTGTGTGTGTGTGTATATATATATATATATATATATATATATATATATATATATATATATATATATATATGTATATATATATATATATATATATATTATTTTCTTATGATTATTCTTCACAATTTTCTTCCTTAGAATTTATTCTTGTTTTTTGTCTCCTTTTTCTTTCTTCTCATCTTCACCTTTTTTTCCTTTCTTGCTTCCTCTTCCTTTTCCTCAGTTCTTTTTCAATCTATAACCCCGGCTTCCCCAATCATTCAATCCCACTTGATGTCTCAGCAGCAATTCTTCCGGCAGAAGAAAGATCTGTCATCTTCTTCACGGCCTTCGTGACACTTCCTCTTGAAATCCGCCTGCAATTCATCAAATGGTTTCGGTTTCCCCCCCCCCAACATTCCCCCATCAAAGTCGAAGAGACACCGAACTTCAGATGACAGCAGAATGTGGTTGAAATTTCCATGGAACCTGCGGTGTCTTTCTTTCAAATCTAAGCGATGATCCCACGTTTCACTTTATTTATATTTCTCAAGTAAAAGATGAATAAAGAAAATAGCATCTCTTACTCTTCCTTTCAACTCTCTCTCTCACTCTCTCTCTCTCTCTCTCTCTCTCTCTCTCTCTCTCTGGATCGATCCTTTTGTAGGTCTGCCTAAAGACGTATAGATATCTGTACAATCGTATGTGTGTGTGCTTGTTAATCTGCGTTTGTGGGTGAATAATAAAAAGAAGATGTAGGAAGAGCTTTGAAAGGGTTAGGTGTATATATATATATATATATATATATATATATATATATATATATATATATATATATATATATATATATATATAATTTCACTCCTCGTGAGAAACACTCCCATTATCCAATGAAATTAGAAAATGTACCCAATGTCATAATCGAACTCTTTGTACATCTTGAACTTGATTAACCCCTACAATGGTGCATCAGTTTAAATCCAAATCCTCTCAATTCAAAGTTCAGATTTGTTCCGCTGTAGTTAAGTCACTGAGGTTTCATTGATAAGAATCTATTTTACAGTACGTAATATTTATCAGGGATGAAAACGATGGCTACTAAAACTTTTAATTTACCTGGGTTACGAAACAAAAACAAAGAACAGGTGTGATTTGTCAATTAATAAAAACCGTCATGTGTTCAACATCTTTTGGCAACATGACTGTTTTGGGAGTGATCAAATAAAACATTGGAAAAAAGGGTCGATTAGTACTCTTCTTGGTTCAAGCTGGGTCACAAGAATAATTCAAAATTTGACAAAATGAAAGTGTCAGCTAATGAATCTAGTCGTGTGGAGATCAAAATAAGATGAGGAGACATACTTTCCTTATCCGATGGGCGTCTTTATGTTTCTATATACATACTTACACATTTTTCACGCGAAATATTGTATAACAATTATAAACCTTTGTAAGGATTTCTGAAATAAATAGAATTTCAATTTAGAGTATCAAATTCAAATATCATTAATATTTGCATATTTCATATGACATTTTGAAATCATATCATTTATGTATTTCAAAATTGAATTAATGAAAAAATGTTCTCGTAAAGAAGAGTTTTCATGAGTTAACTTTTTCTGATTGTTTTTAATCATTAAAAAAAATACGTGTCAAAAGTATTAAGATGGGAGAAAATATCTTGAATTGTATGTATAACAGTTTGAGCAACTTTGTTAGGGAACCAAATGACTGCTATAAGTCTATATACAAGTAAATATTTTTTTAGATGTATCAGAATCAAGATTACCCCGATCCCAGTTTGTTGTTAGCGTAAGAGATAATGTGTTGAATAATACAAGTGATTCCAGATTGAGTGGCTGCGTAAGATCAAAGCCTTGTTGGGAAAGGTTACTCCTTGATTTATTTCATGGACAGAATTTTAGGCTGCAGAAAGTCTACAATCTATCACTGAGTTTATTTGTTCTATTGGACTTGTTCCATGAAAGTGTCCCCACGTTCTTCTGTGACTAGCCACTGCTTTTCATATCAAAATATCTTCAACGAAATCACTCGGAAATCCATGATGAAGAGAAACTTTTTGGCTACGATGGTTGGTCTGTCCATTTAAATGAATTTTGTAAAACTACTTGGATAGTGGCTTAACGGTAGTTGGTGCACAATAGCCTTTGGGCTAGTCAAGCCATATTCAAGTTTTCTTATTTGACACGTTACTGATATGCCCATCAGTTCACTGCAACAGATTGAGCCCTCAGTGTAAGATACTATATCTGAACCAATTCTGACAACATCAATTTCAGTGAATAGTCATCTACACCGGAGCTTCAACTTACCGTGGCTCCGTTTGTCTCCTCTGTCAGAACTGGTGACAAAGCTGTACGTTCAGGTTCTTCATCACGTGATTGCCTGTATATATGCATATATCGCCCATGAACATAATCCTACCACTTATTTTATGGGTAGTTAATTTTCTTCTAACCCAAACAGCAGGGTTTTATTATTTTAGTAGAACCTTACAGAATCAAAACGTATATTATCAGGTATTATTCACGATCAAATTCTACTTCATTGAAACTATTTTCCCATGGGAGTGTACTCATTTCAGACGACAGCACATTCATATTTTTATGGTAAGATGTATTCATTTATGGGCGATACTGTACGTGATATGGTCAGATATAGATCATACGTCGCCTTTCAAGGAGTTCACTGGATGTCATTTTGTTGTTCATAAATCGTCCAATGTGTTCAGTTCAATTGTCATGGGAGCAGATGAATGAATTAATCAAAGGGAACAGGGGGGTGCTGCCTGCCTCTTTGTCAGTGCACGGGCACAGAGGTGGGTGTTGGTTTGCTTAGAAGTAGTGTGAATGCTGGGAGTGAGTGCAACTTTGTTCAGTGATGATGACACCCAAATCAAGGCAAAGCATCACTAAATGGCCCCCCGCTTTCAGAAAGCAATTCAGAAAGATTTAAAAGCTCTACTGACTACTTTCCGAGGTTTGGGGAACCCTATTACAGTTGACAGCAGATAGCCGTTCACCCTGGACACGAAGACTCTCATGGTAAATTTAACGGCACAGGTGCTCTACACAATTCAGGAGTCAGGAAGCAGCACAGTTGGCATTGATATAGTTGTTCTTCTTTCAATTTCCTTTGAAAGATAGAATTCGATGAAGTTATGAATAGCCTTTGCTGTTAAGAAGAGCTATAGATACATCGCTGTTCATAATATTAGAACTTAACCTTGTGGTTTAAAAGCAAAGGTTTACTGATATTCCATTCACTGTTGGTATTTGATTTTGTATCATTCTTCAATGAAAAAAAGAAAGATCAGCGTGGTATATGCTACAGTTCTATATCCCTTGCATTCCTAACACTCTCTGAAAAGCTAAATGATGTAAGAGAGGCTGTGTTGCATTGGATTGAAAGATCCGTTGTCATATACAGTAAACCATTTTTCTTGAGTGGAGTGAATGGATCTGAGAAAATGCTTTTTGGCCCTGGATTGTGTGTCAGTAAAAATATTCCACTTCAACACGAGCAGCACTTGCACAGCAAATCAAAGATGATGTATATCTTATTACCCAGCCAATGTTCCTTGGTCTGTACAGCTCAGGTTGGCTATACAGTGGCCCAATATGGGAACAAAATTGGATCATCCTCACTGAAGCATTAAAGTTCTGCGACGATATCATCCGATGGAGCTGTAAAATCACATGCAGGGACAACTGTTAGCGCAAAGAGAATCAGTTCCACTGCTCTGAGCCTTGCCCTTACCTAGGGGCTTGCTGATATGTCAGGAGCTGAGTCATACATTTACACACGCCAAGATGAAAATACAAAGCTATCATAAAAAATAAAATATTTTGCTCGTGATTTCACAGTCAATCATCTGTCTGGTTACTTCTGGATTCAGCACACTTAAAAATGGTTTACTTCTAGATAAGTTGCTTTTGTCACAAGTAGCAATATTTTCCTCTAAACAGGTGGACTGTCTCGCCTTTTGTTGAGCAATGAAAAAGTCCGAATTTTCAAGAAGACAAGCGTGAACACTGCTCTACACAAAAAGAGGCCAATTTAGAATGAACTTTCGTTGTAAATTGAATCCCCCACTAAAATCCCTTTAGGGTAGAATTTCTTTTAATTATAATTTTTTCAAAACATAATAAACGGTAAATGTTTATATTTTCAGTACTCTAGCTCCATCGATGCTGCCCATATGCGTGACACATACATAGATAGCCTGCCAGGTAGGCTCACGTGAAAACTGAAGAAATTAATGTTGGAAGATTTGATGACAATTTTGGTCGGTAATTTCTAACAATGACTATTGCAGTAGTCTTTTTTAGATATGTCGGCTCGAAACTGTAACGTTTCAAGAATTGGAGAGTTTTCGAAAAATAAATTTGATCCGATCGAATTTTGGTACTATTTTTTATTTATTTCTGATGTTTCCTTGTTGTGCTTAAGGCTGCTCCAGGGTTTCCGTAGCCTAAAGGTTTTATAGAGTGGAGTTGTTGGCTCAGCATCCAAGGACCTTTCTCC
The DNA here is from genome assembly GCA_963457665.1 of Thysanoteuthis rhombus. Lineage (NCBI taxonomy): Eukaryota > Metazoa > Mollusca > Cephalopoda > Oegopsida > Thysanoteuthidae > Thysanoteuthis > Thysanoteuthis major. The sequence continues at coordinate 38,799,851 of OY735215.1, forward strand.
TTGCCGAGTAGCCTCTTTTTAAATGGACTACATCACAGGGTTAAAGGATTACAACTGTTTTAGTATTACAATAATAATAATAATAATAATAATAAAATAAGAATAAAGATAAAAAAATTTTTGGGCTTGTAATCCTGAAGTTTCTACTTGATACAAAACCAAGGGGGATTCGAATTCATGTTCTCAGGGGCATTAGCGCGAAGTGAGCGTAAACAGCCGGTGACAAAAATCAAACTCAGTAATCATACGCCACCTCGCAACTCCCTTGGGGGGACTATACACGGTCAGAAAAGTTTTATAAAAAATCTTTTAGAAAAACTCTTTCTGAACAGAAACGCTAACAGTCACTTCTTTGTTTTCGATGGTTGAAGAAGTTCATGTTGACGATGCAATTCTTTATACCAGGAATTGGGGGAATTACGGCCCGTAGCCACATTTCATCTGACACTCCTATTACATTTAATAAGTGAAGCTGCACGCAAAAGTTCTTTGTTTTCTTTATCTATCCTTGGTTAGCGAGCAATTAGATTCAGTATTGAAAGATTGAGCAAAAATTCCATTTTTTAGTTGCCTTAAACGAATCAATGTCTTGAAATAGCATTCCAACTATTGTATTAATATGCACCATATTTGAACCACGGTTGAACTATATATATTCCAAAAAATAATTTCTTAGTACTCATTGATTGATAGTACTTGGACGTTTATGTAAGTATGAACTCATATAATGATACAACAGAAGAAAACTATTAAAGTGAGAAAAAACAAGCTGTCTCCAAAGCCATGTATGATCATTGAGCAACTAGGGCCAGCGAAGGTGTCTCTTACACTCCCTGCGTGTGTGTGTGTGTGTGTTCCATCGTTCCTGGACATACCGTTTTATCAACAGAATCTATGCGTTTCTTACTCTATTTCAGATGCATTCCATTGGAAAACACCAGTGATGCCATGAATAGAATTTATTCTGACCATATCCATTCTACAATAGAATCTTTTTTACATGACTTCAATTTTTGATAGTACGGTTGTTTGATTATTGACTGGGTAGATCATTTGCTTCATTTATTTTTTCACAGCTTTAGCTCGCCAAACATGAACACATTTCCAATCCAGCCTGCTTCCCCAAAGGTTTTCTGTCGCCTTCTTAATGCAATAATTGTACGTACATCTAACTAGAAAGGAAAACTTTGTTAAATGGATCTTTGGGATATTTTGCAAATAAAGCCAATAGCTAAATTTTTACAATCCTTTCTCTGGTCCATCTTAATCATATGGATTTTCTTCAAAACAATCTTCGAAAAAATATTGCATTCAATGAATCTAACTATACGTTTTTTAACTTCTTTTTTGTGATTCCTTTTCATCGAGAGGACCTTCTTTGAATATATCTTTGACAAGTATCACTATTAATGACGCCAAATTTCACTATCTGGGTTATTTCTACCTCTTCTGCTTCGTAAGTGCTTTCAAAATTCATTCAAATTATTTTATTCCGGTAGCGTTACACTTGCATTCGGAGATGTTGTTTTCTGGAATATTTGAATACCTTTATTTTTCATCTACTCGCTTAAACATAAATTCTAAATAAATGTGAAGCTCTTCTTTAATAGCAGTAGTCAAATTAAAGTGGACAGGTGGTATTCATTCGTCTCCCTACAAGGGTGGGACACGGCACAAAGTTGTGTTTAGGGAAAGGCCCTACATGCGTACGTATGGGTAGGGACAAAAAGTGTCTTGATCACGCCCCACTTCCCCATGGGACCTGCTTATTTAAGATAACCAAAATTCGATATTCACAAACATATATGTACACAAGCTCAATCTGACACAAGGCAACATTAATGGAGTGCCAAGTGATGATTAGGCTCGTTGGCCTTAGTATGTGAGACTTACCTGCTAATTGATCTATGGAATGCGTACTTAGTGAGTGTGTTGCATTGAATTAACAAGCAAAGAAAACGGAGATCTTTCATTCCTGGAGCAAAGCCTTCTGATGGCTGATAGGACCAATATGAACTGATATCTTGTGTCTCTTGTAAGGAAAGGTTTTAGAATGGGTAGGGGATTAATTTGTCCTGCAATTTTGGTATTACCTCTCTCATTTCTCCTAAACACTGTTTGATTTTGCTTTGATTTTTTTTGGAGGGGGAGTATTATTTAACCATCAAAGGATGGAACTAACCTGAAGCATTCTGTCATTGCTGTATTTTCTCAGTCAGTAGAAAAGGACGGTCATCTGTGTGGGGCCTTTGAACCTATTCCTTGCCGCTGACTCGTGAGAAGTCCATCAAACCATAAAACTTTCAATAAATGATGCTCCTCTATCCTAAACACGTGACTTGCCCATCGTAAGAGTATCTTATAGACCATGTCCTCAAACTGTGTGGCTCCTGCGATGTTGGGACTTTTCTGTTAGCAATGGTGCAGCACTGATGGAAGACTTCAACAAAGTGAAGATGATAGTACTGGATGAACAGCGATTCCGTACCATGAAAGATTGAATGACACCCATTTCAAATTTCGTTATTTTCCTGAATTGTTGCGTCTACATCTCTATCTCAAGCAAATTGAAATATCATAGAGTTCAGTGCCATAACCAAAGCTCTAGGCAAATTCTGATAATCAATTCATGCTGTGAAGTAACAATATGACAAGATTCCTCAAGCATTATGGAACAGCTGGTGAGGTACGCCGCTGGGCCTTTCTTTGTCCTGGGTCTTACTCTAGCAGTAAATCGGATAGGGATTCGGGACAAACTTTAGATGACGATGAAGGCAGTGAAAGCGCTGATTGTACTGGAGAAGCTTACGAAATATCTCCAAGAAATTTCTTTGTCCGTGATCTTCACACTTTGGTCGTGAATCCGATAGAAATCCAAAGCAATTAGTAGATGTTGATTAAAGCACTGAAAGCACCGATTGTATCTGACAAGATATCGTGTGAGAACTATCTTTGTCTCGGCTATTCTCGCTCTTCTAATGAATTGGATAATCATTCAAGACAATTCGTTGATTGCACTATGGTTGATGATAGTAGTGAACGTCCTGGAGAGGCAGACGTGTAGTTTTGCCGATATGACGTCACATAAAATTATCCTGGTTTGTTTTTTTTAATTTAGCTGGGCCAGGCCAAGTCCAGGGCCTCTTTACTTACGAGGAGAATGCCGATGTCAGTTTCGTGTCCACGTGTGCTGTCATTATTAAGCCCTTGAGATTGGAAATCGCTGAAGAGGCCATATTTTCCGATTCTTCCTTTTCAATGAATGTTTGGGATGTTTCGGGAGCATCTGATGAGTTCAAGTGGTTGCTTGAGTCAATGAAAAAAGAGAAATCCAAAAGATGCGAAAGAGGGAGAAAAACGAGATTAGAATTGAAAGAAAGAGAGAAGGACAGACTGAAGGGAACGAATGAAAGAAAGACGATAATATGTGGAAAGAGGGAAACAAATTGGAAGAAAGTAGACAAAAAGCAAGCTAGAAGGAAATTGAAGAAAAAAAGAGAGAAAGAAGTAAGGGAGGAAAGAATGGGGAAAATATCATAAGATACTAAAATAAAAGAGAGAATAAGAAAAATATCAAAATATATTAAACGAAGAAATGAGAAAGAAAGAAAGAAAGAAAGAAAGAAAGTCAAACGAAAAAAAGTGAGAAGGAAAGGGAAAATGAAAGAAGAGTCTAAAGGAAAGAAAAGAGAGAAAGAAACCAAAAGAAGGTCAAAAGAAAGATAAATAAAAGAAAGAAACAAACAAACAAAAGCAGTAACATTAGGGGAAAAAAGAAAAGGGGAGACTACTGAGAGAAGTACAGAAAAAAAATTGATGGATGAACGAACGAATGAATTGATGATAATAACTTTTTTTTGTTTTTGTTTTTTCAAGTCAAAATATTTGTCTTCTAATGAGAAAAACAATGTCAATCAAAACCAAATCCCAATCCCAAAGAAAGAAACAAACAAAGAACCAATGAGAAAAAAACAATGAAAGAAAGAGGGGAATTTGGGCAATTGCCCCGGGCCCCGGGCCCCTATATACAAAAATACAATATCTGAAAAAAAAAATTTTTCTAATAAGAAATAAATGAATAATTACTGATTGGAATTCATTTTGCAATTCATTTAATTATAACGCCTTAAATTGTTTTTTGGATGAATTAATAAAATTACTGCTTGTAATTTGGGCTTTCAATAAATAAAGCAATGCTACTAGCTCTGTAGAAAAGACCACACTTTTTCTCAGGAAGGGCACTATTTAACATGCACTTTTTTTTCTTTTTCTTAATCGATCTTATGTTATTCTTAAATTAGTTTGAAATAGTGCTCGTCGTCATGAGGTGCCCACCGCACCCGAAATGTCCCTGGCTCCCAAGGACTAAATCTGGCCCTGCCTATCCCCACTTTTAGCAGCGAGCACACTACCACCCTCTATTCCTAGATGTGCACTTAAGCTTTGCTGTTGATCAATACGTAGAGTTACTATAGTGATAAGCTTGACAAACTAAACGACTCGTCCTTCGCAATCGTCATAAGACGGACTCTTACTATGGTCTTGAGCAGCGTCCTTCCTCAAGTGTATATCAGCCCGTTTAAATCTTTTTCTCATTCATATACGCCTCAAGATTTGCACGTGCTTCTTGGAGTGTAGACTACTTGGATTCCTGTGTTTCCGATCATTTCTTTACTTTGTATTACGAACTCTCAACCAAAACTGTCAGAATCGTCATTGTAGATTTCTCCAGCTTTCAAGCGAATGTGCCTGGCTAACTATCTATCTATACGTGTATTATTTGTACAGGCCACACCAATTGAGCTAGAAGGTTGAAAATTTGAACATCATTCCCCGATTTCGCCTAAAATAAGTTTTGTGTATCTGGAGGTCAATTTGCATTGTAATTTTATGATAGATTGGTTCCTTATTTTATGTGCAAAAAATTCAAACATTTACTGTCCAATTTCGCCTAAAATAAATTTTATGCGTGTGGATGTCAATTTGCATTGTAATTTTATGCTAAATTGGTCCTTCAGGTTTTAAGCAACGGTTTAAACATTTACTCCCAGCAGACGACACAGATCTATTCGCATAGAACTTACACAACCTCCTACTAATGCTAGATGAACTAAACGAAGAAATCAAGAAAGTCGGCCTACACATGAATTTCAGTAAAACAAAGGCCGTGTGCAACAACGGCCACATCAAAAATAAAAACACTACTGTCAAAATTGAAAATGCAAAACTGGAGAATGTAGACCACTATATCTACCTAGGACAACGAATCTCTATGAAACTCACAAAAGAAGATGAAAACAAGCGAAGAATCACTCTAGGTTGGCAAGCCCTTGGCAGAGCAAGATCAACCTTCAAAAACAAGACGATCCTATTAACCTTAAAAAGAAGAGTATACCACCAATGCATCCTCCCGATTGTCACTAATGGAGCTGAATCTTGGAAGCTAACCAAAAGACCGACCCACAGACTGTGAAGCATGCAACATGTGCATGAGAGAATCATGATCAACCTCACATTGTCAGAAGACAGCAAAGTACATCAGGGAAAAAACAGGAGTCCGAGATATCATAAAATCTAGTAAAAAAAATCCTAATTCGTAATTGGCCGGTCATGTTATAAGAGTGGCAGACAACAAGTGGACTCACAATATGGATCCCCAGAGATCATATGCAAAACCGAGGACAGCAGAATGCAAAATGGAAGAGACGAACAAGACAAATTCAGAAAATACTGGGTCTGCAATGTCCACGATATAGATTCCTGGAGAAGGTCTATATCCAACGATGGATGATAAAAGACTGATGATGATGATGATGATGATGACGACGACGACGACGACGACGACGACGACGACGACGACGACGACGACGACGATGGTGATGATGATGATGATGATCCCTTGAAAAGCTTTTCTGGGTTGTTTTTTCAATTTCCTAAAAAATAAGTTTCAAATGGTACCGTGTCAACTGACATCGAACTTCTATGTTAAACCGATACCTTGGTGCGTGTCCGGACAGTGTTGACGCTTTTATTCTTAAAAATTTGGATTTTTTAGTAATACAATCAGAGGTAGAAGCAGCAATTTACAAAAATGACAATGACCACATCAGAAAACCAGTGACGAGGTGCAAGATAAAGAGTGACGTACGCTGAAGCTGATGGCAAATTCATTCTCTCAACTCAGGTCGGCTTGTTCAATTTCAAGAGCTTCTAATAAGAGAGTTGAAATAGGACACGTAGTATTGGAATTATATTGTACAGAGAAATGAATTCAATGTTGTTTACCTTCCAGATTTTAATAAAGCAGGGGAGCTTAACCCTACCACAACAAAGCTTGTTTTTGTTTTTCTATTTCGTTTCCTTTTCAATTTTTTCTCCTTCAACATCTTTCATTCTCAATTTTTTCCTTCAATTCATTCCTATTTCATTTCTCTAACATCCAAATCCCATTTTCTTCTGCTTCAATTAGTTTTTTTTAATTTTCGCTCTTCCAACTTTTTCTCACAACTGACATTTTTTCTTTTTTTTTTTTCAATCCTTTCCTTTTCATTCTCCCAAATTAATACCGTATTATTATATCCCGTTACTTCGGGCGAGAAAATTTGCGGATTTATACACTTATATTGATGAAGTAAAAAGGGTGAATAATAATGCCTCCTTCGGTAATGCTCATCCGGGTATTCGGCGCATGCGCTCGGCTTCATACTTATTAAAGATGTACGTGGCCAAAACGGTTATGCTAAGGAGAAAAGATTTTCCCTTACGGAGATAATAGAGTACTTAAAATAACCGAAATAGTATAAAGAGGTTAATCGATTTTTTTTTATGGAGCAAAAATATTTTAGTGCGTTTAATACGGAAATAAAGTGTTAGTTATGTAACGACAATGAAATAAAAAAGATATAAAGGAATAATGCAAAATAAGTGAATACAAACGTTAGAAGATAGGAATGGAGATAGATAGATAGATAGATAGATAGATGTGGTCAGCTGGAGACGAATATGACGTGAACAGACTCAGGTAGACAGAGTGTAATACAAGTGGATATATATATATATATATATATATATATATATATATATATATATATATATATATATATATGTATATATATATATATATATATATATATATATATATATATATAACCACCCCATCACAATTCTTATTCACTTTCTCAGGAAATCCTATTGATGTATAGATAACAAGCCAGGATGCTAATCCATTCTGATTAATTATATTGATTTCAACAACTTGAATGCAATTTATATATATATATATATATATATATATATATATATATATATATATGTGTGTATGTATATATATATATATATATATATATATATATATATGTATATATATATATATATATATATATATATATATATATATATGCGTGTGCATGTGCGTTTTTGCCTGGACGTGCTTATTTGTATGTATGCATGTTATCAAGAAGGGGTTATGACGCATTACTTGGAGCTTTGTTCCATGTTCGATTGAACCATGTTTTCCTCTGCGTTATCCGCTTTCAACTGTCCGCGGGATAAATTAGCTGCATAAACCCATTGTTGTCGAGTTTATTTATATTGCTTGGAGGATATCGATAACAATATACTTCGAAAATGAACCCGTGATCAAATCATTGAAAAGGTTCACAAGGTGCTTAGTGGGGGTGTTTCAGCAAATGCAGTAGCCTCGTGGGAAAATCTGCTGCACACGTCTCATGATTTTGACTGTTCAATAACAGATTAGATTGGTTGTATATAGTAAGATGGTCCGTCGAAATTCTAAAATAAGTCTCTGATATCATGCATTCACTTGGTTGTTATACTTGAAATCTTTGGTTTTGGGGGGTTTTGGGGGGGTTGATTAGATGAAGGACGATATTTGGCCCAACGAACTTTAGGGAGTATTAGCCAAACATTAGCCCATGATGTACTGGCAGAATGTTACTTGACGGTGCCTATCTTCACACCGAGTAGCATGTGACTGGTTGTACTGGGTTACATGGTTCCAGTAGAAGGGATTGGTCCTTGACCCGACCTATTTCCTCTTGCTAGCTTCATTCAGAATTTCTAAACAAAAAAAAAATGACTACTTTGAATAAATCATGGAAGAAATTGATTGAAGATTTGGGTATTAATACTATCTGTTCAAACTCACCGAGCACAATAAAGAGAAACGAAAAAATGGAAGTTTTAACTTAGTTAAAGCATTTGATCCTCTTTATTGATGTGTTTTTCTGGAAAATTCACAAATTAATAAATAAATAGGAAAAATGCAACAAAATATGACCGATTTAAGACAATAACTTTTTTTCCTATCTCTGAAATTTTGAAAAAAAAATTAAAGATATCGTTATATCAAAAGATTACTAAATCTCAATTGCAAACATCAACAGCGTGGAATATCCGTTGTCAGGAATTGAGTTCGAGGTGTAAAATCAGCTTCTGTTTAACTATGAAGTCCCTGTCGCTGAATGGTTAAAAGCGAGAGGGTGTGAGTCTCTGTGGATGAATGGTTAAAAGCTAGACAGCGTGAGATGGTTTCGTGTGCCTACTCATTATTCACCGACTGCACTGTTAAATCGTATCCAATTCAAAGTTGTGATAAAAAGCGAGCAAAAATTAAGATGAAAGTGAAAAAAAATCAAAATTAATTATAATTCTATGTTCAGTTAGCACAAATCTGTAAAGTCCACCAGCTGTTGTTCGTAGGTCGTTGGCCTCTGTTGTTGATAATTCTGCCTTCTAAAAAACTGATTTGTGCCTCAGTCGAGGGTTATTATTGTTATCCATATTTTACGACCTAAATCTATTGTACCAGGACTAAACAGTTCGCACTGTAGTAGTTTTCACGTCAAGTGCTTTGGTCGGAATTATGTTATAATTTGAAATCTTATTTAGAATTTAATCTAATTTCTTGAGTTTACGCCTTTACTGTTAAGGGCTCGAAAACCTCCAATGATAATGATAAATTATATCACGACATTGAACCTGCAAAAATGATTTACACTTTTATCCTTGTGCCAAACTAAGCTTAGCATACACACACACACACACACACACACATATATATATATATATATATATATATATATATATATATATATATATATATATATATACAAGGAAAGTGTAAAAAAGGAAAGCCAAACTTTTTTTGTTATGGTTTTGGGGTATGATGGTTTTTATCTTAGAGTGATAGTACATGTCCTCAGAAGGCTGAAGTGATTCTGTTTCTGGTCATTCTTTTCCTCTTTCCAATCATCATCATCATAATCAGTCCTTTAATGTCCGTCGCTGGACATAGACCGTCCCCAGGATTCGCCAAATTTCTATATCGCGGGCGTTGCAGAGCCAGTATTTTCTGACTTTGTCTACTTCGTCTCTCCCTCTTGTATTCTGCCGGCCTCAGTTGCACATGTGATCTTTTTGTATCCATGTTGTGAGTCGTGATGTCCATCGGTTGTCTTTCATTCGTGCAACCCATTGCTATTTGATTTTTCTAATGGATTCTATGATATCTCGGACTCTTGTTTTCTCCCTGATGTATTTTGTTGTCTTGTGATCTCCCCATGTGAAGTTGAGCATGATTTTTTCATATGCATGCTTCTCAGTCTGTAGGTCTGTCTCTCGGTTAGGTTCTAAGTTTCAGCTCCATAGTTGACTATCGGAAAGATGCATTTGTCACATATCCTTCTTTTTAGGATTATTGGGATCGTCTTGTTTTTGAAGATTGAGTTTGTTCTACCGAAGGCTTGCCATCCTAGTGTGATTCTTCGCTTGATTTCTTCCTTTCTGGATTTCATGGAGATTCGTTGACCTCCTTTGATGCAGTGGTCTACTTTCTCCAGTTTTATGTCTTCGATTTTGATCGTTTTGTCTTTTCATTTTTTTTTCTTTTCAACGTGATTACAGCACATGACTTTTGTTTTGCTGAAGTACTCATTTACGTTATTTGTACATTAATCTTGATCTAGATTCAAATTTGATGGCTGTAATAAAATCCCAGTCGTTGGTGAATTTTTATGAGGATGGGAGTTGACGCTGGAACTCAGGGGGTGAGGTATCAATTTGTTTGAATGTGTTCCTTCTCATTTGCAACATTGTCGAATTGTATTTTGTTATGATGGCATATTTGTTTAGTAAGTGTTAATATGGATGTGTATGAGAAAGAGGTAAAGGGTTGAAGTTTGTGTGTGAATATCTGTGCTCACTGTATAGTTGAATTGTATTTCGGTATGATTGCCGATTTGTGTAGTAAGTGTTAATATCAGTGTGTATATGCGAGAATCAATGTGTGTGAATGGATGTGTTCAGTTTGGTGAATTGTACTTTGGTCTGATAGTAGATTTGTGTAGTAAGTGGTAATATGAATGTGTATGAGAGGAAGGGTGTGTTGATTTATGTAGGAGAGGTTTATTAAGGGATCCATGGATTTTTGGAAGGATCAACTTTAGGATTCTTAAAAAAAAGAGAGGGAGCTGTGTTTTCCGAGAGAAATTGAAGAATTAGTGGGAATTTAAATCGTGTTTTAAAGTATTGATGAAATTTTTTTCCCTTCTTCTTTGTGCAATGTTGTTGATGTTCATTTTTAAAAAAAGGAAAAACTGAAAATTTGGGTTTTCGTTGAGAACACAAAAAATGTGTGAACAGATTTCGAGTATCCATGACGATATATATATATATATATATATATATATATATATATATATATATATATATATATATATATATATATATATACATATATATATTATTTATTTCTGTCCTGCTATTTTTTCTCTCTCTATCTATCTATCTATCTATCTATCTCTCTGTCTTTATATATATATATATATATATATATATATATATATATATATATATATATACATATATATATATATATATATATATGTTGTGACTGTATGTGTGTGCATATATTTATATATTTGCGTATTTGTATCGTCTTCAGCAGCAGCAGCAACAGCAGTCTTTCAGCATCCGTCGTTCTTAGCTCGTCACGCTATCTTACTTTTTATCGGCCACAATGTCGCATATGATCTCTGGGGATCCACGTTGTGAGTTGTGATGTCTATCGGTTGTCTAACATTCTTACAACATATCCAGCCCATTGCCATTTAGATTTTCTAACTGTTTCTATGATATCCAGGACTCCTGTTTTCACCCTGATATATTGTGCTGTCTTGTGATCTCTCCACGTGAGGTTAAGCATGATTATCTCATGTACACTTTGGATGGTTCTCAGTTTGAGTCTTTTGGTTTGGTTCCATGTCTCTGCTCCACAGGTGACTATCAGGGGGATTCATTAGTTGTAAACCTTTTTTTTTTTCTCTCTTTAGAACTAGTGGGATTTGTATGTTCTTGAGAGTCAAGTTTGCTCTACTGAAAGCTTGCCAAGTTAATGTGATTCTTTGCTATCAATGTTTCTATTTTCCCAGCATTCCAATTTTTCTCGTTCTTCGATTTCTTCTCTTGACCTTCCGTGTCAATTTCTCCTTTTTTGGACATCTTGGTCTTTATGTCCTTCGTCTATTTCTTGTTAATCTGTTCTTCTTTACTTCTAAATTGTTTTTGTATTAATAACTAAATTATCAAATTGTACAAAAATTAACAATATCATGAGTTAAAATCTGTTCTATAAAAATATTGTAATTTAATTGTAACACAAAAAATCTAAATTGGTGGATTATTAGTTTGTTTGTTTGTTTTTGTTTTTTATTCATTTATTTATTCTTTTATATTTCTCATTGATGAGATATTTCTAAAATGAAAAATAATGAAATCATTCTGTATATGAAAATATATAAGTAAGTACTGTTTATGAAGCATTGGACCTAATTTGTACCCACCTCACCAATTCTTATATTAATCAAAAAAATATAATTAATTTGTTATTGTTTATTCGGTGAAATGAAATATATTGTTTTGTTCGTCTTCTTGTTAGAAACTGTCAACCAAAACTGTCAATAAAGGTTTCTTCAGTTTCCAGATTGATTTGGCTGGCTATCTGGCTGGCTATGTATGTATGTGTGTATGAGTCGTGCCTACAGGCTACACCAGTGGAGCTAGAGGGCTGAAAATTCAAACATTAACTCGTTCTTATGTCTTGGAAAAATGTTTTTGTTAATTTTTTTTCAATTCCCCCCAAAGTGTTTTACTGAGTGCTCAATTTGCATTGTAAGTTTATGCTAAAAGCTTCTTTAGTTTGTTTTGTTTTTTTAAATCAAGATTTTTTCATTGATCACAAAAGGTGAGAGAAGTAATTCATTAGTTATCCTCTTTTCCAAAGTTCTAATTGATCATCCCCCAATACGACATGCTGCTAAGTAACGTTGGTTGCGCGACGGTTTCTATCAAAAGACTAAACAGAACTGTCTTTTTTTTCCCCAGTTCATCCGGTTTGAGTTCATTCTTCTTATCCGTTGACAATTTCTCTTTTTCTTGTCTTTTTTTTGTCCGTAACACCATTCGGGTTTTTTTTTTTCAGAGTTTTACATTCATTTTCACTTGTCCGCTGTTTCATATCTGGTTTTATCATTGAAAACTGCGACCGAAAATCCATTCTCCTCTTTTTTTTTTCTTTTTTCTTTTTTTTCAATCCACGTTTTCTGTTTCTGGCTCAACGTTTCTCCAACATGCATTACCACGAAAAGGGGTCAATTATTGTAATTTCGTGCTTTTAAGTGAACTTAAACATCAGCTTGAATCCATTAAGCTTGCCATTATGTGACAAGGCGAACACCAAATTTTGGGTTCCGGTCGAAATTGTGAGCACTGAATATGTCTCTATAATGGACAGTGTCAATTTTTCTGTTTGTTCCGTAATAATGTACTGATTCACTTAAAGGTAACAAGGCTTATCAAGATATTTCCAATCCAACATTGGATTGGAAACAATGTGTTCTCCCACTTGAATAAATTCACCTGTTCCTTTGTGTAACCTAATTCAGTATGCATACACAACAAAAGATTTTTCAGAAAAATATTTCAGAAGGTTATTTGAAGGAGGTTCTATTTACAATGTAATGATGATGCCAAATTGGAACAACCTTACCGCCCATATACAAATATTCTTTCTTTATATCTTTATACATTCTTCTTCCAGCGATGTATAGTGAAGGGGACCCCACCAATTAGGTACACTTTTCCCTAAATTGAAATTAAATAAAAAGAATTTTGAAAAAATAAGTATATATATATATATATATATATATATATATATATATATATATATATATATATATATGTGTGTGTGTGTGTGTGTGTGTGTGTGTGTTATATATATATATATATATATATATATATATATATATATATATATATATGTGTGTGTGTGTGTGTGTGTGTGTGTGTGTGTGTATTACTTCGGAACTCTTTGAAATGATCTCCTGTTATTACACAGTGAACGTATGGTTTGGTCTAAATAAATTTTGGCGTAAATAATTGAACCTGCAACCGATATGGTCGACCATCGACAGTGAATTAACAAAATCAGAATTTTGAGATAAAGCCGTTATTTGGGCCCAGCTCAATGGTAAGAGCAACGGTGGGTGTTTTGAAATTTTGGTAGACAGTATAGGATTTTGAGTATCAAATTAAAAATGAAAAATGAGTTGACTGCAAAATTTCCTATTGTTGATTTACAAAGCAGCACTGTGATATTGCACATTATCTAAACCCGATGTACCTGCCCTTGCAGCATCTCACCAGACACAGGGATTGAATTGATGATATCTAAAAACGATTATGGATGCTCCGAATATTACTTCTATTAAAGAAACAGCAAAAGCAGTTCATTATTGCTGTTTTGTTTTTGTTATGTTTTTTTTTGTTTTTTGTTTTTTTTTTTTCAAGTTTATAACATTTTCGTATCTTTTTTAATATTTACTATACAGTTGAGCGATGGAGAAAATTATGAAAGTGAATAGTGACGCCAAAAAAAGGTTGAGAACCCCTGCCATATGTCGTAAGACAATCCAGTGGTGAAAATTTGGATCCTTAAACCTAGGTGTATGCCGAATGACGGACATTTAAATGCTCATGATGATGATGATGATGAGGTGGAAGAGGAGGATTAAACCTAATGTTGCTTGTCTGCATGGAACAAGAGAATCCCTATTCTTATTGGGTAATTGATTTCAAGTTGACCCTTGATATGGGAAGTCTCAACTGGATCTTGGGACTGAGTGTGTAATACTACAAAGTAATATACGATGTACATTCAACAGGCTCCTCAAGTGGTTAATATGGGATAATAGATGTCAGAGAGCTATAAAGGCGGACTGGGTTTGATGCTTTCTGGAGTCAAATGAATTGAAAGGAAGGGGGTAGATTTCCAAAGGAAAACGTGATACCCTGATGTACATCAGACATCTAATCTATTTACTGCCAAATAAATGTACGTCGTAACTCCTGAGCCGGGTTTCTTTTGTGAAAATTGATGAAAAATAGAGGGCCTTCTTTAAGAAATTGTCGTATCACCCAAAGTAATTGTACAAACTTTTTGTATTTGCATAAGGGGATGCTATCATCATGTCAAAGACTAACACGCCATCGTAAGACGATTTATCTCGTCCGTGACACCAGATTTGCTAACACAAAATTGTAAGACAAGTTATCTAATCTGGAGCAATGGACAGATGGTTTATTAAAGTAATTTATCTCTACCGTGGCAACAAACAGCTTAAATGGGTTAATATGGGACAACGTGCCAAACAGGGGACATAAAGTTAAATAACAGTAATGGTTAGTCAGTAAAATTATTAATTTTAATGATGTGCAATCGTCATCTTGATGTACCAGCAAGGTTTCATCATTTCTGCTGTCCCTTATATAAAGAATGTAATATTATCTAATTTTGACTACTATTATTAGTATTATATGCTATCTATTCGGAAGTTTACGCAACTATACCCTGATCTTCTTACACAACACTGACAGAATTTCATGTGGAATAAATGAATGTTCCTGTTAACCTGTTTCCTCATTATTTCTTGACTTGGTCCCTCACACTATACCTTTTTCTTGGCAAATTAAACAATAGGGTTAACAGTTTTAAAAGTACGACGATCAAGCTGAAAAATATATGCAAATCTAAAAATACACGCAAATTGAAAAAATAAACACAGCGAGCTAATAAAAAAAAATCTACGAGCAAATAAAAAAATTCAAAAGGAATGAAAAATGCAGTATGCAAATTGAAGAATACGACATCCAATTGAAAAAATTTACAACGAACATATTTAGAAATTGAAAAGCCAAACGAAATGCATCAATTTATATAAGCATTCACATCAATAGAGTTACTATTGCAGTCAAATATTTACTGTAGTAAGGTTTTGATTTTCGGACGGTGCGAATTTAGTTCGTGGTTCATTCAATAGTCCAAGTGGAAAATAGGCCAGGCTACGTGAAAGAAATGGCAGATAAATTACGTTAACATCCAGACCCAAACGTAGTTATAATAATTTCCATAAGTACCATAAAGCGTAATCCTAATGGGACTTGTTTTGCAATCAAAAAAGTGACTGCTATTTTCGTTTGTACAAATATCACTACAAACGAAAAGGAGAGGAGAGAATTCTTAGGGGATTTATTGAAACTCACCTCACTTTATAAAAATACTTAATTCGGAGATGTGAGTAATTTTAAGCAAGGCTTAGATCATACTTAAGATCTTTGCCGGTTTGATTTCGTCAAATTTCCGATTCTTCGAGTCCAATCGACGATGAATACAATTGTCGACGTGGGTGTTCTCACGACCTTGAAAAATAATCTGCGATTGAATCGTAGCAATAGAAATGGTTATATGAATAAACCGAATGAAAAAAATCGCAATCTTTTTGCTACTCACAAGAAACTAAGAATTTCGATTGAATTATAATTATCTTTTTATTATATATATATATATATATGTTATATGTGTTATGGCCATGAGACTTTTCTATGGCAATGGAGAGTCGATTCGAAGTAACATGAATATCAACCGTTTTGAGGCGCAATTAAGAATTACAAATCGGCGACACTTTACGAAACTGTGGAGTTGAACGTACGGTTCAGTCGGCGATGATTTGACCGGATCGTAGTGCGAGTTAAGCTTAGCTTTTGTCTTTTTTACAAGAGTAGATTAGAAGCCCGATGCCTCTGTGGTACCAGGTGCAGGACAACACTCACAAAGTCTAAAGGATCCATTGTTCACTGGATTGCTGCTTATGGAATCAAGGGTGTTGCTTATCACGAAATTCGTAAACGAAGCATGAAGAGAGGAAGGGCTTCTCGGGTGACTGAAAAGCAGTTTGGATCATTTGAGTCAAACGGTGAATTTAAGCGAAGCTGTTGTGTTTATCAATAATGCACCTGCACACTCCAGTATCGAATACTCTTATTCACAACACCCGAGAGAAGTTACAATTCTTCGCATGGCCCCCATTTAGCACTCCATTATCAGCGATCAAATTATTTTGACCATCTGTGAAGTCCAAGACTGAAGCTGAAAGACCATCCCAGATACTGGCTGACCCTCCTCCGGGAATTCCTAAAAGCTGTTATCGGATAATTCATGCAAAACGAGTTTTTGAATCAACTATACACTACGTTGATGGCTAAGAGATATCTTGTTGCAGTATTGGAGAGAGAACATATTCTTTATGGAGAATAATTGTTTTCAGAATTTTATTGTATGAATAATGTTTTATTGTATGGTTTAACATATATTTTCACTTTCATTGGCTTTGGTTTCTTCAGATTTACTGTTTGAATGAATTGTCATTTGAACTGAAAATATTGAGAGATAGGTTTCAACTAATTCAACGCATTTGTGGCGATTAGAATTGCTTTCAAAATGGTATTATGAACCTCTGAGTGTTCTCTAGTTCATGTTTATCGATCAGTTTTTTTCTGGGGGGGGGGTAGTTTCTTATTTGCTCGCTGCATTCTCTGATTTGCTTGTCATGTTTTTTTAAATTTACTTGGTGTCTCTTTTGATTTTGTTGTCATAGTTTTTAATTTTCTTGTAGTGGTTTTTTTCATTATCTGGTGGCATTCTTTAATTTGCATGCCGTAGTTTTTCATTTGTTTACTGTGCTTTTTATTTGTTCACTGTCATTTTCTACTTGCTCTAGTAAGGGCAAAGACCAGGCGACTGAAACACTGCGATCCGTCATATTGGCTACATATCCATCATCTATCTGTTAAAAGACGATCTTAAGATAAAGTCACTTGTTTCTCAAGTTTTAAACTCTTCTCCCCGTCGTTTCTTGTCTTGGTCCTGCAATTAAGACGACGCGACTAGGATTTGGGACACCATGTACAAAAACATCATCGTACTACAATAAGCATCATTCTTTCAGTTAAAAGACGATCTTCAAATAGAACCACTTGTTTTTTAAGTTTCAAACTCTGTCCGTCGTTTCCTGCCTTGGTCCTACACTTTTGACCACGTGACTGGGATTTGTGACCTGATACCATGTACACGATGACATTATCGGGCTCAATTAACCATCATCATTGGACAATCTTGTTCAATATCATTTTCTATTTCTTTTCTTATCAACTTTACACACTTTATTGGTTGCACGTTAATTGACAGGAAAACAGGTCTAAACATCAATATCTCATGCTGTATGTTATGGCCATACGAACTGAGTATCCACGTTTATGAAAAAGTAGACTCTTGAAAGTAAAACACCAAAGTTATATTTCTTCAGAAAGCAAAAAGCCGATAAAATTTTTCTGAGCTTCTATTTCACTTAGTTCTGAACTATATTTGGCAAAGACCCATAAAATTCATCCGGATTTTTCAAAAATAATTCATGTTTTACTGATCATCCATAACAAAAAAAGAGGTCACATCTTTCTGATCGATACAATCAATGAATGGAGTAGTTTGTTTTTTTTTTTGTTTTTTTTTTTCGTTTCTTCGTTTGTTTGTTTTTTGTGTGTGTGTTTTCCGAGCTAAATATAAAAAAATGTCATTATTTCCAGGATAATTCTTCTTTCAGGAAAAAAAAAAACAAATAAGTTTTTAACAAAATAAATATCGCTTGGGCTATTTTATTGAATTTCGAACCGTATCGAAAAGGGCCAATAAAATTCGTCGCCATAACAATAGAACATTTTAATAGATTGCTTATCTATTGTCCATCCGTAACAAAAAAGCGGGTCACATCTTTCCAGCAAATACCATCAACGAGAGAAGAGGCATTTTTGTTTTTTTTTGATAATTTTTCCTTCTCATTACAACAATTTTATTACTTCCAAGATCATTTTTCTTTCTAAAGATATGATTTTTTTTTAAATAAATGTCACCATCGTACGGTATTTTATTATACTTTGTACAATACCAATATAGGCTAATGAAATTCATTGGAATAATAAAGACAAATTTTATTGTTTGTTCTCTCACTGTCCATCCATAACAAAAAATAGGTCACGTCATTTCTTCTTTCATACGAGGGGATTTCAACTCATTAACTCTCTTTTTTAAGCTATCCCTGTAAGCCATATCATCATCAATATACAGAAGACTATGTTTTCAAAAACGCCTGTGCAATACATACACATACACACACACTCACACTTACACTTACACATACATGCATGAACACGCACAAACGTACACACACACATACACCTACATGTGGTCGCATACCAATGCACATATAAATACTTGCGCACACACACATTCGTTAATGCACATATGCTTGCACGCATACTTACGCATACATACATGGACATATACACGCGTGATCACTCGCACACACACATACATGGGTGTGCTGGCGCGTACACAATTCCAAGCAAAAGCATTCGGAACAAACACACCAAGAAAGGGAAATGGATTTTGAAAATCGAATTTCTTTAGTTGTTTGAATTGTTTTTTGTTGTTGTTTTTTTTTTAATCTATGGACCGGAAGTGACGTGGACTTGAAAGAAAGGCAGGGCACAAAACCGGGAACACGAGAACGTTTGCAGTCGCTTGTGGGTATAGAGCTTTTCACAGCCGTCTTCCGATTTGTGCCACCTGGGAGAATTTTGCCGGTTTTCAAGGACAGTTAATCGTCGCTTTTTCCGGCTATTGGAATGAATGTATGAAAAAAAAGGAATTCGTTAATTGGAATGGTAGCTTATCAATCAGAACAGAGGGAGAAATAGAGGAGTTTGAAACGGAAAGGAGAGCGGGTAGGAGGCTAAATAATGAAGAAAAAATTCAAAGAAAAATAGAGAAGAAAGAATTCAAAGAAAAATAGAGAAGAGAAAAAGACAAGAAAAAAGCAGAAGCAAGATGAAAGATAAAAAAGAAGCAGATGAAGAAAGAATGAAGAAACGAGGGGGAAAGGGAGTAAGAAAAGTGAAATGGGTAAAGGAAAAGACTAAAAATGGAGAGGAAAAGATTGAAGGGAAAAGAAAGAGAATGGGCGAAAATATAACGTAAAGAGATTAAGAAGGAAATGGGATAAGAAAGAGAGAGCAAGAGAGGAAGAGAATAAACAAATAGGAGAAAGGAAAGGAAAGAACAAAATGAAGGAAAGATTAAGAAAGAAAGAATCTTTTTGGTTGATCCATTATGTGGCCTTCCTTGAACATGCAATCCTCATCGAAGGAGTAAGAGTCTCTTTTCGGGTTGGGGTATTATCCACCATTATTTTGAAACACTGCGCTGTCTTGTGGTCCTTGCATGTGAGGCCCAGCATTATTCTTTCATGTGAACGTTGCATGGTTCTCAATTTACGGGTGTGTCTCGGTTAGGTTCCATGTTTCAGCTCCATAAGTGACTATTTGGGAGGATGCATTGGTTATACATCCTTCTCTTTAGGATTAATGGGATGGCAGTGGGCTGGCCATGTTGCAAGAATGGCAGACAATCGATGGACATCACGACTCACAGCATAGATCCCCCGAGACCACATGCGCAACCGAAGCCGGCAAAATGTTAGATGGAGAGATGAGCTAGACAAGTTCAGGAACTTACTGACTCCGTGACGCCCATGATAGGGAAGTGTGGCAAATCCTGGGGAAGGTCAATGTCTTACGACGGACGCTAAAAGACTGATGATGATGATGATGATGATGATTTTGAAGCAAAAAAAAAATGGCCGTAGGATCAATCAACTGAAACTCTGTGATAACAGAAGCTATGAAAAGAATGAAATCAATGAACCGAAAAACTCTTGGAACTCACCTAAAAATTAAAGAGGGCCGTAGAATGGATCGGCCGAAACTTTGTGGTAACATCGAAAACAATGAGATCAATAGACCGAAGAGCACTTGGGACTCATCCCAAAATTATTGAAGGCAGTAGAATGGATTGGCCGAAACTTTGTGGTTATAAGAACATCGGAAAGAATGGGATCAGTAGACTGAACAACTCTTGGAAGAATTGGAGGAGAGCTAAGAAAACTCAATTACAAAAAAGATTTCAAAACCTACAACTGTTACTTTTCTTTGATTGTTGAATTATTTTTTTTTAAAAAAACATACCGGTGAACTCATACTAAGTTAAAACTTATAGCAAAAAAAAATGTCCTGACGAGGGCAGTATCTCTTAGTCACCCAAAACGTCCCGAGGTGGCGAAAGCGTAAGACCTCATCGATATATAGAATAAACATTTAAAGAAACTGGGGCTGCTGCAGGATTCGAACCTGCCACTGATAGGGTAGCCCGCAGCTGTCCCATTTCCTTTAATTGTTTATTCTATTTACGTTGTCTAAATTGAGTGATATGTTAACTATGTGATGACAGAAGATCATTTCAAATAAGTTTCTACATAATATAAGACAATGTAAAATTCATATATATATATATATACCTTTTTAAATTGTCTCTTCAATCTAATACTGCCAGATAAATTTTAATTGACAACGATACTCTATTCATATATGATTATATGTATGTGTGTGTATAACCTCCTAATTGTTTTCTCATCTCTCCATCTCAGTTTGTTTTGTCAGTATTTCTGGCTTGCCAAGTAAACATGGATGAGCTGTGAAATCTTTTTTTCAAGGCGGCAATCCTTTATATATATATATATATATATATATATATATATATATATATATATTTCCAAAGTGATGAAAAATACGTTTTATATCCTAAGATATCTGTACCAAGAAAAGGAAAGATTCAATAGAATGCTAAAAGCAGCTTCAAGCTTTGAAACTGTAAAAGAAATTCTTAGCATGGTCGATACAACGCCGCATGATCTGAATTTTAATTTTGTGAGAGACATCGCCACGTGCAGGTTTTCTAATACCGACCACCGCGCGCCGATTACTTTGATGCGTCTCTTACCTGAGGTATTTAACACCTCAATCAATTAGATGACTATCACCTGTCATGAGCCCCCGGCATTGTCTCGATAAGTGTCTACATCCGGGTTACGCATCCAATCTCATGTTCCGTGACACACTCGTCTCCTTCGTAGAATATCTCACGTGAATTTATAATCAGACTCTTAATTGTCTTTCCTTGTACACCTGCACAGCTCCAATGTATTTCCTTGTTTAAATAACGAATTACCGAGATAAGAAAAGCTTGTATGTAAGCGTGTATATAGTACTTGTGATAAGTATTCGAATAAACGGAAATTTTGCTCCTGGTCGCTTGGTTTTGAGAATTGAAAACAGGAATATCACCCAAGAAGTATTTGAACAAGTACAAAATCTGTTTTTGTTGCCTGAGATTGCGGGAACTGTTAAAGATTTTGAGCACGGCGGGATCTAAAATAACTCACTAGTTTGGTAACAGTCCCAAATAACACTGAGATTTTGCCTTTCCGATTTCCTTGATTGATTCTGAACAAGATTTTTGAAGGATAGAAAAAAGAAACCTGTTTTATTTTTCATTCAACAATTCCATCCTATTAAGAAAACATTTTACCAAAAATGTAGCATTCAGGACCATAAAACATGACTAAATGCATTCTGTGTTATGTTGATTGCAGTAACATCTGTTTCTCCTTGTGTAATTTTCGTGTCTTTGAAACCAAAATTGATTGATAGATAGATAGATAGATGCATTTTTTTGTCTTTTAAGTCTACGACTGCAGAGATGAGCAATTCAAGTGCGCTATTTCAGACTCCTGCTTACCAAAAATATTGTTTCCTCGGTCTGTTGTGAAGATTTGCGTTAAGACTGCTTCCTGGCGCATGCAGATTCGAGTGCCACACATTCTATCGGACATAAACTGTCCAACTTAATGATATATATATATATATATATATATATATATATATATATAGAGAGAGAGAGAGAGAGAGAGAGAGAGAGAGAGAGAGAAAGAGAGAGAGAGAGACTGAGAGAGGAGAAAGACAGACGGATAGATTAAGTAGGGGATATTGGATGAATTAATGAATTCGGCAAAAGAGTGAAAAATGAAAAAAATGAGAAAACAGAAATCATACACTATATTTAAGTCATAATTTAGAAAGAAAGAGAGAAAGAAAAGAAAAAAGAAGTAAAGAAAGAACAAGTATTCTAGGGTTGAAATTTATCATCAAAGAAGGAGAATAAAGAACGAAAGTAGGCAAAGTTGTGAAAGAAAAAAGAAAGAAAGAATGACAATAAAAAGACAAAAGAATAAAAGATTGAATAAAATTAGTTATACATTGAAGTTAAATCAAAGTTTAATATGGAAGAAGGAAAAAATGAAAAACATGGGAAAGAAAGGGAGAAACAGACAATATGAAAAATTGCACAAAAATTAGCTAAACACTAAGATCAAATCAAAATTTTATACAGAAGAAAAAAGAAAGAAGAAAGATGTATGAATGAGATGTAAGAACCAAACAAATTAAAAACACAGAATGATAACAAGCCTAGCAACTCCAGGGTCAACACCTTATTGTATTATATCTTAATATTAGAAATGCCATCAACGAAGAGTCCTAAATTAGGTGAGTATTGTTCTCGTTCTTGTTCTTGTTTCCACGGTGGAAAACAGTATCAACTCCAACCTACAATCTAGCCTGGAACTTGACAAAAATTTGAAAACCATTAGAACATGTTACAGTTGAATCAAAATTTGTGAAGGGGTGAAGGGGGGGGAGGGGGACAGACACAGAAAGAATCGAAGGAATACCGCAAAGGACGGAAGAAGAGAAGGGAATGAAAAAAAAAAGATCAAAAATCAATATCTGTTGCGTCAGAAGTCGAAAGCTGTCAAGCGAAAAATAGTTCTCCCTCCTCCGCTAGGTACATCGACCGCATTACTGTCCAGCGTCTGTGATCATCCGCCACACATAGTTCCCGAACACCACTAATCACTATTTTTCGCCTCGACAACGGTGCATTATGACGCATATGTCACAGAAGACGTGCGAGAGAGGGGAAGACAGACGGTGATAAGATTATTGACTTTTTGTGGTGACAGTTTTGATGCTCGGTGCGGCATCTAGTCGGAACCCAAGCTGTCGAAATACACTATCGTTAAAGTAACTAGAAGAGAAAAAAAATGAAGGAAAAAATATGTTGAGTATGATAATTATATATAAAAAAAAAAAAGAGTTTTTACATAATAATTTGCGACGTGTCATTCAATTTGTCTCATGAAGAAAAAAAAACAGGAAGGGAGTAATGCAAAAACACGAACACGAAGTTTGCTGGCGCTAACCAAGTTCTGCTATTTGTGTACGTGTGTTTGTTTGGCCGCTGGTAATATGACTGCTACTACTGCTACTGTTGTCGATGCATCAGTTTCGTTTTGTTTTTTATCCAATTCACTTCAAAGATAAAAGCTAGACAACACAGGTTGAGGGTAGGGTTAGGGTGAGAACATGAGGAGATAATGAGTGTTAAAGAGAGAGTTTGTTTTTTTTAGTTTTTCAGATGTCAGAATGATTTGGATTTTTACGCGTAGGTATATTGCCACCAAAGCTAACGGGTATTTTACTGGTGAATACAAAAACAAAATTCTCGGATGAGGTGAATATAGATGATTTGACAAGTTTTCTTTTGAAGTTTTTTGGTGATCGTTTTTTTTTTCTGAGGTTTGTTTTATGTTTTTGCCTACAGCACCGACGCATTTGCTTTAACAAAGTGTTTCCCTTATGTTATATTCATTTAGAGATACATTACTAATTTTCCATTAACTGATGGTCCGACACCTTTCTTTTAATCCAGACAAAATTTCAAGCTGACACTTGAATTTCCCACGACTCTCTCACTCGTTCACCAAGTGACCACAGTTGAAATTGTTTGTTGAAGCAATGTTTCGGTACGTTATGTGAGACATGATATTGGTTGCATATGATATATATATATATATATATATATATATATATATATATATATATATATATATATATATATGTGTGTGTGTGTGTGTGTGTGTGTGTGTGTGTGTGTTTAATTAATAAAGCTGTATCTCTTTCATTTTTACTTGTAAACTTTACCATTCATTCTGATATATTGAATTCAACCACTAAGCTCATATTTGATATTTGTTTAATTCAAGCTCTAAAAGCATTAGATGTGTATGAATTGTGGGTCAAATGTTCATTCTTGAATCATTACTACGTGACCTCCATTGGTCCGGCAGATGGATAATACGGAATAGTTCTTGAAAGTGTGCTGGAAACTCAGTGGTATATCTGCGTTTGACCTCGTTGGAGAGCGAGAAAGGTAATCTTTTCTGATTATATGGCGATTTAGATTGCATAATTTACACTCGGTGGAGTAAAATTAGTAATCTTCATCTGCTGTGCGTGGAGAAACTATTCATCATCATCATCAGTCTCTTAACGTCCGACGTTAGACATAAACCTTCCCCAGGATTCGCCACACTTCTTTGTCGTGGAGCCAGTACTTTCTGAACGTGTCTTGCTCGTCTCTCCAACTAATACTCTACCGGCCTTGGTTGCGCATATGATCTCTAGGGATCAATGTTGTGAGTAGCGATGTCCATCGGCTGTCTGCCGTTCTTGTGACATGGCCAGCTCATTGCCATTTGAGTTTTTAAAAGGATTCTATTATATCCCTGACTTCTGTCTTCTCCTGGATGCATTGAGCTGTCTTGAGTTGTATCGAAAACGGTTATTATTCCATTCAAATATTGCTTTTGAGAGAAGGACATTGGTAATTTGTAATTTATCTATTCTGACTCTGAAAGCTCGGGTAAGCTACTTGAAAGCTACAGGCCCCTTATCTTGAGCTGGGACAAATTGTTTCATAAGTTCTAATTATTAGTGCATCAGTGGCATCAACAACCTACGAGGTTTAACCAATGGCTCTCACGTGACGTTGTTTAGCTTCACATAGAATTTGGATGGCTATGGCCAGTCCAGCCTCTGGTGATGCACCAAGGTGTCCCTGCCGTCCCTAAGGCCAAGATAACCAGGAAACTTGGTGAAACTACCTTGGAGATCTATCACGAATACCACTATTTTGAAGTCCCCGGTGGTAACCGAGACACACTCATCATACTTCACTATTGTATTGCAGGTGAAATGAGCTTTCCAGGATTTGCCATGATCCCCGATAGGTATGCCGAAATATGCCTAATACATCTTAGCAGAGTATCAGGTCTGTACTGCAAGAAATTCCCCAGAAAGTAAAGTCACAAAGAAGAAGAAAACAGCTTGGTACAGCTTTGTCGCATTGTTTCGTGGCTTCCAAACTAATCTCAAAACTGAAAGGGGCTGGTTTAGATTATGGTGACGAACTATAATGAAATGGAGTGCACGCTTTACTTCAAAGTCCATATCCTTGATGCCCATCTTGATGAATTACAGCTGGCACATCTGCCACGATATATCGGACTTTGTACGCTGTTAACGAGGAACCTATAACAAGAACATGATGGGTGAAAATGATTTACAATACGATTGTATTGTAAATCTTTAAAAAATACTTATATTTTTTTGTAATTACGTTTGTTCAGCATTAGTGAACTTGGATGTTAATTTAGATCTATACGTTGCTATTTTTCTGGATAAAAAAATGTGATTTTTTAATATAAGTGAAAATGAAATGAGTAAATTTTGAAATATCATTGTTTGAAAGGAATAATAGCCTTTTTCTATAGTTTTCACACATAAGTATTTAGAAAATAACATTCACATTTCAGAAGCAAAATTGCATTGCATGATGTTATCAACCAGAAATTAAATTTCTCCTTACGATTTCACAACTTTAAAAGAATGACTTTACACAATGTGTAATAGGAGAGAAGATAGACTAATTGGTCAATCTGAGAATTGTAAAAAAATTAGAGCATATGTAATCGACGATAAACTATTAGAATTCAAATTATCAGTTTCAACGGCTATAATACTTTTCTTTCAGTATAATTTAGAATAAAATTCTGATCTCGAGCCTGGTGACATACCATGCAAGCAATGTTTGCTAATGTATCTTCGACATTATTTCATATTTGATGGCTTATAAGACTCTATTTCGTTTTTTGTCATTGTTGTTGTTGCTGTTTTTTTCAAAGAAGATTGTCTGAAAATGTGAACCTAATCTCCGTTGTCCAGCCTCACATTGGTGGGAAATTTGGGGAGGAGTTATACAATCTAGGTGGTGAATGAGAAGAATTCAGGGAAATTCGTTTTTTGCTCTGAATATCCTCTGCTGAAATGGAGGGTCTTAGATGCCATTGTATACGGTATACCTTTTCAACATATAAATTCTCCGAAATGCGAAATCAATTTTAAAGAAATATTATAATCTTGAAAATGGTAAAAGAAAAATGTTATTTTTTCATTTTATATTCATCAAAGATACGAATTACTTTCCATTTTTTCATCATCATCATAATCATCATCATCAATCTATGAGTTTTCACATCAGTACTGACAGGTAGCTCTAAGTGTAGATCAATGGTATTATCTTCAATACTCCAATAATATTGTAGGTATTGTAGTTGATTTTAGTAATACTGTTACCTGGATCGTTTTATTTTTCCCATGGATTTCTAATTGGTCCAGTATCTTTGAAAGGCACTTTGGGACTGTTCGCCGATGATAATGGGAATATCTTTCCCTTTCATGATCCATATTTTTTTCATCTCTCTTGCAAGGTTTAGATTTTTGCTTTTTTCCAGCTTTCATTAATCTAATTCTGTGTTTTCCTGGAACAGGAATATCCACAATCCGACAAAAATCGTTTACAATGACTAGTTTTGGTCTCCTGGGCGATACAGAGTAATCCGTTTGAGTATGATATTGACCGAGAATTCTTTTTCATTCTCTAAATTTAATTCATTTTTTTGTGCATAGTATTAGTTTACATCGTCAAATCTTAGTTATTTGCACAGTTCTCAATTGATCACTTTTCTCACCCTGACATACTCATTTTTTAACTCTTTCCAGGCCAACTTCCTGCATTTTCTCATGGTGTAATTGACAGTTTCATGTATATGTATAGTCTACATTTAGTAGTTAGTCCAGTCATCCTTAACTTTGAAATAATTGGCTCTTAGAAGATTTTTCTTGGCCACCATTAATAAGGATTCGGCGTCTCTCTTTACATGTCCTCCGCGCAACTACAACTATGTCATTTGATCTCCAACCTTTGAAATGTCTATGCATTTGTTTTTCTCCTTATTTGGGGGTTTCTTTTTTTAGGGTTTTCTAATTCTCCATT
The DNA here is from genome assembly GCA_963457665.1 of Thysanoteuthis rhombus. Classification (NCBI taxonomy): domain Eukaryota; kingdom Metazoa; phylum Mollusca; class Cephalopoda; order Oegopsida; family Thysanoteuthidae; genus Thysanoteuthis; species Thysanoteuthis major. The sequence continues at coordinate 38,827,446 of OY735215.1, forward strand.
CGTCAGTTCAACTTTAATTTTTAATTGTTATAATTAATATTACTCTGCATTGTATCGTCCCTAATTTCCTTGATAGAATCGATGCAGTCCTCAATACTTATCATCTCCAACTAAGTGATAGGGTATCAACTATATAAGTGAAGCCCTGTCATCTCCACAAAGTAATAATGTCCATTGCCATGGTGAGGAAAGAAAGGTAGAAGAGGTGGATGAGAGAAAAAATGGAGACTTATAATGAAACATCCGGAAAATTTATGGAACATTCGATTGAAAATGGGACAATTGTGACATCATCAGAGAATGTTTTGAGGGAAGTTTGGGGTTTTTTCAGCCAAGAATCATACTTAAATAATTCTTTAAGTTGTTTGCCTCCATATTATGAACACACGCCTTTTTGCTCCATTTTAGGGGCCAAAACAGACAGGAAACACTTTTTTTTTACTTTAAGGGGATCAAAACTTTTTTGAGTGTGAAAAGTTTTTTTTATACTTTTTAGGGGTCGAAAGTGAGATAAAAACATTTTCCCCTTCTAGGTGTCAAAATGGAGGGTTGATCATTTTCACTTTCAGGGTTCAAAAGTGAATGGAAAATTTTTTCCCTTTTTAGGAATCAAAAGTGAGGGGAAACATTTTTTTTATATAATTTTCAGGGGTCATGAGTGAGGGGAAATGTAACTTAACGCTAAATTGGACCCTTATTTTGTGTCTAGTAGTGTTCGCACTTACCTTTAAAAAATACTCACTATAAACTTTATGTATGATGGAGAAATGTATATGTATATATACATCTCGAATCTCAAACATAAATTTAGGAGCCGATCTATACATACCTGCGTCGCAGCTATTTTTCCTAAAATTCAGAGCTCAGAAACTATTCTGAATATCATGTAAAGATCTGAATTATGAATTCAGGGCTGATCCATACTGTTGTCTCTCCTGCATCGTGACTATTCGTCTAAAAATTCATAACTCAGACACTACTTGGTCGATCTTGACCAAAGTTTATAGGTATATCAAATATCATGTATCTCCTTTTGGGACTAAAGACTTCATTCAGTCTTTCTGCAGGAACTAGCTGAAGATCCGCTCGTGAGTCAGGTTTTCGGCAAGTAATTATTATTGTTGTTATTGTTGTGCAGTTTCAAGTTAATACTAGATGTTTGATGACAGCAAGTCACCTACAATATTTTGCTTCTTTTTCAGTGCCGAGAGTCACATTAGTTGTTGGTATCATTTTCTGCCATCGAATTATGATTGTAATTTGTATATAAACACGTTTATCTCTTTAAAATGTTTTCTAAGTCTAAAGTGTAAACTAGCATCTTATTACGGAAACAAGTTTGAAAATTGAGTCATACAAAAGTGACTTCCCTTTATTTATGTTCCAGCGACTCAACGGGAGGTAACTCAGAGTGGAAATTGAGAGTTACTTCCCATTAAGATGCTTACCTGTAGAGTAATTCCCCCTTCGATTGTGAAATCTTAGCCTTCCAGTTTTTTTACATTTGTATTTGGATCCTAAAATTGATTCACTCAATACAAAACTTACCTTTGAACAGTAAAAGTACAAATGGAAGGGAAATAAGAGCCATCTTTCCGATAGGAAAAAGACTGTCCTTCTCCATTCAAAATCCTGAGTTTTACTTGGAATGCACTAACACACAATTACCCACACATATCTGGGTGTTTCCCCCCTTCCCATCCAAAATTAGAGACTTTCTGGAAAAAAAAAAAAAAAAAAAAAAGAAAGAAAAGAAAAATTCAAAAAAAAAAAAAAAAAAAAAACGATCACCATATTAATATGGAAGAATTCTTGAGATCATTCCCAGCCCAGAAATATTGTGATGATGGTATGTTAGGCTGAGTCATCACAAGTGATGGGAGCTACTACAGTGAAAGTAAAAAAAGTTTCATAAGACAAACTTTCATAAAGTGGGGGATTCCCGCAAATGATGCCTATAAACCTTGCTCCTTCAGATAAAGGGGTGGTGACACTGGTTCCCAAATTTTTAATGAACAGAAGTTCAGTTTGTCATAAGAGTCAATAAAGATGGAACAGAGTTTAATTTTGCTTTAACAACTGTGAAAATTGATGAAAACTGCCGGCAAGACGAGTGTTGGAAAAAAAAAAAAAATTGCACCACAGATTCTCTAGTTCAAATATGTAGTGTCGTAATATTCCTTATATCAAGTCTAAACTGTCTTCTGATCCTGACAGGAAACAAATCATGGCAAGTAGACTGATCAGATCAACCTATTTACAACAAAGTATGAAGCATGGGTATTTCCAAATTTTATATATGGAATCGCTGTGTGGTAGTTAGTAATAATAATCTTAGAGCTATCCAACAGAATCAAATTTTTATTCAATGATCTAAACAATTTAGTATTATGCAAAATAAAATTTGGAAGGACTTGCCTTTAAGAGATTTCAAGGTTTTCACCCTTCCAGGCACTGAATTTATTAGATCAACTATCTTCTCTGGTTGGATATCCAACCAATTAAATGATATTTTAAAAATCTTTATAGGAAGGTTTTCTAGACATAATTATTAGTTCATGATCCTGGAATCACAGGAACATGTGCAATAATAGTCATATCGGGAAACTGACTTTACCTTGACAGTCTCTTGATTTATTTATTTTTTTGATACATTTTTTTGCTTATTTCAATTAAATAAGGTATTGTGAACCATTATGTTTTAAATTTTATGACAATTCTTTTTATCGTCATTTCAATTTATTAGTTGATTTCTATTGCTTATTTTACTCAGAATAATTTCCCTCCTGCAGTGAATGAATATGTTTTGATAAAAAGCAACTAACAAATTAAGATGAAAGTAAAAAATAGATATAAAACTTTGGGATTATTTTTTTTTATCTGCTATTCACGACTCAAATGCTATATAGCATAGGGCTCTACCCTCTATGATGAAGGTGACATTCTAATCCGAATAACCATGAGTGAATATCAGATGTCCCCCACCCCAGTAGAATGGATACAAATTTTTTTCCCCTGAGGTAAAATACCTATGCACTCCATAAACAAATCTCCAAATAACTTACCGACCATAACTGAAAGTTTGTCATGTTTAGTAGTCAAGTTTCAGGTAGTTCAAACGAAATTATTGCTTTAGCTATTTCTATTACCTACTACATTTTCAGCTTAAATGGTTTAAGTGACTTTTTTCTGGCTGCTCTATCATAATAATTCATTTTATGAAAGTACTATGTTGCCGTACTTGAATAAATTTGAAGGCATAATATTAAGATTGCATTAGAGATTTTAGAGTTTTCAAGTCTCGTTGCTTGGAGACATTTCTGATGTCCTACATGTGCCTGAAGAAGATAAAGTTTCATTCCCCATCCCACCCCCCAAAAAAAAAATTAGTCAAGATATTTTGTACCTGAAATACAATTATCAGAAATTTGAAAAAAAAAAAAAAAAAAAAAAAAACAAACAAACAAACACAACGCTTCCAAAAATGACTCATTATTTCCATGGATGTTGTTTTGTACCAAACATGATATAGCAATCCATGCTCGATTGAGGACATTTTTATCATTTCAAGATGGCCTTCACTCAACCCATGCAACGTGGTTGTGTCTTACTAGAGCTCTTATTAGTCTGACAGGCCTCTGATGCTCAGAGATATTTTTAGTTTCTAGTGATTGCCTGCCTGCCTCCCCCCATTATTTTTTTTTGAAAACCAAAAATGTTAACAGGAGCTCCAGATTCTTTCCTGGGAACCAGCGAGAAGCAGTAAATGAAATATTTGTCATTATCAATACGATACCTGTCCTACCTCTCCAAAATCCAGAAGATTCCCATAATCCAGAAAAATTTCTGTTCCCAAGAAGTTGGGATGAGAGATTATGTACCTGTATTACAAGATTCACTCCTGAAAAGGAATTTCCAAATTTGGGGTTGGGTTTGGATGATCAAGTAAAATTAAAATAAATTTTATTACTAAAATTAACTTTGTAGAACAGAAGATTTACCACATTCCTTCCACTTCAAAAGTGATCTTCAGATGAAGTTATCTAAAAACTAAAGGCTCCCAATGCAATCTATCAACAAAAACATGTTTACTTTTTAGGCGAACACATTGACGTAGTTGTAATGCCTTGGACAATGGAATTTGAGATTTGGGTTCAAACTCTGGTCAGGGCAGTTTTATTTCACTTCCAATAACCCTAGGAAAAAATATTCCCCCAGCCAGTACATTAGCAATGAAGACTGCTCTTTCAAGTCTTGAGAAGGCAACCTGTCTAGGGAAAAGAACATCTGATTCAAAAGCAGGTAGCTGTGCCCCCTTAAGGCAGTTTGACATCCTCCCAGCAGCTCCTGCAGCCAAGCAGATGCCACACGAGTCACTATCTGCTTTCCTCAACAGCAAAGCTTGAGAGGGGGGATTCTGATGACTGGGCATGCAAGGATCTTCATACGCTTCAACCCAGGAGAACAGAGGCCATATTAGTTGTCGATGAGTATATAATTATTAAATGCCAAAGTTGTCTATGTACAGATATAGATCTAACCTGAAAAAAAAAATATGCAAGAAAAATGCATTTCTTTACTTAATTACGTTTCACTCCCCCACAACTTTGTCTGTTCGGATAATGTAATAGTTAGCACATCTGCCCCATATACAAAAGGACCCTGGGTTTTGATTTGCAGTAAAAGCAAATTGTATGAAAAACTCTCCATTAAGACAAATTCACCTGAGCATTCAGCAGCTAATAAGTACACTGTATGATTAGGGCAGTGGTATTCCTACAGTGAACAAGCATCCTACTGAGGGGGGGGGATAATAGAAAGTCCTGGTCTCGACCAGACATGAGACTTGCAAGGATCACTCAGCACGCAACAGGAACTGGGATTCATCACCGGCTATTAATACTCCATTGGGGATTGTATCTTACGATACCCAATACTTTATATTTTACCATCCAGCTTGGGGGCGGGTAATCTATTCATCTGAGGAGAAGTGTGTATTTTTCAGATTCTTTTGTTCTTCTAACAATGAACTCTTCCACTTAAAGATGTAAATTTCACTTCTGAAAAAACATCTATCCACTATTTAAAACACTGAATCCTATTTAAATGAGTTTTAGTCACTTTTTTAATAGATCCTCAGATTAAATTGATACATTAATTGTATAGCTTTGAAGTAGTGAACTATTACAACTAAAGTAAGAGAATGTGACCAAAAAGCCCAAACTCCAAGAACATTTTCTCACCAAATGCTTTACAACTTTAGTCATTAACTGGGGCGCAAATAAATTTTTTTTAAAATAACAAAAAAAAAAAAAAAAAAAAACACCCACAATTAGAAATCATTGTCATTGGTCTGCAGAAGACCAAGGCCATGGTCCCTGGTCAAACTAATCGCATTTCCAGCTCTTTTAGGAAGATAGTCATAATTATTTATGGAGGACACCACATGGATCCAGCCTGCCTGTGGGACGTTGTGCAAGCTAGAGATGGTTCTGCAATAAGATGCTTGGAGTTCACAATGACCACCACTGAAACTGAAGTCTGTCTTGACACAAGAGACGTACAGGGATCTTGTTGCAGACCATATGCCACCCTTCGTTCTCGCCAGGTTTTCTCCCAGTGGTAATGGTGTATTCCAGAAAGATAATGCGACCCACATTGTGTGCGGGTGATATGAAACCAGTTCCAGGAACACTCGTCAGACTTCCGGATTCTCCATTTTTTTTACGCTTGCCAGATTTAAACCTCAGTGAGCATGTTTTGGACATGCTGCAATACATCACTAAGTTCCCTGCAACCGCAATAGATAAATGTGCTCACACAAAGGCTCCAGGACCTTGCGGACATGAGGCTTCATTGCATAGCGGCCTCATTCAAGGGTGGGGGAGCTACACAGTAGGTGGCTGAAAACTAATGAAGGGGGGGCATTCCACTTTTCTTTTTTTTTTTCTCTCAAACAAATCAAAACAAAAGACACACACAAAGTCATCCCCGGTATAATTTAGATATACCTGGATTTTTTCACAGGTAAATTAATAGTAAAAAATAAAGGAATGCAAATTCAAAGTAACAATGGAGTTTATTAACCGATGCAGATACAACAAAGGACGTTTTCGGTGAGAAATAGTATCTTTAGCTCATGGACTTTTCTGGGAGACATCCTGCTTTTCTATTCTCATACAAAAATCTTTAAATCTTTTCGTGAAACTTCATCTTTCTATTCCAAGATTTAAGGCGTTTAGGATTTCGTATTGGTTTTTTTCTTTTTTTATTCTAAGAAATATATCAAGAAAGAATCAAAATACTAAAGCATTCTTTCAGTTCTATAAACAACGAAAAAAAAGCAGAATTACGTCAGCAGTTGCAGTGATCATTGTAGTGCTGATGGATGGAGATTCCATGTGTCCATTACAAGGTGTCTACAATAGAATCAAAGAGAGGAAAAGAAATTTTAATACATCGGTAAACAGACACACTCAACTTTGATAAGTTCGACAAAATAGTAAAGTTATATTCACTTAGTATATCCCGATAATAAAACCCGTGAATGACATTTCATTCTACTTCTGAATATATATATATATATATATATATATATGTGTTATGTCAAATGAAAAAAAAAAATCCTTATTTTTTTCTTGTTTTTTTTTCTTAAAGTTTCATTTCACTTTGATTACATAAACTTTTGCTTGTATAAAAAAAAAAAAAAAAAAAAAAAAAAAAAATGGTTATATATCCTTGTTTTCAATAAATAAACTTTTGAATCTAATTAAAACCATATATTTATTTATAGTAAAAAAAGTCGAAACTTAGCCAAACAGGCAATTTGAAAGAGATTATTTATTATATATATATATATATATATATATATATATATATATATATATATATATATATATATATATATATATGTGTGTGTGTGTGTGTGTGTGTGCATGCATGCACAGGGTGCCCAGAAAGTAACGCTCTATTTCCAAATGACGATTCTAAGGGAAGCAACTATTTTAGTAGTAATTTTTGGCTTTATGGACATCAAGTTCCAATCAAAGAAATCTATCTTCAAAACCGTAATTTTTATTGGCAGGTGGCTGCACACACTATAATTCCCTCCCCTTCGAAACACACACTCTTGGAAAGCACACTGCCCTCGTTACATTGAATGATTCCTTTTAGATGTTGCCTAACTCGAGATAAATCGAGTATTACTTTCAGAACATGTACGGGTGTTCAACCTAGCGGATGTAGTCCAAAAGAAAGCAGAGTATGATGATATCTGGCATCAACTTGGCTGCAGGAGCCGCTTGAAGGAGATCAAAGTTGGTACCCAATCGTCTCAACTCTGATCTCAAACCAGGGAGTGGATCCACTCCCTGGTATGGGATCAAAGTCGTCTTTCTTCAAGACAGGTTGCTTTCCCAAAACTAGGGAGCCAAGTCTGCCTTCCTGCTTTACCCATGATAGAAGTGAATAATTGGAATAGTATAGTGACACACACGGACAACGACATTAATCCATTTGCTGCCACCAACAAGATAATTTATCCGACAATAGTGCATTATTCTTTCACAACTTGGGAGGAAAAGAAAAAAAATCCTGCAAACAATGTGAAATATCAGGGTTAATTTTTTCTAGCTTTTTATCTTTACCCAAATTTTCAGTGGCTTCTTATTACAACTTTGTATCGGATGGAGTATCCAAGAATAAATTAGAATCAATAAAAAATATTGTATTAAAAAATCGCTAGGTCTCAAATGTAAACATTAACAAGCGTGGAGTAAAGAGTTATGTTTGAGGAGTAAAATCAGTTTCCATTGAACCATGATGTCATCATGGCTGAATGGTTAAAAGCAGCCAGGCTTAGACTGGACCCACTCTGATTAGAGAGTGTGAGATTGATTCTCACCATTGGCTTGCTCTATATTTTCTGATTGTGCTGTTTGATCTTTGCAGTAGAATTACAGTCTGATTCAAAAGTAACTAAAATTTAGTATGAAGGGCAAAAGGTAGTCAAAATTAATGATAATTTTGCAAAACTTCTTCCAAGAATGAATTTGATAAGAAAAATTTAAAAAATCAGAAATATTGCAAGGTGAAGTATGTTTACGAAATGCCAAAAGGCAAGAGAGTAGATATGAATGTACAAAATTCAAAGTGGCTTTATATATGGATCCATGATTCAAGATATTTCATACTCATTTGAATAATTAGAATATTTCATTTTGACACACACACACACACACATATATATATATATTATATATATATATATATATATATCACATTTAATAGATTTTGTGTTGTACATATTAGTTGATTTGTACAACAATAAAACTGTTTTAGACATACAATGAATATTTTCTATTTATATCAATATTCATTTATTGCATAACATCAAAATCTAAATGCCACATGTCATTTTTTTTGTTATAGGGAGAAAAATAATCACTTTTTTGTTTCGAGTAAAGAAAGCAATTGTTGAGAAATCCTGAGAAAATGAAAACTAATGACTTTATCCTCACCTGTTCGAAAGAATAAGTAATGGTCTTGCAGAGATGTCAAGCTTTACAAGATTTCAGGTTCAAAGAAATGGGCACCATTGCCAACAAGTAAATGTGTTACGCCCTGACAAGGTATTCTGTGCGGAAAATCGGCAAAGAAAGTTCCATTGATATAGATCTGGAAGAAAAATTCAAAACAGTCAATCATGGCTTAATTCTAAATGTGACAGACAGACAGACAAGGGGAGAGAAAGGAAGATAGACAGGTGGATAAACTGGCAAAGGTGGGCAGACAGACCGATGGACTGGCAAAGGCGGGCAGATGGACAGGCTGCCACAGACAGACAGACATAGAGGCCAGATGGACAGGCTGCCACAGACAGACAGACATAGAGGCCAGATGGATACACTGAGAAGGGGTAGAGTAGAAGGATACTGACTGATAAGTAAAGATAATACAACGAATCAGGTAATCACTCATGATTATATGTACTGCATGGCTATTTAAATAAGTCAAAATCAAATATTGTGGTCATCACAGAGAGAAGGGAAAACCAAAAGACCACGATACATTAAATGAAATCATCTAAAACCAAGCAATTCAAGAATCAATTTGCTCTTCGAAAAGAAGCTTATTCAATATCAAAACAGAAACATATAGAAGTAATATTCCAAGGTTAATCAGAAATCAGCACCACCCATATATACTAAGCTAGGGGGAGTGATAAAATGAAATTTTTAAAAAAAAAAAAGATCATCGACTTAGACTTTTGTTGGGCTGTGATCATTAAAAAACATTTGAATTTTTTGAAAAAAATGCAGGCACAGACTCTTGACTAATTTAGCATAAACTTCAATAAATATTGAAAACCTACTTTGGAGGGGAGTTTTTTTAGAAACCAAAAAAAGAAAAAAAAATGTATTTTCCCTACTCATTGAGAGGAGAATGTGCGCAAAATTTCTACTATGTATGGTGAGGGTTGGGCAAAGTCCGGATAGATACTCAAATAGATACATATAAATGTCAGAATACATTAACCAAAACCCGAAAACTGTGATTAAACCAGTCTTTTGCAGGTAGCAGTGATTAAGTAAGAAAATCTATTGTTATGGGGGTTTGTTTGGGTTTTTTTTTTTTTTCTTACTTTGTAAGCATCAGGTTGACTGGAGATGAAGATATCAAATGGTTCGGATTCCTCAAAGGGAAAGTAGGGTTGATCTCTCTCCTCTTCTCCCCAGTCTCCATCAAAGAAGGAATTGCGTACGACCACCTGGTCAGTTATGCGAGGGTTGAAGTGCAAGGCAACGTTATCACCAGCACTCCTCAGCTCAACATGGAACCTGTGAGAAACCAATGAATTAGTAAAAGTCTGAACAAAGTATACAGTAAGGAGAAAACTGGATGAAAAATGATGCAGTCAGACGACTCAATTTAACTTAGCCAACTGATTGGTCTCATGGGTTATGGCTTCTCAAAGACACTTTATTTCTAATTCCCACTGCTTTCCTAATCGACATAGACAGTAGAATTATCTGAATATGGCAATAAAATCAACAATAAAATACCAATGAAAGTTAAAAGCTTCATGATGAATATATCCATCATAGGAGTATTCTCACAAAAAGCAGTTTCAGATTTGCGATAATGGTCCACTATATACCTGGAAATCAAATTTTCTTCTTCCACCATATAGCTTTCTTTACATAATGTTCTCCTCTGGCTTGGCTTGGCTTTCCTCATCAAAATCCTGTCAAAGTTTTTATTCTGATTTTTTATCTACTGATTTATGCCAACTGAAAATAACATTTTTTTTTCCTTCCGCAGCAGCTTTCTTTAAGTAATTTTCTCCTCCAACTTTGCTTCCATTATCTGAATTTTGTGCAAGCTCTCGTTCTATTTTTACACCGGTTTGATTTGCTCCAAGTAACAATCGTGGTTCCACAGGCATTTATGCTACTTTCATGCATTAGTGCTAGTTTCAAAGTACCGGGAACATAAACTAGTTAATCTGGCAACCTTTTTAAAGAACAAAGGAAAACAAATTGATTTCTAGAGTTATAGTTAACATCTACCATGATTCACAATCTTGGTAACAGCCACTGTTTGTTATCAATTTGGGACTTTGAGTAATCTAGACAACAATAACTGGCTGATAACATAAAGCAAAGAATATAAAAATTGGAATGATTTACATTCATTGTGATGTTAATAAATTTATGTCATGAAACAACTTTACATTGAAAAAATTTGATGAAATCTGAATATCTAAAATCATAAATGAAAATGTTTTGGACTGACCGATATCGATAAGAATAACTGTTTGATAATAACTGTGATTATAATAAACGGTTTCCTAAGCATGTTGATTGCACTCACTGCACCAATAAAACATTCAAAGACAAAAATTGAAAAAGAGTCGTAAATAAAAACTGAAAAAGTGAATAGGTAGAAATAACATCCTTCTCGTATTTTTTCGTGTTAACTTACATTTCTTGATGCTTGACGACAGATCCAGTGATGTGGAGCCAACGGCCAAAATCCATTGCACTTGGAAGTTCTTCAGTGTAAGGTGGTTCCTGCAAAGATTCAAAATTGGTTCAGATTTTCGTCACCTTTTATTCCAACCGAGGTAAAAATTTAACTAAAGTCTTGTCAGTGCTAAATTCAAACTGATCAGTCCACCGTCCACTTGAGATAAATAGATATTGGCTCTATTTTCAAATATTGAGCACTCTTGTCATAGATAAGGCAACCTGCCCAAAAAGGTAGGTAATTCATTTATGTATGTATGTATGTATATATATATATATATATATAAGTGAGAAAAAGGAGGTTTATCCAACATAATGGTAAATTTGATAGAAAATATGGACACCAAATAACTGACCCTCAAACTGAGAACCATGCGATGTAAACATGAGAGAATCATACTTAACCTCACATGAAGAGATCACAAGACAGCACAGCATATTGGGGGGGGGGGAGAGATCATAGAATCTATTAGAAAACTCAAATGGCAATGGGCTGATCATCACATGTGAAACCTAGGCCGGCAGAATACAAATACAAGATGGAGAGACAAACTAGACTATTGTATTGGCTCCACGACACATTTTAGATAGATAGATATTGGCTCTATCTTCAAATATTGAGCACTCCAAGAAGTAATATATGTGCGTGAATGGGGATGAGATCTATCTGACATAATGGTGAATTTAATAGACAATATGGAGACCAAGAGACTGGCCTTCAAACTGAGAGCCATGCAACATGCACAGGACTGAGCCACAGATCATCAAAACTGAGAATGGAAAACTCATGAATAGCAAGGGATAACAAATTCATTATGTATATATATATATATATATATATATATATATATATATATATATATATAATAGCTCAGTCTTGAATGATCAAGTGGGGGGGATTTTGCAGTATACAATGAAAAACTACAGAGAAAATACAATGAGAAAACAAAGTGTAAAAAGTTTAGGCAAGTTTAGGAAATCTCAAGTAAGCTTAAATTAATTCAATGTTCTCACTTGTGAAATGGTAAGTTAAACATCGTTCCAGACATTCAATTTTTCTTCAGATTCACCAAGCTGTAAACAACTTTTTTCTCTCTCAAAATAGAATAAGATGGTTAATGATTTACAATTCATTTTTTTTTTAATGCTTCTATTTACCTCCATCTTAATTGTTGCCGCTTTTTTATCTTGACTTCTCAGATTGGATAAAATTTTTCACAAAGCAACAAAAAAATATCATGGAGTTAAAAAGCAGAAATAAGAAAAAAAATTGTGAATAAATCCCTGCGCTGTAGTCTAATTGACCATATATTTATTTTTTACTGGTATCCAACACATATGTCTTTAACAATCTTTTAAAATATATTGTAATAATTTGATATACTCGTTAAATAAAAAGATTGATGGATTGGTTACCAGAAAAAAATGAACGTTTCATTTCTTTCTAAATACCTTACTTTACATTTACAACTTGGGAATTATGAAGTATTTGTCTATGATATAAGATCTAAGGGCTTCGGGAATGGAGCCTGTTCAGGGAGGGTCAGCAAAAATTATTAGCAACTTTTCACATTCACAGCCCCCCTGGTGCCCCTAACCCCCATAAATAACACAGGATACGTGTATGCGTGCATGTATCTATATATGGGATGGAAAGAGATACACACAAGGTACTACCCAACATTTTGGGAAATTTAAATAGAGCACAAACTGAGAGTAGTATGGATTTCACACTACCTTTTGTGAGCAGTACCAATTGAGATCGTTTGTAAACATGCCTAAGGGTACTAATTCAAAGGAGATTGCAAAAAGTAGGTTTTAGAGGAAATTGATCTTGTAAAACTCTTATTCTGTCAGTTTCTAAGTAACTGCTAAAAATGAGTAGATTATCTCACCACTTTATAAGTTAGTCTACATTTTAGAGTTGGCAGCACATATCTATTTTGTGCATAAATCAGTGCTTCCCAGTTTTACAATGTAGTTTACTGTTTCACAGAACTTGCATGAGATTAGCCTGGCTGCTGCAGGGTCAAGCTCCATTCCCGCTTTTATTCCGACTGGAGATGATTACTTCAACTTTTGTATTGTAAATATGATTTGAAAAAAAAATTTTTTTTTTTAAATCATAACAAGTCTCCATATATCTACGATAATTTGTCAGTCTGGCTCAGTCGATAAGAGAGTAGCAAGCCGATCACTTGGTCACGATTTTAAATCACGGAAGGAAAATGTTGATTTTATACATCTATTTGGTTTAACGTGACAGGAAAGAAAGAAAGTGAAGAGTTTATTCCCCTGAATTAGACGAAGATTGTTCTTGTTGTTCTTGTTACAGAGGGGAAACCAAAGTCAACTCCAGACTCCGACCGAGGTTTGACTAGGACCTGGATAGAAGACTTACCATACGTCTGAGCAATTTCACTTGATAGAAGTCAGCGTCACCACCGGTGTGAATAGAATAGACATGATCGATGTCCTGTCGCACATGGAATTTGCCAAAGCTTCTTTCATTGACGTAAACCTTGAATGGAAATGAGAAAGATAAAAGTTAGGAATCACAGCCACCCATTTATGCTGCTTTTTACCTCATGAATTAAACAATGGTTACCTTTATGAAAATACTACAGGTATGGCTTGAATCAAATGTATCATTAAAACAAAGCAAAAAAAAAAAAAAAACAAAGCAAAAATTAAAAATCGAAAACAAAACAAATAACATGGAAACAAACTATGGGACTAATCTGGCATAAACTTTCATTGTAAATTAAATCCCTTTCCCACACTAGAAATCTATTTTGGGGAGGAGGGGGGGGGCAAAAAAACATTTTTCCTACTCATTTAGGGGAGTGTGTGCATGCAAAATTTCAAGTGTCAACCACAAACACTAAAGACTGAGCGAAGTCCAAATAGATGGATACATAAATTTATATATATAAGCAATAATGATAATGATAATAAAAAACACATGGTCGACCTAAATCCAGCAATAGTGTTTAAACCAGTCCGTTGTTGGTAGTAGTGATTGATATTCATTTTAGCATCCACAGCGTGACCATTTTATGTTTTCTGATAATTAATACAGATCACAATGACTGATAAAATGAGTGTGACTTATGAAAATGAGAACGAGGTTTGATTTTTCTCTTTCTAAACAGTCACCCAAAAAATGCCATAGGTACAGCACCAAAAATGTGATTAAAAAAATGAATAAATAAAAAAAATTAAAATAAAAGAATCGAAATCCTGGCCTCTTCTAAGGATTGAAACTGTACCATTAGCACCATAAGAGAAATTTGCATCCAGATTCAAAAATCAACATTTCACAAGTTTTCACATACAAACAATTCAAAGAGTTGAATTGATAAATTTGTTTACCTTAAATTTATCCTTGCGGACTTTGATTTTCAATTCAAAAGGAGTCATCTCCAGGAGACATGCTGGAAGTGGTTCTCTCACTTCTTCTCCCCAGTCATCACTGGTCGAGTAATTGTTCATAACGACCTCACCTTCTCCACGCCGCGGGTTGAAATGGAATGGAATTTCTTCTCCAGATTGCAGGTTGATAAAGAAGCTGCAGAAAAGATAACCCGAACGTTGTAGACCGAATGTTGCCCATAATCTATTGGTAGTCAGTCAGAGAGCGCAATAATCTAATGTCTCACAAATTTTTTTTTTCTGGGAGACAAAAATATGAGTGAACTTTTGAATTCAACACAATAGATCATTATCTTATTCCATGAAAAAAAACTAAGTAAGTTATCTACGGAATTAGGAACAGATTTTTGCGAACTTTACAAAATCAAAACTAACAACCAAGCCTGGCAGCAGGAGTTTGGTAATTCATATTATTTTAGGGGATCAACCTTATGTGTGCACATTGATATACTTTGTGCACTTGTTCCAGGACATGTGTGTCTGTGCATGTATAATTGCACAGCTTGGAGAGAAATATGATTGTGGCAATAACCACCAAAATGAGGATAATCTAACTACAATGGTACAAATCTGTGTGTTTGTTTGTGTGTGTGCACTGCAATTACTCAATAACTAGCCATTGTATGAAGTTGACTTTCACTAGATATACTTGTCAGCACACAAGGCAGTTTTTGGGATCAGTGGTTCACAAGAAATCCAATAAAAATAAATTTTTAAAATTATAGATCTTTTATCTAAAATTATAGATCTAAATTTAGATATCTAAATCTTGAAATAAAGTATCTAAATCAACAAAAAAAAAAAAAAAAACAAAAAAAAATCTATATTTAATGCATCATATCTAAATATATCTAAATTGGCAACACTGAAGAGAAATAACTAATTCACTTAGAAGTCATGATTTCCTACTACGGATTTAAAATTATTTAACACGACTGCTCCACACACCCTAAAGTCCTTTCTAAACATGCCCTGGTAATGATAATTCCTCCGACCAAAATGATCAATAGATGTTGAAACTTACCGTTCACCCTCAGGACGGAAGAAACCCTTCACTTTAATGACATCTTTGCCTTGTAAGCCAGAGGGAATTTCTTTCACAAAGTCATTTGGCTACAAGAGAATGAACAGAACATTCAAAAATCAGGAGAAAAAAAAAGTGTCTTTTTCCATTTTGTTCAAAATTCTGATGAAGTATTGCAAATGGAACAACCTGAGCCATCAAAGATATAAAAGAGGATAGAACTCATCACTATGTGCATGTGTTTGTTGGCATGCTTGTTTGTTTATTCTAGTGCTTTTGGCCATACTTTTTTGTCCACAGACTGGAAAATTAGCATGAGTATTCTACTAGAATGGGGGGGGGGGCTTATTCTAACAGGTTTATTTGTTTGCATATTCCAGTGCCCCTGGCCTTACCATTTTGTCTACCAAGATTTTTTTTTTGATGGCAGGAGTCTTTTTTGGTTTTTTTGGACCTCATTTTGACAGGTGTATGAATAACATTGAGTTTTTACAGAATCTAGAAATTTATAGATTTTTTTCAATGTCATTTTAGTTGTTGAAAATAGCAATGATGTTATAAATAGAATTTTATCTGTCCATATCTATTCTTCAATGGAATTTGTTTTTCCATGACTGAATTTTGACACTATGGTCATTAAACTATTGACCGATCAGGAGTCACTTATTTTTCTATTTCTTGGACCACTTTTTTACCTTCATGTCAATTTTATTAGTTGCTTTTTATTGCAACTTATTGCAGATTACCCTCCGGCAGCAGGTAAACAGCATTGATCAGAAAATGAAAATTAAACCTTAGGAGGAATTCGAATCCATATCCCTATAGTCAAGGTGAATCACCATTTAGTCCAGCCTGCTTTGCAAAGTAAGCTTGACATAGGATTTCTAATAACACCCTTAAACCTATCCTTCATTCTAGGTTTGTTTGCATTTTGGTAATTAAAGTATTTAATACATTTTCCCCCATCTTTATTTTCTATTCTTATTAGATGAAGTATTAAGCAACTAATAATAATAAGATGAAGGTAAAAGTACTCAGAGAAATTCTTCTAATAGCACAGTACAAAAGTGTAAACAAGCAGGAACATTTGCAAGGTACATCTAGAGAAGGCATTCCTAATCTTTTTGGTTTTTTATATTCCTTGGGCATTCTGAATGAACGGTATGTGCAGTAAATTTATTGTGGGTAATTTCATTGCAATTGAATAAAGAGCCAATTCTTATTCATGAATTACATTCAATCATCAGCCTTATATGGCCCAACTATAGAAATAGACCTTCCCCAGAATTTACCAAATCTCTCTATCATGGGCATTGCAGTGCCAATACTTTCTGGACCAGTCCAGTTTGTTTCACCATCTCATTCTGTTCCATATTTGATCTGTGTCGTGATATCCAGCAGTTGTCTGACATTTTTGAAACACGATCGACCCTTTGCCATTTGAGTTTCCTAATGGTTTCTAGGGTGTCTGACAACTGTTTTGTGATCTCTCCATGTGAGGTTGAGCATGATTCTCTATAATCTATTCATTTTACCCGTGGGATTAGGGTTAGGGGAAAGAATGCTGTATTAGTATTTACCAACAAGGTATTAGATCGCAATCTTATTACCTTGCAATACATTTACGAGGCCATGAAATTACAAGCGATGTATTCATCATGATGGATTACCCTGAAATGAATTTTCTATGGATCCTTTCCGACAGATTCCCACATACTTCCCAAAACTATGGATCTAAATTTATTAAATGATACTGAATAAGCGTAGCCATCAAAGATGACAAAGGGTTCAATCCTTTTTTTCATATTTGCATTTGTGTGAATTCCAGGGCTACTGGGGATACCGTTTTGTCTACAGACTTGAAAATTGGCATCAGTACTCCCTAAGAGCCTTTCTAAAAAATTTTTTTACTTTTGGGAAAAGCTTTTTGGGCTGGGGGTGGGGGGAGGCCTTATTTTGATGGGTTTATTAATAACCTCTAGATTCTCTAGAATTTGAATATTTCTAGATGTTTTTTTTTTCCCTAACTGTTTTAGATGTTTTTCAGTGGAAAATGCCAGTGAATGTTTTTACATGACATCTTTATTTTTAGTCAAGGTGGTTTGTCAACACCAACTAAACTCATTTGTCCTCAGATGAGGTAAGCAAAAAATCAGTTGTAGGCCTGGACAGAACTGTATCATGGCATTAAAAGAATTTGGTTGAGGGAATGCACCAGACATTCATGGCAAAGGCCAAAAGAATGGAGAAAATTTTGAATGTATACAACTTGAAAGTAAGATTTTTAAAATATAAAAAAAAGAATAAGTTATATTCAAAATGTCAACTGCAAAGAATCATCAATAACTCTCGTAAATTATCAAAGACAGAGTGAGGGGACTCTACAAAGAGAAATCAAACTTACCAGAGGTTCCAAGTATTCTACACTAGCTATGCTCACAGACCCTTTGATGTGAAGATATCTCAAGTCATGAACGCCACAACGGTATGGAAACAAGGCAAAGTGCTGGTTGTCCAGGAAGATCTGAGAGAGGAAAAAAACATTAGTAAATAAATGAATAAGAATAATTTAAAAGTAAATACTGTATATTTTGGCCTATAAGACATGATTTGGAAAATTATTTCAATGACTTACACACTTCGCAAATTATTTAAGCCCGTGGGTGACCATTTTGAGCCTCGGTAGACAGCACTCTAATCATAATACTAGCATATGGATTGATGAGCAAAATTGACATTGATATGTTTGAAATGATTAGAAATAAAGCTAAAATTATTATCTGGCATATGTAAGTGAAAATTTCTGAAATATGCATACTCAAATAAGATGTGAAGAAAGTTAACAGTTTGGAAGAGAACAAAAAAATTTAGGCTGATTAGTACATCTTAAATTCTTTATTGGTTAAGATAGCGAACTTTTCATTTGAAATTTTGACTTCAGAGCTTCTGGCTAAGAATGGTGTGAGAAAACGAAAGTAAGTCCACAATAACCGAAATCCAGTTGCCACATTACAATATCCACCACTACTGTATTATATGACTGCAGAGTACAATTTGCAAATAAACAAATAAGATTTAGATTTTACAAAGAATTATAACAATGAAATAAAACGCAAAGTTGTAACATTTTTACCTCACTAATCTGTTGATCTGGTTTTACAAATATTTGTCATGAAGAAGAATGCAAAGTTTCCAGCACATGTAATAAATTTTCGTTTTATTTTATCAGGGGAGATAACGGATCTCATTCAAGTCGATTCAAGCAAATTCTTTAGCAAATACTTACTTTCATTCCTTCTTCGGTTGCAATAAACATCAGGTTGAACATAGACCAGGGCCTGAAAGGGTTGCCTTGGATAACCTCTTCTTCTCCCCATCCCCCATCGTAGTTGTTGAGTACAACTGTTTCACCATCAGGGCGAGGGTTGAAATGGAGACCAATAAAGTCATCGTTGTGCCCTTCATAGCAGAAGTTGATGGAAAATCTGCACAGAAGACAAAATAAAACATTGAACACTTCAAAAATGCAAACATTTTTCATTTTATGACCTTGAAATTGTCAAGACAGTCAAAACTTAAAAATAATGTTTACATCACAAACTGATTTTTCTGATACTTCTTTTTGAAGATATGATAGAATCATCTTGGAACTTTGGATAAAGAAATTAGAAGGAAGAAAAAAAAAACCTCTTGTGTGAACTATGATCACAGGATATAATATCAGATCATAGAAATTTAGACTAACAAAAAAAAAAAAAAAATGTAAGTGTACATGGGGAGTGATAGGCCTCACTAAGCCACACAGCTCAATCTTGGTCTCCTTGACAACATGGAACATGCTCAGTACACTCCTGGACTTCATCACATGTGAGCTTTTCAATAAAACCATAAAAAAAGAAAATGCTTAGAGCTTATAAAAAGACATCAATTTTTTAGCCAGACATGATCAACTCCAAATGAATGATAGATAAATTTTTATTACTTCCTTCAAAAACCATAGTTTTCTTTCAGAAAATATCAAATCTTTTTGAATGTCGGACTCCAAAAAATATAGGGAGCAGATATTATTTGTTATAAAATTAAAATCTCTCATAAAAACCTTAATTTTTGTAGATATGTTTTAAAAAAGAGAAAAGAGTTTCTGTAAGGAAATTATCTACTCTTTATTACAAACTTGTATAGCAAACTTTATCTTATCAATGAATTAAGCTCTGAAAAAACAAGCTTCTGCATGCAAGCTGTTTAGAGTATAAATATTAAAAAAATTCAATGAATTGTGCTTTTAAATGCATCTGCAAAAAAATAAAAAAAATGCAAGCTCTTGCGTCTTCAACCTCAAGAAAAAATGCAAAAACAAATCAAGATTCAATGCAGAAAAATTCACTCCAATCTGCAAGCACTTTCTGAGACCAAACCAATCCAGGCTTGTATCTTTTTTTTTATCCTCAATTCTCAAAAACCAAAATCTTCAATTTCTTTGAAAATTAAAATATAAGAGCCTAATTGTTCCAGGACATGCAATTCACAAGAAAGGCATAAAAACAAACAAAAACAAAGGTCTGGTTAGTCACTCAATGGAAACTTCGACATGACCAACATCTTTTGGCAGCATACCACGTTGGCGGGGTGATTAATTAAAAAAATTGGAAAAAAGAAGTGATCAGTGGATAATTTACTTCTCTCAACAATTGTAGGGCAGAGATCACTTGAGAATGGAGAGGGAAAAAAAAAGTCTGAATTTTCAAAAAGCATAAATGCTGCTGGACACAAACGAAGGGATCAATTTAACAAACCTACACTGCAAATTTAATCCCCGACTAAATACCTATTGAGGGTGATTTCCAAAAAACGAAAAATCTTTTTTTCTATATATTATGAATATATGATTTACAGCTCTATCTCCATTGGATAGACCCGTGTGCACAAAACATAGCCAGCCAAACCAACTCAAAAACTGAAGAATCATATGGTGAGAGTTTTATTTGATCGCTTCCAATGAATAAAATAGAGTGAAGTAAATGACATTACTGAAATCCATAAAGGAAGGGCGTACTTCAAACGCATCAACATAAAATGTTGCTTAGCTATGTGTGTGTTCATCAGGCTACTTACTGGATGCTGATAATATAATTACAAGCACTACTCTTGCTATTGGTGTGTCAATTAGGTTTATAACCCAAAATGAATACAAGAATTTTACTTAGCAGTACCTTGCATTAACCTTCCAGCAAAGCAACTGTGTCAAAAATCATTATAAAAGCATTTCATAGGTAAAACACGTTGTTCTAATCCTGTCTTCCTTGCCAGCAACTGTTATATCACTTTACATCTCCATTTACAAGTATTAGATGAAAAGATTATTTGTTAACCTGGTTTTGGAAAGAAGTTTTTGGAGAGGATTTTCAGAAAATCACTTGTCAACGAACTAAAGGGTGAATTTTAATCAATATTGCATATCTGTTGTCGATTTCTGTGAAGCAATATTGAGAAAAATTTACATCAGGCGAAAAAAAAAAAAAAAACACACACATTTACAGAATTTGACAGGGGAGATCACTCTAGTAGCAAACAGCGGAATTCTTCCCCTTGTAAAGATTTTTTTTTTTTTTTTCAAATATAAATCAGTTGAAAAGGTTTCTCAACATTCAAAAAAAAAAATCCATTGAAATATCTAACGTTTTTGTTTAGTTTGGTATTTTTTTTTTTTCTCAATCATTTTCATTTATTGTGCAAGTCATTTCACAATGGGTTTAAATTTGCTTGATGTACACAAGCCGAGGTGTAACAAGTCATCGTAAATCAAGAGCTATCCCCTTGTTATCTGAAATTTATATCATTACGCTAAGTAGATGCAGTCCCTGCTTGGGCCTCATATATCATGTCTACCATTACTCTCCAAGCCTCTATCTCTGACTAGTCAATGGAGTTCCCAGAGGTCATTCACTCTGTCAATTTCAAGTCTTTTTGAGAAGGTGTGATCTTTCAATGCTGGATCAGAGATAAAGAGTTTATCTAGGTCATTATTTTAGTTTCACTGGCTGAGATATAACCAAAATAACATTTTATTGCTTTGTTTGCAAAGGGATGGTGTTTTTATGTCTTGTCTGAGAATTCAAGTAATTTCCATCTAGCTCTCCTGATAAGTGATATGTTCGTGAAGCAAGTGACGCCACTTCAGACCTCAAGCCTGCAAGTATATTCTCAATTATCAGAACCGCTCCTTTAAACCAGCAATCGTGAAATAAATAGAATTCTGTTAAATCAATTTCCTTTGATCAAAAATTTCTTTCGGCTGTTATAAATCTTGAAGTAATTATGAATTAATGATCAAGCAAGAAATTAGCCTTACTCTTCATTCTCCTTTATTAAAAGAACTTCTTGACTTCTTTAATCTTCAAAAATCTAAATAGATAAACAACAAATTTGGTTCACACTAAATTAGCTTAACTGGCTTCCATACAACTTTATATTCATTTCCACCTTCTTCCCATTGTAAATAAACGGAATAAATTTCATTTGGAGAAAAAAGGTTTATTGCTAAGATTAACATGAAGAAACACCAAAATTTTGCAAAACATATTGTTGCAAAATAAAGCTAAGCTATATCTCACACACATATGTATGCATACTGTGGCAGCTACAAAGTCAAGCATAATTCATTCACTGAAAGAGAAAGTGAAACAAAACTTTCAAAATGATTTTATACAAGACATTGTACCCGCCATAGTAAGAAAGGGGAAAAAAAAAAAAAAAAAAAAGTGAAAGATGACATTTTTATATATATATATATATATATATATATATATATGTATGTATGTATGTGTGTGTGTGTGTTGCATATACACACAGGGATAACTTTATACAAACATTCATTATAGGCAACAATTTCTCTAGTCTGGTATTTCACCCAATTTCATTGCAAGGCTCAAATTTTGCTAAGATTCATTTTTTTTCTTCCTCTGAGGAGGTTTTTGTAGACCTAAAACATTCCTAAAACTCGTTCAACTCAAGTCATGCAAAATGCAATAAAACAAAGCAAGAAACGCATAAGGAAGAAGCATCAAATTTTACTTGACCGACTTAAACGAAAAGATTTGTTTACTCAGTAAAAAAAGATCAGAATATTTATAAAAAAAAATAAATTGAAAATTTAAAAAGCCTGATCAGTGACTCAATAGACTCATGTGACCAATGTCATTTGGTAGCATGCAGTGTTGGGGGTGATCAATGTAAAAGTAACTTCTTGCCTTTTGTTGGACAGTTATCACTGAATAGTCTGAACAGAAAAAATTCTAAAAAACAAGATCGAATGTTGCTGAACACACGAGGACCAATTAAGCATAAACTTACATTGCTAATTGAACCCCTTACTAGAAACCTATTTTAGGGGGATGGTTATGAAAGAAAAAAAAAAAAAAAAAAGGTTTTCTTAACACGAGGTGTATTATTGTAATACCACTTGAAGGATATGTTTGAATTTCGATGGAAATTTCTTCAAGAAAAGCTACTGAACTCATACCAGCAGAAGAGTCTATAATTTTCAAATGGTGGGTAGGTGGCATTCTTATCAGCAAAATTGTCACTTGATTGTTAAGGACAACAAACTACAAAATGTCACACTGTTCATTAGATATGTACATTTACTTATCTTGGGTTAGTTTGCATAGCATGAAGATTGCGTTGCCACCATCTGTCAAGTCAGCAGAGCCAGCCTGCCTTTACAGAAATCAGCATTTGAAGTCCTAGTTTTTAACTAGACAAACTCCAACTTCTGTAGCCTTTGGGAAATGCAACCATCTCAGCCACAAGGTAGTCCATTTGGTTAATTCTCAAGATTAGACTAGTCTAGCTTGGTTTAACACATCAAAAACAGCAAGCATTACTGTTTGGTGTTCTGCAGTAATTGAATAGGCTCCCTTTTACATGCAGAAGAGAAAAAAAAATTATTTTTTTGAAAAGAGTCTGGCTGCTGCAGGGTCAAACTCAACTCATATTCTAACTGGCTATGTTTACTGCAGCTTTTGAGATATATACATATATGTGTGTGTGTGTGTATATATATATATATATATATATATATATATATATATATATATATATATAACTTGTCAATTTGGCTCAGTTGGTAAGGGAGCCACCAAGCAATCACTTGGTCATGATTTCAAATCACAGTAGGGAAACATTAATATTTTATATTGGTTTGGTTTAATGTGAAAGGATCGACAAGCAATGGAGAGTTTACTCACACTGCAGTTTGACAGAATTAAATTAAGTAGAACATATCATTTGCATTAATCTAACATTCTTGCAGTTACCTTGACTCGTCATATACACAGTTAGTATTTTATTGGGGAAAAAGTATTATAGGCCTGCCATTGAATCAGTCAGTCAAGTAAAAGATATTTTCACCAATTGAATTTTTTTTTTTTAAATTGAAGAAAACATAAATAAAAAAACTATTCCATGCTAATTCAGCTCAAATGGCATAAAACATTTTTTTCAGAATAATTAAAAAAAAAAGAGAAGTGAGAAAAGCAATTGTGAAGACTGAATAATAAATTCTACAGTTCATGCCAAGTAGAATTATGACCAGGTCACTTTTTATCTTTTCCTGGATATTTAGCTTACCTGACCTTATCAGGACTCCTGAAAAATTGGGTTAAGAGAAAATTATATTTTTTAGATTGCTGAGGAAGAAAGGTAAATGAAATGATAAGGGGGAAAAAAGTCACAGTAACTGGCACACTTTATTCAAAATTCAAACACGAATTGTTTCCTAGTGCTATAATGATATGCCACGTATTAGTACGTTCTTTAGTCTTCAACATACCAAAAACAAAAGATGAATGTATATCAGTATGTTTATATCAAGATTTCATTCATTCTTTAATATCATAAAGAGTCTTCCTTGTCAATTTCTCCAGCCTCCCATAAAAAAAAGCCTTAAATACAGAAGCCCCATACACACACACTTGTGAACAAAAAAGCTTCCTGATATATACTTGGAAATCCACATGTTCAGAAATTCAGCACTCTAAGGATACTGCTCACAGCATTGTTGAAAAAAAAAGATGAAAAAATTATACAGTACAGCAATCTCCCAAGATCGGTCAACAGTATATTTTACCAGCCTCAAATAGTATTTTAATAAAGAAATAGCAATACCTCTTACACTTTCCAAGTGTTTTTTGGAGGATTGTTTCAACTACACAAATGAGTTCAAAGTTTCGGCCGTACCATTCTACAGCCTTCTTCAGGTGTACTATCCAATTGTGATCGTGGTGAGCAGAATTTTTCCAATGGTAGCCATGCTACAGCATTGGATTCAAGTGATGTCATTTTCTTTTTCTTGGATTTCCATACTTTGTCCCAGTCGTGTAGTGGAAGCTACATCAGGCTGAATTTTGCACTTGTCTAACTACCATTGAAAAATTCTATTTACTATCATCACATTTGGATAAAACACCTGAAGATGGCTATAGGATGGATCAGCGTAAACATTGTTGACAACACAAACAATAAGAGGAAGTTCAATCATCTGAAAAGCTCTTTGAATATCAATGTCTCCTCTCAAAAATATACAGTCTCCTTCACTTTGTTTTATAATATCCACCTTAGTTTCCAGCAAAATAGTGCAGAGCTTTTTCTGTCACGTTCATTAATGACCCCACTCTTGACCTAAAATATCACGACACATGGAGGAACAACAACAGCCGACTTATGTTTATATGGAGACACGGAGTAGCTATAATAATGCCATTTATTGTATCACAATTGAACTTCTAAATAGGCATGATGTCCA
The DNA here is from genome assembly GCA_963457665.1 of Thysanoteuthis rhombus. Taxonomy (NCBI): domain Eukaryota; kingdom Metazoa; phylum Mollusca; class Cephalopoda; order Oegopsida; family Thysanoteuthidae; genus Thysanoteuthis; species Thysanoteuthis major. The sequence goes on from OY735215.1 coordinate 38,852,737, forward strand.
AAATTTGAACTTATTGTCCGGCTGAAAATTAATTGGCTAAAATATATTGACAATAACAAAATTTCAGGAACAAAGACTATGATCAATAGAATATCAGTTATATTATTTCTCAACTATTTCTAAAGCTTTATTGATAATGGTTCACATATTTCAGAATGAATAACAACAGTGGGTCTAATATTCCACGGATAAATTATATTCTTGTGAATGAATGATCTTTCCATATAGGCATATATACAATCCCTTCAGTTTGCATTTCAGCATCTCATTGGTTAATCCATTTTCTTATTATGGAGGAAAGGAGATGACAGCATAGACACTCTTGAGATTTTATGTCTCGTTATACATTAAAACAGTTCGAGTTGAAGTGAGACTTGAAAAAGAAAATTTTTTTTTTTTTTTTTTTTTTTTTTTTAAATCAAAATTAAGATACACTGAAATATCAAAACATAAATTACCCAATAAATTAGCTTTAGGCTCCTCAGAAACAATCCATACATAAACAACCCTCTCACCTTTGACAGGTATATTCTAGTCAAATAAATTATGACCTTACAATCCACATTGCTATAGTTTACATTCATTTTATCAAAACTCAAAGATCCTTCTTTTAACAAATGAAAGAAGTCTGAAAAAAAAAAAAATGACTGTTTCAAAAGAATATGGTGATAACTCAAAATCAATCCCAATGAAATTATTTATTTTTTAATACATTAGAGAAAAAAAAGGTAAACTTTGCTTATTTCACTTACCAAACTTGTTGAGCACCAATTTCAATAACAGATCTGCAAACACTCACAGTTTTATTACACATCACATGATTTATCCTTTGATTTTAAGATATCACGATTCAGTGTCCATTTCCCACGTTTTAAAATATCTTTGTTATGAACTTCCAAGAACAGCCATTTCAAGCAATTTTGACAAATAGTGACCAGTTCACTTGATTGAAACATTCTTACACTTGCATTACGTATCTGTAATATTGTTTCCAATTTCCTATATGTGGTTAAGATACATAGTGTGAAAGAGGCCCGAGCTAATTCCATATCACAAATAGCAACCGGATGATGACCTTATGAAAAAAGCCCAGAATGCAACAGTCAACTATAACAATGCTCATAAGAATTGATATTTTGATTGAAGAATTAACATTTATAGAAGAATTAGATAAAGTTTTACTTATTTTTACTTTTTTAGAATCACCCCAAAATCTCCAGATTTTTTTTGTATAAATATTAAGATTTTTGAACTTCGGAGTTTGCAATAATGTATCTTTTTCTGATGCAATTCAAATGCAAACAAATAGTTTCAGTCACTAATGTCAAATTCTTGCAATAAGATGAAACACATTTGAAGCAGATAAGATTTAGCAAATCTACTCCAATCATCATCAATGCTTCACAGGCTGTCTTTTATGAAGTGCATCAGTGGAAAACCTCTGAGCCACTTTTGTGTCACTAATTTCATCTCTGTACATTTGTGGCTTATAATGACTTCATATCTTGGGTGTGTTCTCTGCTAAAGATACTCAAGAACTTGAAAAATATCTTAATGACTAAAGAATAATGGGTGACAATAGGCTTTTTGTAGGGAAGGTGGACCCAATTGTAAATTCTAAAGTTTCACACCCTTGCTCATTCAGCGTTACAAACCGCTAACAAATGAAAAGAAATAGGAAAATCAATGAAAGAAAACACAAAATTTGGATTGGACACTATAATGCACTGATAATGGATTCTTTTTGTCTCTTTCAATCACCTAAAACCTGTCAACAAGATCTCAAAAAAAAAAATTTCTGGGTTACAGAGCAGCTGAGAAGATACTTCACCATTATGACTTCCAACATGAACAGGTCCTGTAACTACTTATGCAAAACTGAAAAAAATTATACGATTTCATTTATTGGCCTTGGTGGCAAAATAGTGATAAATATCACCACTTTGTAGAAATATGTAAGCCAATCACTAACTTACAAATATGATTTAGGCAGAACTTAGTAAACATTAAAATAAATGGTAGCGCTTATGAATAAGAACAAAACATTGTGAATATACTTCTGAGAAGTTTTGAAACATTTTTGCAAGTCTTTTAAACCGATCAGTGAATCAGATTGGGATTCAAAAATTGGTTGATGGCAGAGAAAGAAAAGATTATCCTGGAATGACTAATGAGATATTTCATTTATATGTCACATTGACAATCGTGGTATTTTAGTTTACCCATTCCATCAAAAAAATATGGAATATATGAATACTCATGGCATTTTATATACGTAGATAAGAGATTTGCATTGTAGTGAGCTTGGAGAATTGCATTCCATTGACTTTGTTATTTTGAGTATCTCTTATCATATCCTTTAAATTCAGTATTTTTATTACATCAGTTACATGCATGAATTTCTATTCTACCGCTTTTACCTTGGCTAGGGACCAGCTATGGTAACTCCATAGCTGTAGATTTTTTCTCTTCGAGTAACCTTCCTTTAGATGAACTGCCTTACAGGGCTAAAGGCTCAAACTGCACAGCTATTTACCTATAGCTGGGAGGAGAAGTGGATTCATACCTTTCCCAAGAGCATCAGTGTGAAGTGGTTGTTAACAGCCTTGACCAAATCTAACCGCGTCATTTCTATTCCAGTAATCACTATCAGAAAATACCAAACTGACAAATAATGATGTTACTAAATCAAATGAATAAAAAAAAAAAATAAATAGATGAATAAAATAAAATAAATGACAAATTTATAGAACTTACTGGTCATCATCAAAAGTAGGGACCCCTTTGATTTGAATAGCCTTACCAATTGCCATTCCATTTTCAATGGTGCCAACATAGGGAACTTTCTGGAATGGAGGAAAAAAAAAATCATAGAATACTAAGTGTTTATATAACCTGAGATATCATGGTTAGGATTTATAAAAACAAATGCAAAAAAAAAAACAAACAACAAAAAAAACTGAATGCTTTATTGTTTGGACGGAGTTACTTGATACCAGCAGCAGGAAGTAATCTTTGAACTGACCAATTAGAAAAGGATACATATCTTTGGTTAGGGTATTAAGGCAGAGTGAATAGCTTCAGCTTAAATTTGAATTCAGTTTGTTAATTCAATTTTCTGTAGTGTTTACCATTAAGCTAACACATACCTCTTATTTAGGACACTCCATTCCTGGACAGAGGGGTAATGTGCCACACTTTGATCCTCAGAAGAAGTGCCAAACAATGGGTAAATAAAATTTTTCGTTGGGTATTATACTAGTGTGTATATATATATATATATATATATATATATATATATATATAATATACTATTTATTTATCTATTTCCAGCTCTGCTCTTAAACAACTTGAGTTTCATAGTATAAAGTTGAATGTATCAAACACTCTATGAAATAAATCCATCACATATCAGGAGTTGCTTTATGTTATGCTATACTACTAGCCTGATATGGACCTATATATATATATATATATATATATATATATATATATATATATATATATATATATATATATACACATACACACACACACACAACACTGGTGAAAAGATACACCTTATTGGAAATTCAGGGGAAGATTCAGGAAATGATGTACAAAATAGAGCAATATTTACATATAATTTCACATGGGGAGTTGAATCTCACCCACCCACCACATTATATATGTATATATATACATATATATGTGGCAGATGCATTTAGCACTCAGCCGTTGATATGAGCAAGTTCAGTTTTTACATAAATCAATGACTTCAATTCTATAATAATTTTTAAAGAACCTAACCAATTTAAACAAAGAATATTTCAAGTTTTTAGAATTATTTTGTGCAGGTACACATTTTTCTCACTAGTATACATAATGCTAACATAAATAAATAGGATTGGCTTACTTCAAATTAAATCCTCCCAGATCACAAGACTCACCTGCTCTTATTGGTCACTAGATTAGATTTTATTATACTTACCTTATCTAAATGGGGTTAAGATGGACAAGAAATAACCTGAACATAGTCCATAGATAAAGCTAATTGTACTAAACACAGATTTAGATTCCTTTTTTATTAGAGAGATAAAAAGAACATAAATCTTGGACTGAACAGTTTTGATATAAAAAGCTTTTTCGATCATACCCCCACCATCACCATCCACAACCTTCACATTTACAAATTGAATTTCAGCCATTGTAGTAACAGTAATAACAAATACTTATTGCCACCTGCTGCAGTTAATGGGTCAATAATTACTTCCACCAGGTGCAAATCAGGTAACCGAATAATCGAAGGATCATCGTTTGCAATCAGCTATTTAAAGTCCCTTGCTGGTCTGCCAATTTTTTGACTTCTGTGAGTCATAGTAACAAAACATTCTGAACTTGTCTAGATCATCACGCAAGCCTAATTTTTGCCAGCCACAATTCCGACCAAGGTCTTAAAGCATCCATGTTGCAAGTCGTGATGTCCATTAGTTGTCTAATATCCTTGCAATATGGCCTGCCCATCTCTATTCAAATTTGCTAATGGCTTTCAAGATACATCATGAGTTCTCTATCTCTCCCTTGGTTGACTGAAGTAGGAATGAAAGTTTGAACAATGTTCAATTTGTACATCTTTTGAGAGTTATATGTCGACATTGGCTATGTAATCTGAGGTAGCATTGTTCTTGGGATTTTTGTGAATGAGAAATCCAACTCTTCATTGGCTTTTCACTTCTGATGTTGCAAAGAAAAGGTTTGCTTTTTTTTTTTTAATTTGTTAAGTTTTTCTCTGGGTCTTATTTTGCTAATTCCAATAATATCCCATTTGATGTTTTCAATGTGGCTTTTATGCGACAGGTTGTACTTGGTTACTTGGTATCGATAAATAGTAATCTCTTCAAATTGTTCCTTCATCTGCTAGCTAGGATAATTTGGAATTTTAAGAATTAGAATTCAGAATCATTTCAATTAGATTAGTTGGTTAATTCAAAGACAATCATTACAATGATTAATAAGAACAATTATTAATGATCATTTCAATAGAAAATAGCTGAGCTCCATTGAAATGGTAAAAGGAAAAAAAAAAAAAACATTATTATAAAGATTTAACTTCAATTAAAGTCCGATCGTCTCATTCTATCGGCCAGCCATCGCCAACTTAATGTAGTCTCCATGTTAATTATATATCATTCAAAATTAGTATTAAAAAGTCATAGTCAAAAGAATTAATGGATTACTTTAAATAACAGTTTCAAGACAAATTGATAAGAATAGTTGGAATAATTATTAAAAATAATTAGTAATGATAATAATGGAAATTTACCTTTAAGCATGTACACTGTGGAAGAAAAAGCTTTGTCAATTAACCACCGGCAGTATTGAATCTGACAGATCTTGATTTGTCTTTTGCCAGAGATATTGCATGGATTTTAAAACCTTTTTCCTCCTCCTTGACTAGGTGATAACACAGTCGCTCAGTCTCTTTGCTAAGCAGCATTTGGGATTTTACAATTAGTACTAAAAAGTCATTGTTATCCCAGAATTAGTACATTGCTTAAAACAATTGAGAATAGTAGGAATAATTGAGAATTGGATAGTTTGGTTCCAAAACACGAGAAGTGCCATTTACAAAAAATGAATAAAAAAAATAAATATATTCAAGTTTAAAGAAAGAATAAAATAAGATAAAAATTATGATAATAAAGTCCTTAATTTAAACTTTTCATCCGATGAAAACTTTATAAACTACATTATATATATATATATATATATATATATATATATTCCACAGCACTCTGTTGGATGAGGGATATAAGCTAAATAAATATATTGCTTAAATTCAGCCTGACCGTCCAGTTCCCTAGTGCAGAGGTAGGATATTGGCCTCCGGGTCTGAAGCGAAGGTTTCAATCCTACCTCATGGTACTGGATGGGATAATGGATAGTCTATAGCCATACTGAAGGATGTAATACAACGAACTAGCTGTCTGTGGATGACAATATATATATATGTTTGTAGTAGGATAAAAACATTAAAATCTAGAATTTGATTTTGATCAACTAATTAAATTTCACTTTATTCATGGTCCCTATGGTATTTGGAATCAAACTCATCAATTAGTAATAAAATAGAGTTACGAGAACAAGGAAATGATATGAATAACAAGTAAAAATTGACAAGACAATACAGTTTACTGGCTCATAATAGATCATTGCTAAATCATCCAAGCTATTATGGTACATGGAGACCTAAATGGGTCATCATTCACTTACCACAAAATCTTGCATAATGACTTCATGTAGCTCAATGCCATCATTGACCTTCAGCCACCTCACAGAGTCGAAAGAGACACGATGGTAAAATTCACAGAAATAGGATCCATTTACAAACACCTGTGAAAAAAGCAAGGAAGAATAAGAATAAACAATAGTAGCCATAATCAGATTTGTAAATGATAACTAATTCAACTCTGAATTAGAAGAGATGTATATATTCATTCATTTCTATCCGCTCGTAAAAATATCTCCACAGGTTCTGAATGAATATCAATAGAAGATTTGGCCATCAGTTACAAACGAATTGATTAAATTTGGGGCCGGATCCCAGAATTTGTTTTTGATTGATAGGTATTTTCACCGTTCTATAGGAAAAAAGAGTCAATTGAAAAAGGGGTAGATTTAAGTTTAAATTGACGTAACTCAATATTTGTACATTTTTACATTCTATCCCTTGTTATTGAGTTGTTTTTCATTCAGTTTTTAGTTATATTATGGTATAGACAGAGACATGCACTCTCTGAGTGGCAAGTCCTCAGGAATTTCCAGGTCAAGTTTGAAACAAAAATTCATTTACTGCAAAACACCATATTTCCCATTGTATAACATCTATCATATAATGATTTTTCCTTTTAGCTTTGTCCATAACTTCTGTTATCTATTACTGATGAAAATACATAATAGGAGCAAGATAAAATTAAGTTTTCAAAATAACTGAGAGATACCCACAGATCTCATTAGCATCTACCAAAAATAATTTTTTTTAGAAATTGGCAACCAAAAAGTACCTGTGCATCATACGCATGGTACATTTTTGGCTGATCTCTAAACAAACATGGGTCAACAGAACCATTTTCAATCGGATGAAAACAATACCAATTGAGTATACTCTTATACCAATTTGACTTAAATAGAATAGTCATGAACAAATTTTACCTCTGCAATCTAGCTTTTTGACGATCTTTATTCATCGTGATTTTGATGTCACATCTAGGTATCAGAAATATTTTGCTCTATTTTTTTTTTCTCAGGAATTTAGTTTAAAATTTTGGGGAGGATTTATATGATGTGAAGTGGCTTTAAAAGGATTCTCACAAGCACGCGCACACCTCTCACACTGTTAAACAACTCACATATGCAGTCACTGTAACATTAGACATATACACGCACTGGCTTTTTTGGTAGGATCAAAGTGTAGTATCTGTTCCACGGCAGAGCCCGAGGCGCAGGTACTGACACTTGCCCATCGAATGGGCCGGAGATTGGGTTGCGGGTGGTGTCAAAGACCGAGTGTGCCGATGCAATGCATTAGCCAATGAGGTTTTACTGAGGCTACGCACTGCTACAAACATTGGGGAGCCTTTGGACTTGTTTTTGGGCTCTCCTATTATTACTCGGCCCAGCTGCGGGGGATCCGTTGCCCTGGGGCAGCACTACTCCATTGGACTTAGAGGAGTAGGTCCGAAAGTGGACGCTTCCATGACAGAGGTCGTTTCTATGGTCGCTTGGCAATCAAAGTCGCGTCGGCTGGAGCCATTTTTGGAAGGGTATCTCCTATTTTCCCCACATTAAGCTTCGACCTTGAATAAAATTTTGCCTGCTGAATGGACCGGAGAGTATTTGTATCAAAGACCGAGTACGCTGGTGCAATGTGTCAGCCAATGAGGTTTTACTGAGGCTGCACATTGCTATGCGCATTGGGAATCTTCAGGCTCCCTTTCTATTACTCAGCCAAGCTGCGAGGAATATGACACCCTGGGGCAGCACTGTTCCATTGCACTCAACAGAACAGGTCAGGCTCATGTCTGACACTTTCATGGTGGCAATTGCTTAGCAAACCAAAGCCACATTGGCTGGAGCTATTTTCCCCAGGAGGTCTCCTATTTTTCGCCACGTAAAACCGCGACTTTGTGTCACATTTTGCTGTGGTCGGATAGTAAATAAATATCATGCACACGCCATCTATTACATGTTTCACACCAAACGTTTTGCCAATAAACTATCACAATATCAGAAGATACTTATGTCTTCTTAAGTAATAGGAATCTAAACAATGTTTTATTGTGTGAATAGCTAGACTATCCTAAAAATGTTCAATCCAATGGTTTGTTCTCATGAGCTGATGCAATCTCACCGAGAGACAATAAGAGGTTGTAGGAAGTATCATTGTCTAGAAGCAATTTTGTTTAGTCTACGTTGAAGGAGATTTTTTCTTCTTTCTCATAATTCATGATTGAAGTGTATGCAAAAGAAGGGTTTGGGTCATAATCCTGATAGACAATCTGGGATGCCACAGTTCCAGATGTTGAAATTGAAAGTTATTAAAAGAAATTTACTAATATAGTTTTTAAAAAGAATTCGTGTGAAGCACATAAAACATACCTGAATTTTATTTTCTTGATGGAATATAAGATTAGGGTGGGGTTTTCTATTGTGTTGTATACAATACAGCAAGAAAGATCAGTTACATTGTAAGGAATACTTTGAGAAAGAATGATATTTGGGAAAAAAAAAAAAAAAAGTCCAAAACCCTCAATATAGTATCGAGCTAAGAATGATCCCTCTAAATAACCAGAGCACCAACCTCTCTTATACAGCTTTTTTTTTCTTTCAAAATTGCAGTTTGGAGAATTTTAACCTTGATGGATTTGGATCTTTTGGGATTTCAACATTTCAGGATCAGATCAGATCATTCAGGATCAGGATCGGTACAAATTTTATAGTAACTTTCTCACTGTATTCTGTACAATGTAACCGAATACAATAGGGTTAGGTCTTGTTCTTAGTATGTCTCCATGTGTTTCTCAAATAAATACTTTTTAAAACAGTAAACAATGTTTTTACAAAAAAAAAAAAAAAAAAAATTACCTGAATCATATTCGAGATATTTACCTTTCAGGGTTGAGCTGGGGTGGGGGTGGGGGGGTTCAAACTTTGGAGATTTTGATCTTTCTCGATTTCTGTATTTAAGATTATATAGAAATCAGGATTAGGTCTTTCAGGATTATGACCCCTAACCCCTTAAAAAATTAAAATTCTTATGCATCAAGACAAAAGAAATAAAATTTCATTCTCGAAATGTCAGGTGTGAGATAGATATCCATTATGGTGGATATCATCACACTGAATGTAAAGTCTAAAATATTCTATTTTATCAAAATCAAATCAATGCGGTTGTAATCTTAATTACTAAGAGGGTAATGGTTTGGAACAAGCAGATATACAATATCATCATCAGTCTATTAATGTCCATCATTGGACATGGACCTTCCCCAAAATTCACCTCAATTCTCTATCATGGGCGTCGCGGAGCCAGTATTTTCTGAATTTGTCTAGTTCATCTCTCTCTTCTTGTGTTCTGTCGGCCTCAGTTTCACATGTGATCTCTGGGGATCCATGTTTTAGACGTTATGACCATCTGTTATCTTTCATTTTTGCAACATGGACTGCCCATGGCCATTTTAGTCGTTTAACAGTTTCTATGATGTCATGGACTCCCGTTTTCTTCCTTATATACTGTGCCGTCTTGTATGACCGACTTCAATTATTTATGTTAAGTACTTACACGATAAGCATGTTCCTCAACCACGATACGTAGTGTGAAACGTTGTCCTTCATGGAATGGGAAATTATCTGAATGGATCTCTTCATCTCCCCAACCGCCATCATATGAATTGCAGCATACTTCATTACTCTCCAAGCGGGGGTTCAGGTGAAAGGCAATTGTAGCATCTTCTGAAGAGTCAGTTTGAAAATTGATGCTCACTCTAAAAGAGGAAAAAGTAAAAACATCTGAAAAGTCATCATAATACACAAAATCCACACATATAAAAATATATTTTCCAACTTTGGAATAGAGAACTCAATGGATGGATGGGGAATTGTGCATAAATGGATATATCTCTTAAATTCTGACCGTCCAGTTCTGCGTAGGGCAGAGGTAAAAATGCCAGTCTCTAGGTCTGAAGCGAAGGTTTTGATCCTACCTTGTGGTACTGGATGGGATAATGGATAGTCTATAGCCACATTGAAGAGTTGTAATACAACGAAACAGCTGTCTGTAGATGACAATATATATATATATATATATATATATATATATATATATATATATTAATGAAAGGATATATAATCTGACAAGTTGCCTTGTGGCTATAATAAAAAGAGGAGAACCCTTAACAGCCCTTTCTATTATTTTCTTAGACTGCAAGCAGGAGTAAACGTTGTGAATATAAAATAATTACAGACAATATAAAGAATTCAGTACGCTAGGTCTCCCCTATTAGCAGTTTTGCTTTCCATGGTTTCAGCTATTCATGGGTAACCCAGAGAATAAACAATTATCAACTTTCACTTAATAATGGTCCCAAAACACAAGAGTAGTGATGCTGGCAATTTGGATATGCCAAAGAGAGGCTGTAAAGGGAGTCCTTTAAGTGGAATGGTAAGAGTTCTCAATAGACAAGGGGAGAAAAAAAAATTGATTACCTACAGTGAGAACAAATCTATCCATCACATAACTCTTATTTCAGTATATTGTTACAATAGAACAACTGTAGCCATCAAAGATGGCATAGGGTTCTATCTTTTTTTTAAGTGCATTTGCCTTTGAGTTCCAGTGCTCCTGATAATACTGTTTTGTCAACAGACTTGAAAATTGGCACAGTACCCAACAAGACTTTTTCTTTTTCTTTTTAATTATTTGGAAAATAATAAATAAATGTAAAAAAAAAAAAAAAACAACACCGACATTATGAGGGCTTTATTTAGACAGGTTTATTAATAACATCTAGATTCTGGAGGTTATGTTCCTAGATGTTTTTGTTTTTTATCCATTCAGATGATTTCCAGTGGAAAATATCCGTGGTATTAGAATAGAATTTATTCTGACTATAGTTATTCTTTGATCAAATTTTTTACGTAACTTTAAATTTTGTTGCTATGGCAGTTCAATAATTGACTGTGATGGTTAGTTCTATTTTATTATTAACTATTGTCGTTAATATCTTATGCCTAATTCATAAATTAGGCTATGAGACATGTATGAGAGAGAATATAGAACACAGGCGAGTCAGAATTAACTCCCAATTAAAAATAAATGGCCTGGATGAAGCCATGACCTTATGTCCTTTGAGAGTAGACAAAGGAGGTGTACCACACCAAACTACAAACTCTGGATCATCTGGAGGAGCACATCCAAAATACCACTGCACTTCCTGCAAAGGTCCGTCAAAGCCACACCAAAACACTTACAGAAATTGGTGCCTATGTTGAATTTCAACACAGCAGGCAAAGTAAAGCTAAAGTTTTTACCAATTTCCAATAGAGAGTTCAATTTCACTCATCCTGTATGTATGGTTAGGTATTATACATAATTTAAGGCACCCGCTGGCAATCTTGGAGCATTTCCTCCTACGGATAGGGGAAAACTACTGTATTGCTTGTGTTAACTGTAACATCCTTACTAGAAGCCTTACAATAGTGGATACCAGCATATGAAAGAAATTGAGGATAAACTTTATCAGGTTTTATAGTTGATTTTTTTTTTCTCTCTTTTAAGTACAATCTGAATTATAGGCTGTGGCAAGAGGATAACAACTATGAAGTAGGTAGATCTACAATAGTTATCTTTTTAGTTGTTATAACAACTGTTCCAACATTTCAATGGATAAATAAAGAGATGACTGTACTGAAAAATGATTAGTAGAACAATAAGATAAGAGGCCTGTAGGTGGTTACCAGAAACAAACAAAAAAGATCCTGATCTCATGATCCAATTAACTAGGATAGGTCTCCTTGCATAGACAAAGGAAGAGAGATCTAACCAGTGGCATAGCTAAAGAATTGGCGCCCCAGATCCTTGGGACAGTGAGATTAAATGAAATAGCAAAATTTGTAATTTTATACCATCAGTTTGTCGGTTGAAAATAACCCCCAACACTGAATTATCATTTATGCAATTCATGTATTTGCAAAAATATCCATGTCATTACATGTTAGTAGAAATGCAGTAGATGAACTATAATTTATAAAGCTTTATTTGGAAGGAGGGAGACTGGCTTCTATTGAGGGCCTGGCGGGCATTTCCAAGTAGTCCACCCCACACAGCTAGGCCTCTGGCTTTATTCTAAGTCAGACAGAAGCAGGGAGAAAAAAAAGACAACTAATAGACAACATAGAAGAGAAACCAAATAGCCTTGGTATCTAGATCATCCTGACCCAATCTTTCACATGTATTTCAAAGATATTATTTATCCTACTGGTAGCACACATACCTACCAAATTTATCTACCTTGGAGGTGGAATTGGATGTGGGAGAGCACTGACGGGGAACAAGAGAGAGAGAGAAAGAAAAATAGGTGTAAGACGAACAGAAACCAGAGCTTCAACAAACTGTTTCTATCTCTGCTGATGCACTCAAATACATACAGCATTTTTTTCAGCTACAGCCACACCCTGGGGTGAAATAACCGAAGTGCTCTTGGTTTGTAGACATAAACAATTCATATTAAAGCACTGGTAGGGAGCAGACTAAACTATAAAAGTTTGAAAGAAAAGGAAAAAAAATCAGAAGATATAAATGCCTGAGAGTATTTTTCTGTAACACAAAAAAAATGTTACGCTATGATTTTGTTCATAACTAAGAGTTTAGACCAGATACACCTTTAATATTTTGCATGTATAACCCCTTCATTTTGACGAGAAAAAAAAAAGAAAAAAAAAAAAATACACTGCTTACAAATTAAAATGTTCGGAAATATACAATGTCTATTACCAATCAGTTCCATTCAGAGGTCACCCCCCCCTTTTGAAAAGAGTTCCACTCATCCCTGCTCATTTTTGACCCCTCAATAATTGATACTATTATACACAAAGCAAGGGGGGAAAAATTTGTTAAACTAATTTGTTTAAACAAGTTTAATTGTATCTGCTAATTTTGGCAATTCTAAAATTTTACACCACAAAAAAGCTTTTGTTTAATTTTTCTCCAAAAGACAAGAATTTTGTTGTTCCTGTCAATACTGTTCAAATCTACTTGTGTGCCTATTCCATCCTACTATGAATCTTTCACTAACGGTCCCATCAAATCGTTATAGTTCCCAACCCCTGCCTTAGCTTATTCAACCCCCTGCTTAATATTTGACAGATTTTCCAAACCCTGCTTAGACTGCTCCTCCTTGTTCTGTCAATTAAACACCCCAGATTACTCTGAAAATATACTTTTGAAAACACTTGGCCAATTTTCTATGCAAAAAAAAAAAAAAAAAAAAAAAAAAAAGGCAACATTTCCAGACCAAACTTTTGCTATTCCTCAGATTTACCAATCAAACTTACCTCTCAAATCCATACTGGACAAAACCCTTAATGATGAACATCTTACCAGGTTTGAGACCACCTGGGATGTGCTCCAGCAGGGGAGTGTCCTGCCAAAGAGAATAGACATAAGTTAGGTTGTTACATATGAAATGTTTTTTTAACAGTAAGGTGAAGGATGATAAAAGAATAAAAATACAGTAAACATTTAAATCAAAATATAACTAATGTGAAGCGATATCCTTTTGTCTGACAATTTTCTACTGATAATATGCCATCTCTATAAATTTCTTTAGGTTTATAAACTCATTTTAAAAGCATGAATTGTTGCTTCCATACTATTGAACCTTTGATTATGGATATGAAGAATACTTGAAAACATGAAAATCTGTAGAAGAAAGAGTAGGTAGATATAGAGAAAACTGCAAGACTTCATACCCCAATTTTGTAAGCTTAGACACAGTGAGTTGAGAGGTCAGGCATTGTGATGGAGTATTTTATTCAAGCTACGTGGGAACCAATTTTCTCCAACTATTTAACCTTTCTTTTTGCATTAAGATGAAGTGATATGGTCACTGTTGAAATCCTTGAGTCTCAAGAAATAGCTTGCATTATTGTTGGTGGGTCATTGGCCTCTACCATTGATAATTCATCATTAAGAACTGGTTTGGGTCTCTCTTGAGGTTTTATCATTGGAATCCATATTTTTAGACCTAAATCTATTGAAACAATCTCAAACAGTTCACACTGTGCTAGTTTTCACTCCAAATGCTTTGTTAATGTTATCAGCAACTAATTTCCTAATTTGAAATTGTTTTTGAAAATTAGTCTAACTTTTGGGTTGGTCACCTTTGTTAAGGGCTCAACAAAAGAAAAAAAATTCTTTTAAATTGAAGTTAGCACAGAATCTCCAGCATGTCAATAGGCAGTTAAATAATAACATATGATTTCTGGAAATATCTCAGAGCAAAGGTCAATAAGTTGAAGCCGACAGACTAAATCTGGCCTGTGGCTTCAAATCCTCCCAACCACTGTTTTCATTCAATATTTGACATTGCATTTTGTAGTCAGATCATCATGGTTCCAGAATCAGGCAACAACAACAATTCTCAACACTTGATCCACCCATTACACACCTTACCACAATTGCCATATATGTCTTCCCCAGCAGATGCCCAGGTCCTACCATAGATTGATAGAAACAAATGGTACATATGAATTTATCTATTTAAAAAAACTGGATAACAGGATTTGTTTGTGCTTATGTTTTTAAAGAACTTTCAAAATTAAAAAAGGCCAATAAGTCATCATCTTGCTATTTAGGGGAAATTGATTCTTTGTTTACTTATGTATAGATATACTATATCATACCTGCCAAACTCCAAAGTGCAAACACACATTTATATATATATATATATATATATATATATATATATATATATATATATATATATATATATGTATTATATATATAATATATATTATATATATAATATATATAATATATATAATATATAATATATATATTATATATATAATATATATAATAAAAAGAATCCAAATACTTTGGGGTGATGCTAAAAAAGCAAAATACATGATTTTATTCTTCCATAAATGTCAATTCTTCAAAGAAAATATCAACTCTATGAGCATAGTTAGGGTTGACTGTTGAATTCTTGTTTTGTTTTTTTTCAGATCTAAATCTATTGAAGCCACGCTGACTGGTATACACTATAGTACTGTTCACTTCAAATGCTTTGTTAATGTTATCAGCAGCTTGAGCAGCATCATGCCTTAATATTAGTTCATCACTCAGAAAGTGAGGCAAATGCCAGAAACACTCCTTCGAAAAAGAATTGTTAGCTAACAACTCATCACTCCTAACCTATTTTTACTTTCTTTAAACAGGATTTCACACAGGGAAAGATTACCCAATGGATGACTTCTGCAGAGGAGGGAGGCTGTGACAAAATCATGTTTATTCTTGGGGGCAGGGGGGTAGGTCTTCTGATGGCAATTATGAGTGAACAAGGGTGTGTGGGTAGTACCAGTCACTTCAACATGTAGGCCTCCCATAAATGATGGATCTATATGGCATGATGAGAAAGGTTATTTTTTTTTTCCTTCAAGGGAAAGTGTATATTATATGATGTGAAATATAGTAACTCATCTTTAGTTACTAAGAAGTAGAATAACAGCAGATACTAAGTGCTTTGTGACACACACAAGTCAGACACCAGAAGAAAGTGCAATTCCCTCTCCTGATAATGAAGAGTTCGAGGAAATGATTCCGATACCAATGTCATAATTTGGATTTTTTTTTCTCCACAATCACAGAGTGAAAATTGGTATCATTAAATATTACCACAAAATCTTTATTAGCTAACCCACAGAGATGACCAAACAGAACAGACTAGTGTTCAAACAATCCAGTTACTTACATCTGTAAGTAATTTGAAAGGAGTATAATCTTGA
This sequence comes from Thysanoteuthis rhombus, assembly GCA_963457665.1. Taxonomy (NCBI): domain Eukaryota; kingdom Metazoa; phylum Mollusca; class Cephalopoda; order Oegopsida; family Thysanoteuthidae; genus Thysanoteuthis; species Thysanoteuthis major. The sequence goes on from OY735215.1 coordinate 38,868,781, forward strand.
GTATATAGTTCTCCGCAGTTAGTGAGTGCATCTTTGTGTGTATCTGTGCATGGTTTTTAACCATCTGAGAAATTAATTTCTTACATAACACAGACCATTAACTGGACACAAGCAATAATTTCCAATTGCACACATTGCTATACCAGACCATGGAACAATTCTCTTGAGCTTCAAAATGAACTATAAAAAGCAGCCTTACAAAAGACTTTATTGCAAAAGCAAACAAGATATCAATAATTGAAATTGAAATCATTTATCTGTTCAATACTAGCAGTGTGAAGATCATGATCTTGAAAGCCCTGATCAGATGGACAGGTCAGGTGACTCACATGGACAGGTCAGGTGACTCACATGGACAGGTCACGTATGCCATGTCCTTTATAGTGCCTTAGCAGAGGACAACATAAGCAAGGGAAACCCAAGAAATGTTTTGAGAATAGCATCAAAGACAGCCTAAAGTACTACAGTATCCCTGTAAATGAACCAGTCTCATGCCTAAGACAGAGCCAAATGACGGTTTAACATACATAGCTTGATCATATTTTGAAAGGAGCCAAAGAGAATGAAACACCAATGCCAGAAGATCTCATCCTGTGTCCACAGAACCCGAGAGCCTCCATTGTTTCTGAGCATGTGCACAAGAATTGGACTTGCTTGCAACATTTGGGTCCACCGCAGGAAGTTCAACTGCAGACATTGAATTGATGGCCAATCAATATCATTAAGATTAGAGTAATTATTCGCAATATAAAAATAGGTGGAAGAAAGAAGAATATCATGTTTAAGTGTTTGTTCAAGTAAAACAATCCACGTGAATTAGGGATACACGGTTAAAATCATTGATAACCAGAGAGGAGGTGGGAATGACAATCAACACTTCCCACCTGCTGAAATTCCCATAATTACTCAACTTCCACTACTGTTACCGATCTCACCAGTGGTCTCAATTTCGTAACATTTTCAGCTGGTTTTGCTGATATTCAAGCCTTATAAGTGTCAAGGTTGGTGACAAACACAAGTTCTAGTCCATATTGTAAGAAGGTTGAACTGGAAATAAAAGCTGTTAATGAAAATAACATCTTTTTTTTTTGAGACCAGTGAACACGTCAATGTTACAATAACAACAGCTGTAACCGGCAAGTAGTTCTGGACCAGGATCGTGCATCAGAGGCAGACAAGATTTTGAGGAGACCATAGAGTTACAAGAGACACTGACACACCCAAAAATACTTCCCATTCTTGTTACGACTATTTTTTTTTTTTCTTTTTTGTATAAAGGCCTCTGTTAGCTTATATATGTGTGTATTTAGGCAGCAATCTTTTGTTGGTGCATGTTTAGTTGAATAAGACTGACATGAAATACTTCTTAGTTTCTCTTATATACACACGTAAGAGAATGTATGTCAGGATCAAATTGTTTGGATAATATTTTCATACATTGGATCCAGACAGACATTCTCTCATACATTAAGAGAAACTGGCTAAAAAATTGAGGTATTCCTTGTCTATCATATTCAACTAATATATATATATATATATATAGATATATATATATATATATATATATATATATATATATATATATATATATATTTTCACACACACACACACACACACACACTTTGTCTTCCTGAGTTGTTTACAGCAGTATGGAGTAAGCAGTAAAAAAGTCCTAGAGATTAGAAGATATGTTTTCCAACAATGACCAGATATCTGTTGTGAATAAGCATTCTTCAAACCTTCAAAATTCTCAGGTTACTGACATTGGCAGACAACTGAAGAAGGACAGAGGATACAACAGCCAAAACGTTGTGACTATAAGAACCAAGATGAGGATAGTCGTTGGAGTAAAAATAATAATGACTGAAAGTTCTGTGTTGAGAAAATTATTCCATGGATTACGCAAACAAACATTTTCGGGGGGGGGGTATTAAAATTGAAAATTCTCCAACCATCCTCAAGTGTACATGGTATCCTACAATTAGTTCTTGACTTTTTCATTTTTTTTTAGACAAAGATGAGGTTTTAGTGAATGCTCTCTGAGCATCTTAAGAAGGAAAAACAATAAATAAATAAATAAATGAAAAAAAAAAAAGAAAAATATTAAAAATACAAACATACACTTGGGGAAGTCTGAATTATGTTAAATAAAAAGATGAAATTTATAAAATTGATTTTAGGGGTGGGGGTACATGAAAAATAGTCTAATAATATCGAAACTTTAGACAACACTTTAGGCAAAATTCAATTTCAAAGTCAATGAGAAGGGCTAAGGAAGACGGAATATAATTTTTTTCTTTTTTTAAATAAAAAAAAATAAAACATAGTGGGAAAAAAGGACTTACAAATTTGGTGTAATTATAAGACATCTTGGCTTGGAATTAGGACCGAAGAAATATCCAAATGTATCAGAGAGATTCCTGGAAAAGATAAAGAAAAAAAGCGAACAAATCAGTCAAGATATTTAGAAATTTTGTTCTCGTCTTGCAATCAATTTCAAATAATCATCAAGACTTACAGCATGGTCACATACACGGTAGAATATAGTGTATTACTGAAAATTAATCAATTCATAAATTCCAATTAATCACAAGCATAAGCATCCAATGACAGCTGGGGAGCATTTAACCCTCCCCTATATCAGGTTTTCTCAGAGGGCAATGGGATTCAAAAGTTGAAACCTTATAGCCAATAAAAGATAATGGTGTAGAATAGTTGTCCTATGTAACCTCAACTTATATCTCCAACATAAAAATGACTATTATTAGTCATTGGTATCAAGGTTGTCACTAAGATATGATCCATCCATCCTTCCACCCTCCCTCTGGAAATATATCCTTTTGACGACACCTCGGAAAGTAACAGCGGTACATATGGTCACATCTGACTTGATAATGGCAAAACATTTTCTGTGGAACTAATGAATTTTAAATTCAAGGTTCAGGATAATGTCGAGAGATCAGCGAAGTACAACTCAATGTAAACTAGAAACTCCATCGTTACTGAAAACTGAATGAAAATCAGTTCTATGTAAGGAGGTAACTGAAAATTCCTGGATCTGCTCCCAAAATTAATCAGTTCTTCCCTAGCTCATATTCAACCCTTTGACAAAACTTCATTGGAATTCATTGAAAACTTTTGGAAACATTGGATGGACAAACATTAGTGAATACATAAATGCATTAAATAAAAAATATAATAAAATGAATGAATAAATAAATAGATGAATAAATAACCCTGGATCCATCTCAAAATTCAACCAACCATTTCTCAATCCATGGCCATCCCTTCCAGAAATTTGAGTTGAAATTCATTGAGAAATTTTTAAGATGTAGTGTGGACATTGAGCTACTCAGGGGAGGTAACAGTAAAAATTTCATGGATCCAACCTAAAATTCACCGAGTATTCATGAAGTCCATTACCCACCCTTTCACGAACATTCATTACAATTCATTCAAAACTTTTGGAGATATTGACAAACAGACAGACTCGACTCAATACATAAACCTCTCCCAACTTTACTGGCAGAGGTAAATAATAAATATATATTCAATTCACTTTGACTAGAACGTAAATATTTCCATGCCATTAATTGGCACTTAATACCTGGAAACATAAAGAAAGTCCAGTCAGTTCTTCCCGCCATAAAATCCACAGGAAGAAATCAGACACTTATGCCCTATTTTGGTCACATGACTTTTCACAAGATGGTGAGTCATCATGAGAATTCAACTATTTAAACATAGCAGACATGAGATTATATGACAAAGCAAGTTAGAAACTTCTTTCAATGAATTTGATAAATGAGACAACACACCCACATCTACACAAATAGGCAAAAGTACACATTCTTAAGAGAAACTGGAAGTTATTTGCTTCCCACATGGACTCGAGTAGTTGTAATGATAATGAAGATTAAATATTAACAGTAGTGCAAGACTTCCCACCTTGTGTATAGTTTCTTTCACACTCCTAAAATACAGACTTGTTACAAATGATCTTGCTACCCACCGTTCCATTAATGATTCATTTAGGATAGAGAATATGAGAAAAAGAGCAGTGAACTGTCAACAGAGTGGTTTAAGCTCATTCAAAACAAATAAATGAGTTGTGACGAACTCTAAGAAAAATGTAATACATTTCCTTAGCCGTAAAAGATGATTTTTGATAGAAGATCAATTTTTTTTCTTAGATATTTTTAGATGATTGATTTTAAAAAAAAAAAAAAAGTTTGATTCATATTAAATAGAGTGTATCGGATTGTCTTATTTTGATAACTATTTGATTATATATGTGATCATAATAAAAGGCTACCCCAGTATCAATCTTGCCCGGGACATAACTCTTAAAATCAACAGAAGAATTTCCACTCAGAAGTGATAGAAGTTCTCCATCATCATCTTTTTCTTCTCTCCAAGATTCATAGATTTGAAATGGGTCTTCAGTACGTTACAATATCATCATTTCATGAATCAAATTTGTAACACTCGAATAATATGTACCAGATTCTCCACCATATGTCCACTCACACACCCACACATTTTTGCAACAGGAATTATTCAGGGTAAGAAAATAGGTTAAAGTGACTGGCACCTACATACTGGTTAGCCAAGGTTGACTTTTAGACAACACTTTCCCCCAGAATTAAACATGAGGCACACTATGTAAAAAAAAAAAAAAAAAAAAAAAAAAAAAAAAATAGTATATTCAAACTATTGTTTAAAATATTTTGTAATTTAACTTCTAAAATAAGTTAACGCATAATTGTGAATCATGTTAGCAGTTCATTATACACAGTGATCAATTTCTTCTTTTTTCCCTTCAAACAACTTCCTCAACAATTTTCTCCTCTGGCTCAGAGACGGGATTTAGGTAATGAAAACTAAGTTTTCATTATGTCTTCATGCTCGTTTATGTCTGACACTTGTGGCCCTATAGGCATTAACTTCTGTTTCCTGATCCTGCAGACATTAACTTCAGTCAATCCAGTAACTCCTTCAATCTAGCAAACCCCTTTAAAGAACCAAGAGCCCCCCCCCCCACCGATTTCTAGGGTTATAGGGAACCACCACTGCTATGCAATATTTTGGCGACAAACTCCGGTTTCCATTAGTATAGGAATATCACAAAGGAAGTATGAGAATAAAAAGAGAAAATAGCTGAAAAATAGAAAAAAAGAAAAAAAAAAAAAAAATGTAGGCGTTATTAGACATTATCACAAGACTTTTTGCATCATACAATTGCAACAATGAAAACACATGACAAGCTGTTTGTCGGATGACAAAGAGGAGAGAATTCGATCAGATATGAGAGCTTTTGCTAATAGACTAACATACAGGGGGGGGAGAAAAAAAATTAAAAAATTAAATAAAAATAAAAAAATGATAAAAATAAAAAAATATAAAGCACTCAGAGAGCACATAGCCTGCCAGCACCATATGCTAATTATCTACCAGCACCATACACTAATCTAAAAATGAATGAAAATCAGTTCATACATAGCTAATACCTTTCTATCAAGATACAAGTAAATCTGACAGAAAACAGCTGAGAAAAACAACTGCAAAACAAAGTTTAAGCACCTTTATTGCCAGATCATGTGACACGAAAGATTTTAGGTGAGAAGAAGCACGTCATCAAGGGACAATCTTTTCACCAAGTTTCAAGTAAATTGGACTGAAAACAGCCAAGAAGCAATAAGCAGAATAGAGATAGATCTATCGACTGAGAGCTTTTTATAGAGAGGCAAGGACACCTCCAAAAATCATATCATCTTATACTAACAATATCTTCACAGCTAGATGACGAGTTTTGGAGACGGAGGCGGGTTAAATCAATAAATTGGTTGCCTGGCATGAAGTTATTAGCAGAATATTAATCCGAAATTCAGCCTGCTTAATGTTTGAGCTATTTTCAAAGTGTTTTTCGTCCGAAAACGTTGAAGGTTTCTGACTCTTCTGAAAACCATAGATAGTATATATTTGATTGATATCCACTTCTAGATTATGGAAGATCATAATATGGGGAAGTAAATGTTTGTTGTGTAAAAAAATAAATGCTTTTTCTTTCCCCACCCCCCGCCAATCACCCGGCCGCGGATTCATTGATATACCCGTGTAAGTAGCCTGCAGGTGTTTCTGCAGCATCTGTAAAAAGTTTATCATAATAAAAATATAGCTAACTTGGATTTCCAAGATCAGTTTTATGGCCAGACCAAAAAGCAAGAAATTCACATGCTAATTTATAAAACCAACAGACAGCCTCAACCCAAGAAAGTGGAAAGATTGGCCTAAGTGACCAACTCCTATTTGCTTATCTTAGTAATTACCAAAAGTGGCACTCCCCACTTGCAAGATTGACACAACGAAATCTTCTAACCCCATTTCCCTCTATTTAGCCAGTCACTGTATGAAACAAAGTTGAAAAAAAAACAAAAAAAAAAAAAAAAAAAAAAAAGTCACCATCTTTGTCCTTAATTTCTTGAATAGGAAAAAAATTAAAAAAAAGTAATAGGGAATAGAGATTTTATCATTTTGTTCTTTGGCCTAAAGTGTTCTATCAAAAATTTTTTTTTTTTATGTATTCTGAACATCTACACCAATAGTCTATCGGAACATAGAAGTTATCATTTCTCTTGGGGGGGTAGAATCCTGGCAACGAGCTTAAATCATATCTAAAAACCATTCCAGATCAGGAGGGGGGGGGTTGTTTCTTGATTTTTGAAATTCAAAATGGACATCTGTTGAAGTCATATTTGGAAGGAATATACAAAACCGTTGTTCATCGATTCCTCCCAAAATTTAATCACTTCTTCCATGGCCCAGTGCTGAACCTTTCACAATCTAATTGATATTCATTGGGAACTCTTAGAGAAACCATGTGGATAGACAGGAGTGAATACAAAAATGTAGGGAAGAGAAGAAAAAAAAAAATCCCTGACTAAAAACATCGCTGGATCAGTCACTTAATAAGTATCTAATCCATTGAAAAAATTGCATTGAAATTCATTGTGAACCTCAGGAGACAGACAGGAGAGAATATGGAAATTTATGAAGGAGAATGCAAAGATATCTCTCAATCAAAAATTAATTCCTTGAACCATCTCAAAATTTCATCCCATCTTATGTAATGTGTTTTACGTTCGATAAATTTTGGAGATATTGAGTAGACAGACAAGCAAGCACAGAAATATATCATTAAAATGGTAAAATATTTTAATCAAGAATGCATTCCTGGATCTGCTCCAAATTTTAGTTACTTCTTTCTTACCAAGTGGCTTACCTTTCCTCAAAGTTTAAATTCTGTCTTATGTGTTTTACATTTGAGAACTATCGGAGGTATAGTGGAGACATACAGGAGCAAATATGGAGGAAAAAAAAAAATGAAATAAAATAATACATCACAAGTAGTATTCCAAGAGAAATTATGAATCCCCACCACCCATATGTGCTCATTTTTATCAGGTAAATTTAGCATAAACATATATTGTAAATTAAACCCGTCACTGAGGAGAGTGAATGTACAGAAATTGAAGTTCCTACTCCGAACAGTTAGAGTTGGGCTATATCCAGATAATTATATATACACGTATCAGAACCTATGTATAACTTAATCCCAGCGAAAGTATTTAAGCTGGTTTAATATGGGTAGTGGTGATTAAGAAACAAGATGAGATATACATAGAAAGTTGTTTTTTCTCAACCTCCAGGTGACTAACATCTTTTGGCAGCAAGATATTTCATTTAAAGATATTCCTTACTTTTATTTAGAAAGGAACTGGGATGAAAAGAAATTTCAGTTGTTTAATTTAGGGGTAGGGAGTGAGAAGGGGAAGTTTGTTAGTTTAACAAGAGGGTAGAAAGAGAGGGAAAGAAAGTAAGGTAGTTTATGGAGTGGGGAGTAGGAAAGTTTTGGCATATGAATCTTATTCATGTTTGTATAAGAATCAGGTAAAAATCATAGACAGTTAGAGTATATAATTGAAAGAACCCACAAATGACCTAAACCCAGCAAAAGTGTTTAAACTGTTCTGCTATGGGTAGTGTTGATTAATAACAGTTAATACCAAAGATATGTGAAAAGGTGTCTTCTCAACCACCTGGTTACCTATGTCTTTTGACAGTAGGTCATGTTGGGGGTGATCAATGTATAACTTACTCTTGCCTTTTGTTAGACACCAAAAAGGTCCAAATTTTCAAAAAACAATGGCGGACACAAAGTAAGGGACCAATTTAGCATAAACTTTGAAAATTGAACACCCACACTAAAACCTCATCTTACAGACTTGAAAAGACGGGGGGTGATCTATTTTCCATACTTATTGAGAGGAGTGTGTAGAAAATTTCAAGTTTCAACTAAGAATAGTCAGGGCTGAGCTAAGTCAAGATACAGAGATATATAAACACACATAAATGTCATAAGACATGATTAACCTAAAACCAAATAGATATAAATGTCAGAACACACAAGTATGTAACATAAACCCAGCTACAGTATCTAAACCAGTTTTGTGGGTAGCAGTGATTAATAATGGCATTTAAACTTTGGAGCGGATGCCACATTGAACTTCCGGTTCTTTCCTTACATTTTTATTTTCCCTGTTATTTGTCCACATGACATCTCCGAATGTTCTCAAAGAATTTCAATTGAATTTTGGGACGAGTCAATGCATAGTGACAGTCATAATTGGAAAAAATGTACAGCTGTCCATTTTGAATTTCCAAAATGTCCACTCTGGAATTTCATAGAAAAAAACTGGTGACAATTTTTTTCTAATCTGGATGGAGTTTTTTTGGGGGGGGGGAGTTAAGATATTAAATCCTGCTGCCAAGATTCTACTACTAAAAAATTATAAATAAAAAATAAAAAGAATGAATAAATGAATAAATAAATTTTAAAAAAAAAAAAAAAAAAAAAAAAAAAAAGGGAAGAAGAAAGTGCCAGATATAGATGTTCTATCAATGCTATCAGTTATTAAATTTCCAGATTTGAAACACAGAGGAAGCCACTAATAATGCTCACTTCGGTAAAGAGTCATTTTGATAATAAAACAACATTAAGACATAGGATACAAAAATTAGAACAATTTACATAGTTATAATTAATTTTGCATTATAAAAGTTGACATTCAAGTTTCGGGAATTATTAATTCATTTTGGATAAAATATTAGGGAGTAACTGATTTTGATGACTGTTGTTTGCTAAAATCATCTCAGGAAAGAGACCCAAGAATGTTGCTTACTCTTAGAAATCTATGATAAAAGCTGATGACTCAATGACAGAAGAGGTGATCCTCATACCACAAATCAAATGACAAGTGGATGATAGGTGTGCCCCTTTCTTTTTTTTTTTTCTTACCTTTTGAGAGGACTTAGAAGGGAAAAGGTGGTGACAAGGATATTTTATCAGAATTTTTATAAGAGAAAACAAAAAAGTGCCATGGCACATTTAGATAAGAGGTGACCACTCCTGCTAGAAGATTTACTTGCTGCCCACATTTGAAAAACGTCATAATAGATTAGCCACACTGAACAACAAAAGGAAGGGTCCCATTTTCGGAAGTAACATTTTCCCCAAGCAACAGGTCTTCATCTCCCAACTAGGATGGAATGTGACAAGGTTGAATTTCATGATGTTGATGATGAAAATTGTCACATTTTCTTGACACCCCAGGCATTAGGGATTGTCCTTTAACCCAACCCCTTCAATTGCAATGAGGGGGGGGTGCAGCCTGGTTTAAGACCCCAACCCAGAAGTAGACATACCATACATGGGAAACCATAGGCCAAATTTAGCTTGCGACAAAATTTTTTGGTCACCATGGCATTTAAAATATTCTCAGAAAACCATATCTATGATTCATATTGTAAAATCACTGTTATGGAAAAAAAATTTTATTTATTTCATTTTTTTTATTTATACACAGAACTTGGGGTTTCTATTTGATATTAGACAAATTTTCTATGGTTATACAGATTGAATTATCAAAATTCCTAGATTGAGCATTTTCATTATTAATTTTTGAATAATTGTTCACTTTACTGTTTTAAAAATATAATATATAATAATTGTAATTCATATGTTGTTTGTCCGAGATAGAAATTAAGTACGCTTTCTGTAAAACAATCAACATTTAAGTGAATGTGTGGTCCACATAAAAAGAAAAATGTCTTATGTGGCCCGCTAGATCAAAAAGGTTGCCCATGCTACGTTAAATCTTCATTTCCAAACCTAAGTCTAAGTTAAGTATCCACTACTGAACAGTAAAAGATGCTGAATTAAGGGCTGTTCAAATTATCTACCAAACTACTTATAGAATTAGTTAAACAATCAGCGGGGGCTGGGACAACAACAACAAGACCCATAATTTATATTAGTTTTTATCTATTCACAGAACTTGGGGTTTCTATTTGATATTAGACAAATTTTCTATGGTTATACTGATTGAATTATTAAAATTCCTAGATTGAGCATTTTCATTATTAATTTTTGAATAATTGTTCACTTTATTGTTGCTTTTTATCATTTCAAGATAAAATGCTTCCCAGCTTTCAAAAGGTGAAGGACTTTTCAACAAGACCTGAACTCACATTTCATATTCCAGTTAATTCATGAATGAGGAGTCAAATTCAGCCATGGGAAGAAAAAAAATTAATAAATTAACCCTCATATACCAATTGGTCTACATTTAGGAAATTGCCATTGATAATTTACTTATCAAATTAGATCAAATTAAAAATGGACACTCTTGAGATAAGAAACATGCTTTCAGGGTTCTTTTTCAAATAAAATTTGCATTACCATGCAAATAGACTTTCATTAAACCCATATATTTCTAAAGGGTTGAAAAATCTGACTTCAGGCATAAATGGGTCAAGTCATCTTGTCACCTTCCCAATTTGAATCTTCAAGGCACTTTCTGCATTTAATACATAGTAATAATAGTCTTAAATGACTTCAATTCAGAGTTTATTTCCCCACTTGACGATACTTTAATTACCAGAGAGTAACCCTACAACATCTAATTTGACTAAATTAGATAATTTGCTATCTGACTAGTCAGAGGAGATGACTAAGAATCTAGACACCCACTAAATAAAAATGAATATCTTATCTATCCGAAGTGTCATAGCTTCAAATATTTTAAATAACTCAATTTTTTTTCATGTAGGCTCCTATTGGTACAAAGGGCCAAGTTATGGTTTTGGAACCTGGCTTTGGGGGGGATAGAGAGGACAGGATGGACTACCTTACAAGGCTCCAACAACCCAGTTATTTTTTTTTTTTTACGCATTGTTGTTTGACGAAGTGGATCCATGCCTTTCCCCAAGGGCATAAGTGTGAGATGAATATAAAGCCTTAAATGGATTTGGTTTCTTGTGCTGGTAACTGCTAATTAGGTTAGAACTGACCCCAATGCCCCTCTACCATGGTTGATATATCCCACCCACCCCTGGAAAGACTCAAAAACGGAAAGGTGGAGACAATAGATATTTCATCAAAATTTCTTGAAAAGAAAAAAAAGTGACGTGGCACATTATATAGATAGGAGGTGACCACTACGCAAAAAGATTTACTACCCGTCCACTTGAGAAACCCATAACAGATCAGCCAAACCGAAAGGCAACGGAAGGGTCTCATCTTGGGAGGGAACATTCTCCCAAGCAACAGGTAGTACTGGTTCACCTCCCAGCAAAATCAGACCCGTGAAACCACTTGGAACCAGATATCATACTTTTTATTTCCCAGCATAAATGCCAGGTAATTATCCAGGTGTGAACATTAAAAGAGGATGATGAATTGGGGATTGTTCAAATTACTTTTGAGACCCCATCAACTGAATAAGCTAAAAAATCAGGAGAAAATGAAGACCCCAGATCTTGTATGCCAAGAGTTGTTTGTGATGTGACGGTTTCTATTGAGTGACTAACCAGACCTGCTTTTCAACTTATTACTCCTCATCATAACTTTCCCACAAGACCTGAACTTACACCTCATATTCCAGTAACTCATTTTTCATGGTGCATGCTTTAACCAATTACGTCATGGAAACTTATGGCTACAGGAAAGGATTATAAGTCATCTTGTCTCCTCCCCACTTCAGATCTTCAAGTCACTTTCTGCTTTTGCTACCAAGTAATAATAGTCTTAAATGACTTCAATTCTGAGATCATTTCCCGCTTCAGGATACTGTAATTGTCAGAGAGTAACTTTACAACATCTAATTTGACCAAATTGGGTAATTTGCAATCTATGGAACCATAGTCATCAGAGGAATAGACTAAGAATACAGACACACACAAAATATAAATAAAATGGATATTTTCAGAAGAAAATTCACTGCAGAGTCATTGCTCCAAATATCTTAAATAGCCCAGACTTTTTTCCTTTCCTACGGACTCCTAGACGAGTAGACGAGCAAAGAGCCACCATGTGGTTTTGGAAGCAAGTAAGTTCAACAAGGGTGGAGTTAATAGCCAAATAGCCAAGATAGACTACATTACAAAGCAAACTGGCTCCAACTATAGTGCTATATTTACCCACTGTTGGGTGGAGAAGTGGATTCATGCCTTTCCAAAAGACATAAGTGCGAGATGAACGTAAAGTCTCGAATGATTTGATTTCCTGTGATGTAACCACTACACCATTGCACACCTCATGTCCAGACCTTAGCAACAATAAATTTCATCGATAGCTTTTACAGGTGATCAAATCAACAATGTTGAATAGTGGATGAATCTAGAAAAAAAAAGTCTGACAAATTTGCAACTACATCAAACACAAACACAAAAAGGTTCTTTTGTATTTGATCAAGAAGAGACATAGCTGTCAACAGGGAGGAGGGCTATTTGCAAAAGTCTTATCTAGGTAGCAAGCAGTCTGTCAATACCAGAGGCGTAGTTGACGAGGAAGCGCCATTCGGAAATATCTCCTCCCCCCACAAAAGCTTTATAAGTTATAGTTCACCTACTACATTTCTACTGACTTTCATTACAACAACAAGTATTTGTACATAAAAGAATTCAATGAATAATAATCCAGGCTTTGGAGTTGTTTTTCATCACTGAAATAATAGAAACCATTAGGAAACTCAAATGGCGATTGGCTGGCCATGTTGCAAAAATGGTAGACAAATGATGAACATAACGACTAACAACATGGATGCCCGAAGAGATTAAATAGAAACCAAGGCCAGCATAACAGGAAATGACAAGATGAATTGGACAGGTAGAGAAAATTTTGGCTCCACAACACCCACGATAGACCTTCCCCTGGATTCACCAGACATTAAAAGACTAATGATGATTTATTGGAAATGCCTCTTTCAACAAAATCATATAAAATGTTGGGGGGGGGGTCACTCAAGCAGATTTCAACCACCACCAAATCTCTAGCTACGCCAATGTATTACGTGTTGGTGTAATATTTGTTAATATCCTTATCTTGTTGATATTGTACAAATAAACATTATATAGTTACTCGGCAACAGCGACATGCATTTATCAAAGTCTGTGTGACATGGTACAAGAAATGCGAGATAGGGCAAGACAACTTTTGACAATTCATTGATAAAAAACAATTTTCAATATTTTTTGTACTAAAAACTTGTGGAGTTACCGATTTATCAACAGTGACCATTACAATCACGAGTTAAAAGTAAGTTGCTTGCTAATTCTTGCACAGCTGAAAAGATTTGTTTTTCAGAATTATCTTCTAGTTTTCTTGAGTAGTAAGTAATCGTCCTATACCAAGGCCACGGCTTATGAGATAAAGAATCACAAATTGTGGAGTTAGGCTGTTATAATAAAAATAGAAAAGGTTCATTTTTTTCATAGTGGTATCAAGTGGTTGTGAGCAAAAAAAAAAGTCAACCAAAGGTGTAACTTACAAAATCAGAAATGTCAAGACAAGCAGGAGCAAAGATTTAACCCAAGATGGAAAATATGACACCCAAATTCAAGAAGCAGAAGAATAGCAAAAGAGGTTTTTCAGAAACTGAGCTCGAGTGCTGAACTGTTAGTGTAAGGTTGACCCATCAATGCAGGATGTATAAATGTAGGAACAAGTCAACCAGATCCTATGATAGATGATATGTTCTACTGGGTTCAGACTATTTCAATCATGCCGGTCCCTTCAGAAGTTTTGAAATAATGTGATTTTGTGATTGAGCTAACCTATTTTTTAAATGAACAAACTGATATCTCACAACAAACTTAGGAAATGTTATCAAATAAAATGATTCTCTTTTTTGAAAACTTGTAGTGATCCCAATTCAAATATATATATATATATATATAAGTACATGTGGTACAAATCAGGCTACCAGTATAACATAATATAATATATTGATAATATGATGCCACTTCTGATATGTAATGGATTTATTTCATAGATTGCTCGATACATACAACTTTTTGCTATTGGAGTTAAGTTGTTTTTGAGTAGAGCTGGAAATAAATAGTAGAATGTGGATTCACTACATGAACTAGCTCATGTTTCTGCCCTCTCCAGGTGAATCACGAATATATAAGATTAGATATCTTAGTTAAACATGCTACAAATACACTTACACTCTTTCTCTCACATTTACATGAAAAGACAGTCACTAAATTGAGAAACAAAATACCCCTGAGGATTCGCAGAGGGCTAAACATTTTTCCTGGAAATTATCCTCTTTTACCATAAAAAAATTACAGTGAGAATTCACAGAAAAAGGCCTAAAGCTCCAAGGAGACAAAACCCCTAATTTATTCAAAAGAAGCCAAGATATACAAGGGCAGTCTGATAAAGTTCCTCTGGCACATAGCAGGTGTATAACACAATGCAACGGTTCAATTACAGGTAAAGCACTTTGAGTACAGACCTTTAATTTAAACCTTGAAAAGACTTTACACTCACAATGCATTTCACAAAATCATTTCTCTCATAAATTTATAATTCATGTACATCAATAAATAGTGTAGCATTTTTACGCTAGAAAACTTTGTTGGTTATTCCTCTGTGATTTGTCTCTCTCTAACTTACAAGTTTTTTTTCTCCCTACTTAGTTGAAGTAAAGGATATATCTACACTCCTTTTTAAGTAGTAGAAAGCATGCAGGGAACCTTCTGATACTAGAATATCTTAATGGAGTTGACAAAATAAAACAGAGACTTCCCCCCTGGAAAAAAATGATAAATAAATAAATGGAGTTATCATAGATTACACAATTGTATTCAAGCCTAGTGAATATAGGACAATGTCATCACAAAGAGAGGAAAGACTTGAAGCAACAAAGAAGTGGTTTTTACCCAAGAATATCATGGACAGAGCAAGTGGCAAATGAAGTTGAGGAGAAACTTCAAGGAAATAGTTGCCAACAATCAAAAAAAAAAAAAAAAGGATGGTTGGGATTTGGGGGATATTTACTAAGGAAATAAGGCTTGGAGAGCATAGCACATCAAAAGGCAAGAAAAAGCAGAAGGTAAGCAATGCGATGAATTTGAGCAAATGGATGGTGGAACAAATACTAAGAAGGAAGGAAACCATGGAGAGCCATGATCGCACATATCCTGAAAGGACATGGTACATAGAAAGAGCGAGAGACTATCATGTAACACTCAGTTCACTTGAATACAAAGCCTCAAAAGAAAATTTTCAAAAATTTCTCTCTTCATAAAACTGGTGCTCTATTTTCATTTAAAACATTTCAGTCTCAAATTTTTATACATACCTAGTCACTAGAATTACGAGTGCTATGCATCATAACACACGCAGATTTACTTGTGATATACAAGAAGTGAGACAGTGAATTATCAACATTCCACTAACACACTATAGATAGTAACTGGTGAAACTTACTCAGTTTATGATTGTAATATAATATGAATATCAAAATTTAGATGCAGAAAATATTAAGATGAAAAATACGAGATGAGTAAGGAGTACAATAACAGCACAAATTATGTCCCAATTGTCAGTTCCAATTGCAATACATGAAGAAACTACAGAGCCCGGTTGGTAGTTAATATTTGAACACTTTGACTCGGGCCGTAAGTAGGTGTATGCAAAGAGGTCAGGCCTCTACCATCCTAGATATTTGAACATCTTCACAGTTGGCTGATGTTGGAGGTGATAGTTTATACCCAATCAAGATTTCAAGAAGAAAATATTTTTTTAAATAACAAAAAGGAAAAAAAAATATATATATATATATATATATATATATATATATATGTATATTGTAATGAAGTTTTAGATTTTCAAGATTAAAATTTGGCTTCATTAGTTGAACTAATTTTCTACGTTAAGTATACCCATATGAATTCTCCTGTGCAACCTACTTTTTTTATTTACCCAAGGTTCACACAGCAGTCCTTAGAGTGCATGTCATTCAGCTCAGTTACAAGAGGAAATGATTTTATGTATTTCTCCTCAATCTTTCGGGACCCAATCATTGTTTGTAACAATTGTGAATCTCCACTGTATGGGGCTCAGGGTGCTAGCTCATCACCCAAAGATAAACCTTCTCACTATTAAAGGGCTCCAACTTCCCTGCTGTGTTCCCATATCAGTGGAAGAAATGATTTAATGTCTTTCTCAAAAAGTATAAGTGTGAATTCCATGCAAACTGTTCCAGCCAGTGTTTGAGCTTGGTTTGCCGACTATTCCCCACGGTCAGTTTTAAAGAGTGTTGGGGAGGAGTATGAAGAAGATGAAATTCAAAGCTATAGCTACCATATTTCAGGTTTCACAACGTTCCTTGAAGAATAAATCTTTGGTAACATTCAAAGCAAGTATTTATGGATTTACCATACTAATTGCGTTTTCTGAGAGCAAAGATGACAGTCATGATTTTTCAGAATTTGGAGTTTCTAAGAATAATGAATGAGCTTTTTCTAAGCAGTTAGATTTTCCTACCAATATTAGTTTCTACTTTGTAATTCAAATTTTCATAGACACTAAATCCTTACAATCTAATTGGGGAGAGAGCTAAAGCCAAAAATTTGTTACATCTAATAGTCACCCCTTGTTTGGTAAAAAAAAAAAAAAAAAAAAATTTTTTCATGGTACACATGTTTGCCGCATTTAATGAACTTAACTCGGCAAATAAGAAAGTCTGTTACAGTCTACATGTTTGCTGCATTTAACCAACTTTGTTTCAAAAAAAAAAAAAAAAAAAAAAAAAAAAAAAAAAAAAAAAAGAAAGTTTGTTATGATTTACAAGCTTAGTAAATCCCAAGTTAGTTTGGATGGAACCACAAGTTCAAAGCTGAAATTCATTTTATTAAGGTTTGCTATAGCATGGGTTTATAGTATCTTCCCCCCGCCCCATGAAAATCATGTTTTGTTTAATTTTATGCCCCTGTAAATATATCAGTAGATTCAACAACTAATGATAGGAGAATGGTTCATATTACCTCTCAGGGAGGAGATCCAATGGTATTTAATCAAAAAAAAAACCCAACAAGAGACACTCCTCTCTTTCCAAACTGATGGTATACCCTAGGAAGGCTGCAGGATCAAAATCCTGAGATAAGGTGACAAATGAGAAAAATAAATAATAAATAAATAAAGTTAAGTATCTGTTCTAGGAGTATTAAAGTGGAGAAAATTTTAAAAAAAGAAAGGAGAATTCAGAGTGATGTCAGAGAAATGCATAGACATATCAAGAAATATATCCAAACTTTATACTTAAAGTCACTATTCATCACTGTTTAGAATTGCTTTCTACACAAGTCAAGTTTAAGACTGATCCTCAACCCTAAAAAGGGAGCCCTGAAAAAGTATCTTTATATAATACCACTTGAGCATTGCCTTGGATGGAAGAGACTCAACATTTGTCGGGTCTCATTCAGCACACTCACACACAATTGAGTTTGCAAAGCCATAGCGATGTCCACCCTTTTATTCAGTACCAGTGTCACCTACACCTATTCCAGTACATGCAGAGATCCTCGTCAGCCAGGTCTACGAGCATTGGCTACCAAAGATCACCCCCTTATTTCTAGAGAAGGAGTCCTGTAAAAGAGATACAAGGACATATTTGATCCAAAAATGGACCATCATCTCCTGTGGCGATAGAAGCAGGTGACTGGGAGAAATTGCAACAGAAGCAACCTCCTTTACCAAAACAAAATACAGGGCAAGAGCAGAAGAAAAGGCTAACAAGCACCGCTAATAGGAGCTTCCCTGGTTGCTACACCATCTCCTGCAGCAGTTGGAAAAAGGCCTGCCTTTCCTGGCCATCTGAGGACTGGCAACCAACGTGGTAAGCCCCCTCAAGTCTTAGTTCGCAAAGCCAAGAAGGGCATTGCTGACTAAGGTAGTTGTATTGAGTAATTATTAGTGAGCTTATCTCACACCATTGTGAGTGGACTTCGTTCTTACTACCTTAGCAATTATCTATATTGATGTAATGACCACTCCTTTGTTTGATATTACTCATTAAGTGTCATTTGTATCAAAAATAAATATAAGTAAAAGATTAACTTTGAATTTTCCCAGGTGACAGAGTCATTATGTTACCAAGCCACTAACAGTTTCAATTTGAATAAAAATAATATTAGGTTATACAGAAAGTAGTGGCAGATTTTAGGAGGGAATAGAAACCATTTAAATGTCACAAAAACGTTAAATTTGAAGAAGAAAAAAAAAACAACACGCACACACACACATATACGCACACAATCATTTGCTATCACCAAGCCAAATTCCAATTTTTCTAAACTTCTAAAGTTTTTGGTGGTTTCCAAAGCCGATATGAGGAATCAGCTTGATGTTAGGTGGTGAGTAAGGTCTTTAGCTCGCATTTCAGTTTTTGATTTCATGATTAAAGGCTTGGCTGCATTTTGAAAAGGTTAGAAGAATCAGCGCTGGAACATAAGGAAAAAACGCTTCATTTATCTCCCTTGACATTTACACGATCTCCATTAGACCAATTTGTACGGGGGTGTCTCGAAAGTAACTTCACAGTATTCTATCATCGTTTTCCCAATTTTACCCGAGCATTTATACAAAAAAGGGTTTAGGGTTTGTTTTGTTTTTTGGCGAGGTTGGGGGTTTAAACAAAAACGTAACCTTATATGACTAAATTTTTCACCGGTCAACCAGAACAAAAATTCCGAGTGTCACATGTTATTCAGACATTTCACCTTGGGAGTGAATCTAGGTTGCCCTTATTGTCGAGTACCCCCATGCACAACCAAGCCTAACAAATTATTGCAAAACTGGACAAGGTTATAAATCAAGATTTTTCCTGAATCTGGCCGAGACATCCTAAATTATCACCAACATCCGCCAAGCAAACCCGAGCCGAATACAGCGGTTGCCCTACCAGCAGATCAACACGAAGATCAAGAACCATATGGATTGCTCAAACACAGGAGGTCAGAGAAATAGATCCAGAAAAACTTGAACGCTGTACGCACTCAATGAATGTACAGCTGGAAAAGCATAGACGGCGAGGATTAGACGTTTTTCTATCACAAGTATCGCTTTCCAAAAGTTGGCTTCATGCCACTTTTTTTCGCTTTTACTAAAAAACGACGAAGTTTGTTTTTCTCGTCTCACTTACTCCCCAGTCTCCTATTCCTCCCACCACCTTAACTTCTGACAACTCTGCCTAACATAGCATCGTTTATTTTAGGTCTGGGAATGCTGCAAAAGATAAAAGATTTCCAATATAAATCAATAGTAATCACTTCTTTGCTTTGCGCCATTTCAACTAAGAAAGCTTTTTTTTTTCTTCTCTACTTTTGGATAGCGGGGAAAAACTGTCTAGTTTTCCGAAAGGAAATTCAAAAGGTTATACACGGAAAATTAATTTTCCGGAAAAAAAAAAGATATAAAAAACAAATAAATTAAAAAAAAGAATAATATAGAATAAAATAAATAAATAAAATGAATACAATAAAAATTTAAAAAGTACTGGGTTATGTTCGAGACAAAATAAACAATCAAAAATGGAGGGGAAAAAATAGGACATTTTTGCCGAGAAAAAGAATGAGGAAGGGGGTTATGCGAACACAAAATAGCCGTTCTGCTGATGATATAACTACTACTACTACACATGGAATTGCTTCAAGAATTTCAGTTGATAATACACTGCGTTAACCCTCAAACATAGCGGCACCGAATACAGCTTTAGGAGTACCTCTAGTAAAGCAACGGGCATTTACTAGACATCTATTATTTTAAAGAGATGCTAGCTTCACGCGCAAAGTGATGTCAAATCTGATGCTGGGTTAGAACGTCCTTTAAATGACCCAGACGATAACTGGATACATTTGCTGTCAATGAAAAAGAAGAAAAAAAATTACTGAACTGCCCATTTAACCACGGGTACGTTTTTCGTCAAAAAAGATATTTAATTGACTGTTGTGGAATGCAGGGATAACAAAATAGTTTCTCTTACACCATTGAAATACCAAAAAAGGCATTGAATAAAAGAACAAAGAAAAATTTCAAAAGAAGTAACAAAACTAACGATAGTAATTTGACTGACCAAAACAAAAACACTTCCTAGTTTAGAATATTTTAGGTTTCAAGTTTTAGAAGGATACAATTACAAATAAAATTTGTAATGTCCAAGTTGAATGTTTAAACGATGATTGAGAAAGAGAATGCCGGATAAAGGTTGTCACATCAAATTTCGTATCTACACATCATAGAGAATAATGCTAAGAGTGTGAGATTTACTAAAGTAATAGCATTTTTTTTTTTTTTGTAGATTCAACGTAAATAAAGATACATCAGTCTTTAAACGTCCGTCGTTGGACATAGACCTTCCCCAGATTTCGCCACAATTCTCTAACATGGGCGTCGCGGAGCCAGTATTTTCTGAATTTGTCAAGTTCATCTCTCCATATTGTGTTCTGTCGTCCCCGGTTTCTCATGCGATCTCTGAGGACCCATGTTGTGAGTCGTGATGTCCATCGGTTGTCTTTCATTCTCGCAACATGGCCTGCCCATTGCCATTTTAGTTTAAAAGTTTCTATGATGTATCGGATTCCTGTTTTCTTCCTCATGTACTGTGCTGTCTTGTGATCTCTCCATATAAGGTTGAGCATGATTCTCTCATGTGCACACTGCATGCTTCTCAGTTTGCAGGTCTGTCTCTTGGTTAGGTTCCTTGTTTCAGGTCCATAAGTGACTATCGGGGGAATGCGTTGGTTGTGCATTCTTCTTCTCAGGATTATTGGGATAGTCTGGTTTTTGAAAGTTGAGCTTGCTCTGCCGAAGGTTTGCCACCCCAAAGTGATTCTTCGCTTGATTTCCTCCTCTTTTGAGGGTCTCAAGGAGATTCGTTGTCCTACGTAGATGTAGTGGTCTACCTTGCCGAGTTTTGCATCTTCTATCTTGACAGTTATGTTTTTATTCTCAACATGATAATTGCACATGATTTTTGTTTTACTGAAGTTCATGTGTAGGCCGACTATTTTGCTTTCTTCATTTAGTTCATCTAGCATTAGTTAGAGGTCGCGTAGGTTCTCTGCAAAAACGACGATGTCGTCTGCAAATCTAAGGTTACTCAGATATTCGCCGTCTATTTTGATTCCTCTGTTTTCCCAGTCCATGTTTTGGAAGATCATCTCAGTTCGTACAATGAAAATAGAGATACAATTCGTTATTATCGGAGGCTTCTGAGCCCTCAACAGCAATGTGTTCACCCAAGTACGATTTCAAATTAGAACATTATGCTATCCCAACAGCTTAAACGTAAGCAATGCAAACTATTCATCATTGGTTCAAAAGATTTTGACCTGTGAATATAGATGCTGATAATTAATCCTGAGTTTAGGCCCAAACCTGTTCTCAAGATGAAGAAATATCAACAACAGTGCCCAACGACCCATGAACAACAATTCGAGTACTTCTCGGATGCTATAAAAATATAAACACAAACATATCACATCATTCCAAGGCAAGAGCAAAAGTTAAAAGGTTGGAAAAATGAGTCCTACATGAACTGAATTAAATGCTCCTTGTCCGTTCCTGAGCTCACCGTATCTAAGTTTGAATAATTGAGCTACGGAGTCTTGCAACATCCTAACGTTTTTCATGTAGACTATCATCTTTAAGCATTTTCAACTTATTTGTTATAAAAGGTTCAATAATAGGAAAGACAGGATTCATATTTTCACAACATTTGTAACCACTAAACCTAAAGAATTTTATACTGATGGTGTATTATAAGACGGTCACTGGAAAAAAAAGTGTCAGATGTGTCCTATTTCGCACAAATATTTACCGTTTCTTGTTTAGATCATTCGACATCTTACTATTAAAAAAAATTTTTTTTTTTAATTAAAAAAAAAAAGGGCATTTCATATGAAAAAAACTTATTGATCGAGTCAGTTATAGGATCCATTCGAGGTTGACAATGGAGGCAATAGCTTTGCTGCTAATTCTTGGACAGGTAAAGGGGTCATGGTGTGCGATTTGCTCAGATGCATGTTCACCCAACAAAACGCCCAAGCCTGGTTGTTCTGTCCATGTGGTTCGTTTTCGGACAGAATAGACAAAAATACACTGAAACCAGGTTCCTGGAGATCTGTCTCCCAGGGGACACCTCATTGCATCAAGAGGTGGGATTAAATGCACGCCCTATGCCTGTGGTAAAAGGTTGGTGGAACAGGGTCAAGTTTGCATTTTCCCCGCATACAAATGTGTGTGGGTCCCAGTTTTGAATATCGACTTCAGCAGATTAGGTCTTCCTGGAGAGGAAAGTGAATACCCTGTAGCTATCTCCTTCGTTCTACAAAGATCGGAATGACAAAAAGTAGGGGTTTTTTTTATAAAAAGATAAGCTGTCGGTGAAATGATTACATGGAATAAATATTTTTTAAAGAGGAAAAAACATCTAGATAGGT
Organism: Thysanoteuthis rhombus; assembly: GCA_963457665.1. Classification (NCBI taxonomy): domain Eukaryota; kingdom Metazoa; phylum Mollusca; class Cephalopoda; order Oegopsida; family Thysanoteuthidae; genus Thysanoteuthis; species Thysanoteuthis major. The sequence goes on from OY735215.1 coordinate 38,891,635, forward strand.
TTTTCTTAATAATAAACCCGACAAAATAAGGCAAAAAAGCCAGAAAAAAACTTTTCCAAATATTTCAAGAAAAAAAAAAGTTAAAAGCTCTTAGAAGAGGTCCAGTGGAAAACTGACGCCAATGATCAAGTCCTTAGACAAAACTGTATAGACAGGAGCGCTGGAAGACACACATCAAAAAGAAAGAACCCTTCACCACCTGTGTTGGCTACGGTAGTTCAACTAAAAAAAAAAAACTTTAATGACTTCCGGATTTTGAAGAGAAGAGAAGGCTGTAGGCGGTCTTTAAATCGCCCCTACTGTTGATCATCCTAATTGCCTGTGAGGAGAAATTTTTGTCAAGATATCAGAAAATAGGGAGAATTAGATTTATGCCTCCCCAAACGGCATCAATAAGAGAATTAATGAGTCTGTAACCTAATGATGAAAAAACATTTATTTTACAAATATCTTTTTTCAAACCCCCTTCACTGCCGATGCGCGAATTTCAGTGGTGGGTATTATTCACACAGATCAAACACTATATAATGAAAATTTGAGATCAAAACTCAGCTAATAACTTCACGTCATGCTACAGACTCATTGATTACCACTCGTGAGCCGTCTCAGTCGGAATTCGGGCAGGTTCCGTTTTCAGAACTGCCACAGCCAACGGGGAAAAATACATAGGAATTAAATTTCAAAATATTTGAAAGAAAGGCTAGGTCTTTTGTAACGCACGACAAATTGGAAAAGATGAGAGTGTAGATATCCAATTACTACTTTTTTGAAATCGACAAAAATGAAGCACATTTCATTTTTACACGAACGTTTAAAACTCATAAGACATGGATCTTTGTTCTTGTTGTAGAAGTTGCAAGACGGCATACGATGAGAGAATTTTCCCCATCGAATGTTTCGAATATACGCAGGTCCAGGGCTGGCATAAGGGTTTCATGCGCCTTGAACGATACTAAAAATTTCATTCCCCGGTTATATCATTTTTCAGGGCGTACCTCGAATCTCTGTGCTTTAGGCGACGGGCTAGCCCTGCACAAGTCGTTTTCATTATCTCAGTTATAACTGCAAGTGTCGTGTTGACATTGCTTGGAAGTGATTCACACACGAAGCTGATTATTTCTGCGATAAGATACGGAACCTGAGCTAGCTTCGAAGATTATGTAGCTTTAAAAGAAAATTGATTTGATTTTCAGCTGGACATTTTGAACTTTAGAACGGAGTAAATAGTTTCTTTTTTCTTATACAACAGCTTGAAGCGTTTGTTGAACATAACAGTTTTTGTCCTGAATAGATTTTGCTAATCGATTCTTTAGTTGTTACTTTTGCCCAGAGACTGGTCAACGCTACCGAGGAATAATAATTCTGGAATCTATTGATTCATTGCAGTAGCAAAGGGGGGAAATTCAGAGCTTTGTACAATGAAAAATGGAAATATAAATACCAAAAAACGTAGAACGTTCTTAATGGGTTAAAAAATTCCACAGGCAATTCAGACTATAACTTCATGCTGATCCGAATGATTCTCGAAACAACTAGGGTGTCGTCTGTTCCGAAGGTGCTTTTTTTGGAAGGGGACGGGGTCAGACTATATAGCGTGTGTAGTAGCCTGCCATAATAGTCATGTAGAATGATTTTCCGTCCGTCGTACGAAACGTCGACTTGGAAGAATTTAGGCAACTTCTTTGTTCGGCGTTGCTAGTTTAGATGTTTTATAACTAAATATAGATCAATCATTTTAGATGAAATATCAATAATCTGTAAAAAGAATCTTTTAGATCCCTCGTGAACTGCAGATCCAAACAACTTGAAACTAAAAATTGGTGTGCTGACTAATATATCCAGCGCATGTCAACTTCGTGCAATGAGTAGTTGTCGAGTAATCGCAGTGAACACGAGATTTTTTCAATTGTAGGTAAATGATGAATCAGTCATGTAACATTTGGTTAAAAGTTGTAGGCAGATTTTTTTGGAGGCGGGGCAGTATTTTTTTTCGTTGGGTGGTGTATCACTCTTGACTCATTGTAGAGCATAGGGCCACAACCACTGATTTGGTGTCAGTAACCACTAGATTACTTTTTATCTAACACGATATCTCCACGTCTAAACTCGAGTTTGGGGCCCGCTATGGCGACTGTCAGAGTAAACTTCTTAGATATAATTCCTTACAGGGTGAAGAGATCCAACTGCCTCGCGATTTATCCCTAACTAGGGAAAGAAGTGGATTTACGCCTTTTTCAGGGGCATTAGTGTCCATGCTCAACTTTACATGGTGAGGTTACAAGACAGCACAGTATATAAGGCAGAGAACGGGTGTCCGTGACATCATAGAAACTATTATTAAACTAAAATGGCAATGGGCAGGCCATGCTACAAGAATGAAAGACAACCGATGGACATCACGACTCACAACATGGATTCCTAGAGATCACACGAGAAACTGAGGCCGACAGAACACAAGATGGAGAGATGAACTAGATAAATTCAGGAAATACTGGTTCTGCGACGCCCATGATGGAGAATTGTGGCGCAACCTGGGAAGGTCTATGTCCAACGACGGACGTTAAAAGACTGATCATAATGATGATGATGATGATCGCTGAAACTTGAATTCATTCAGTATATTCAGTTTTCTGTTCCGCCACTTAGCACCTCCCATTTCGGTTGGGGGGAACAATTATAGTTCACTAATCCGTCATTGTATTAGACTGAAGAAAAATAAAGACAGAGTTGTTTTTGTCTTCCTGTAAGAAGTACCAAGGCATAAGTGAATGATCCTGTCACTTTTAATGGGTACTATGCTAGTTAGTGGAATAATAACAACACTTCATCTCTAAACTTGATAAGACATTTGCCTGAAGGAAAAAACAAAAGATCTAGTAACCTTGCCGAAAAATGATTCATTACTTCCAGTCGTCGCATTGAGATCAATAATCACACCGAGCATTTCACTACAGCAACTGCTTGTAACTAAAAAAGCACTCAGAGAGTGCATAACTCTACTGACGCTATTATCATGGGAAGTAATTGTGCATGGATCCGTCCAAATTCAATCACTTCTTTCTGGAGCTTATTATCCAACCTCCAACAAAAAAAAAAATCATAGAAATCCATTGAGAACTTCAGGAGAGGAACAATAAAACTTCGGCGATATTATAGGGTGTGGATATAGATTTTTATTGCCACCCCCACCCCCAGCCCCGAAAAAAAATAATTTAAGCACCCCTTTCTTGCACCATTATCCACCCCTCCACGAAATCTCATTGAAATCCATTCAGTACTTTCAGGGATATCGTGTTGAGAGAGATGGAAAGATATGAGCGAATACATATACCTCTTCAACTTCGTTAGCAGAAGTGAACTCTTCATCAAAAGTACTATCAGCAGGTCTGGCTCAATAATAAAAGCAAAGCACTCCAATAGAATGCCAACCAAGCAGCTAGCGCGGGTTTTGTAGCTGAGGTAGTTATGCATTTCGCACTGGGGTTTAAGCCTGGGTTCTAAACTACTATTCAGAATTTTCAAATTTCAAATCTTAACTTGGAAGATTTGTACAACACTATCTTCTATACTGCAATTGTGCCCCCCCCACACACACACACACACCAAGTTAAGCCTAGTAAATATCAAGTATTGATTTGCATTGAGCTCATTAAACTTTTCTTTTTTTTTACAGCAACGGTTGCTATACGTCAGTATTTTCCAGGACAAAACCTCGAATCTGGAAATCTTCAACCGGAGGAAAATTTCTTCAAAAGTCCAGAATGTTGGCTTACATCATTTTCTCTAGAGATAAACATGAAAACTGTAATTAAGATTGAGAGGGGAGGGATTCTCGTGTGGTATTTTTGACTTGACTGTTTAAGAAAAAGCATCCACTGCCTTTCCTTATTGTTCTTTATACTGCTATTATAGCCATTAATGAAACGCAGAAAGAATACAATTATTTTTCTTGTCGCTATTTTTACACTAAAGCATTTTTTCTTGTTATTCCGAAAGGTGAAAGAAAGTGTAAGGAAAAAAAATCAGCCTTCAATTCATAGATTTTATCTAGGCTCGAATTCCATTCGACCATTGGCGCGCCTAGGGAAATACACATATGTCTCCCCCGGCTAATATGCACGACCCAAAAGCCTGCTTTTAACATGATTGGTTGGCCCCAAGATAAAAGAAGGCCAAAGTTCTATACAGGGTCCTTCTAGCGCAAGAGAAACGGGCGGTCCATCTCCTCACCCAGTAACATGGAATAGATAGTATTGGGTTACGTTGCAGTAGCAGAAAGAAATTTTTAAACAGACTGCAATATTCATCTCTTGCTATTCTTCACCTTAGCATTGCTTTTTATCACTACTATCTTGGCTGAATACTCTCTTGCCTACAAAATAAGTACGGGCAAGATGGAATAAAGGATCTTCCCAGGAGACGAACGTGCATCCCATGGACGACACATTGACCGATTCGGCCATGGAAGCCTATGAACAGACGCAGCACAAGCTCTATTTTAAAAGGGAATGTCGGTGACCCCTATCTGGCCATAGGCTTTCCTCGGCCGAATTGATCAAGGGTCGAACGAGTTCTGCGAGACAAGCTAACCATTGCATCAAGGTAGGCATCTGTAGCAAGCCGAGTCAGATGGACACGCACAATAAGTAATTTCATCTCGTAAATCATGGTTGGTGATGCTCCATTCAAAGGAGCAAAAGGAAGCAGCCGGTGGAATTTGTGCCCCCCTCTATCCTCCCTATTTCACTGGCACAATAAGAGGGCAAAATTTGGCAGTCGTTTCAATACGGGGACCTTCATGCATACATGTGGCCGATTCCAGAAATTGTCCAGTTCCCACTGCATTTCCGTTTTTTTCGGACATCAGGTAATGAAGCTGACCCTACTGCTTTACGAGCAATGGGGGGAGTTCAGCCCGAAAAGAATACAGCACCCTGAAAACCTTTTTTTTTTCGTTAAAAAGAGGGTGCCATGCTGACTGTATGAAAGTAAAAATCATAATATGCAAAATTTGTACCAATAGAATTAGACGATTATCTGGCCAAACGCCAGTCCGTTGGCCAACTCAGCTGGGCAGTATTACCGGCCAAATTGAGAGACGTAGTTGCAGGCAAGAGTGTTACTAACCAATCGCCAGTCTTCCACTTCGTCGTTTATTGGCATCGAGCCTTCGGTTACTAAAAACTGATCGAATATTGATTAACCTACCCAGACACGGACAACTGCAATACGGCAATTTACTAAAAATGAGTGACAGACAATGGAAATAGATTTGGGTGGAAAACAAGCGTGCGTTACCCGAAGATTGAGTAGAAATAAAACAAAAATGGATGAATAATAATCATCATCATAGAATAATGATAATCATCATCCACTTGTACCCAGGGTGCCGCGGGAAAGTGGAGATGGGGTTGTCTTATTCTATCCAACAGTCAGTTTTTATTCTTTATCTTACTTGAGAAATTTATTGAAATTCACTTCCGGTTTGCTAGAAGCATCAAAGCTTCAAATCCCCATTAGCTATACATTTTGGGAACATGTTCTGTATTCTGTCTAGTGCCAGTCACTCACGAGTTACAACACTAAACGAGAGGTTGGACTTTTCTCTTGTCAGTTTCCTAGACTTATTGCCAACCAAGACTGAATAACCTAATCTGCCTATGGCCGGCGCTGGGGGGGGGAATTCAGGCCTTTCCTATTAGAAGTAAATGCCTGCACTTTCATATGGAATGATTATTATTCTATTATACAGACTAGTATTCCGACTTATTCTTCTACTAAATAACGAAAAAAAAATCCCGTTCCAACCGTTACGTTCTCTGGCCCTCTTCAAAAATATCTGATACCAAATAATTCTTGAATCGTTCATTTTATTTGAAAATTCAAACAATGAATCAGTTTCTGATGATTTTTTTTAATGTAAACAATAAAAAAAAATATTCTCCAGGATTTCTAGATTCGACCTTCACTCGGTGAAGACGTTGGCATTAAAGTGGCAATGAAAACAAAATGGAAATTAGTTCAAATCATTGAATGAAGTATGGACCCTTATGAAAAGTAATGAAATGGTTACTGCGCTGATCTTGTAAAACCATTCGCTGAAAATTCGTTCTTCGGGGAGCTCCACAAATAAGGCTTCAAGTCCAAATTATACACACCAAAGTATTAATCGGAAATTCAATATCCGATGTGTGATGGGTTTATTTCATAGAGTGCTTGATACATCAAACATTTAGTTGATGCAGAGTTCGTGGAGCAAATCCATTATTTCACTAATACATAATTATATATCTCGACTTACCAAGAGGGGAGCGTCTGTAAGTGTCTTCGAATAAAACCCAGAAACTTTTTCACCTGGTCTCACCACTCACCGACGATTTGCTTATTTATGAATATTAGACACACAAAAATATTCTATTGATAACAAGCAAAGTCTCTGCTTCCTAACAGAAACATGCGCAAGGCATAGTTTATTCGTGAATTTTTAACCCGACCAATAGCGGGTGTTCTGGCTTCTATATTTGTTTCTAAAAAGGCATAATTTCTGTTCTGGATCTAGAACCGTTGCGACTCCGAGTCAGGACACAACCCATTTCCACAAAAAGACCACAGAAAACACCTACCCACCTTTCAGATACTTTTAGTACGCTGTAATACCAGGTTGCACACAACACCTGTTTAACTCTTTCAGAGAGTCTCTGGCATTGCAGCTTTAACAGATGAGCTGTGATCCTTACCTCAAAGAATTGCAGGTAGACATTTCAAGAGCAGTATCAACCGTATATACATAGACAATCCTTAAGAGTGTTGTAGCAATTATCTGTATTTACATTCTCATTCCTTCCTTCTTTACGCCTTGATTGCATCAACTTAAGAGGTAGTCAGGATTAGTTGCGTACCTATGATATGGTAGGTATGGTACGTGCACAGGGTGCCACTGAGCAATTTCCATTACAGACGAACCATCCTCGGATATTGAAAGGAGAATTTGAATAATCATTTCGATCATCGTAGCTGAGAAGCACTAAGTCGGATTGTTAGACCACTTATATAAATTATCCGACAAAATACACAGCTGAAAGTTACACACCCACATTCCTCACAGTACCACTCTTTGGTGCCAACTGGCAGCAAGATCATTCCCCGTGCGCAAAAGTCTAGAATTTTGACCAAATTTCCGTATTTCAGACCATTGTGTAAGGTGCCCATTAATAAGGAAAGCAAGTGAGGTAATCTAGACAGGGGTGTGATTGTCAGTGCCTGTCATAGGCGCTTTTATCGTAGATACGTCCCTGGTCAGGCTATTAACAAACTGAATCATTTAAACAAATGAATTATCTTAACCTTTCAATTCATACTAGTAATTTTTTTAATTAGTTTCTAACAGCACAAACTCTTCAGAGATATTAGACGCACATTATTAGTGGAGATGTATTATCAAATTATAATATCATTATCACTATGTGACCTTTGTTGGTCCGATAATCCGGCAATGCATTGGAACCAAGAGTGCCGGAAAATCGATCGTTTACATGTTCTATGAAACATAATTTGAACTTCATCCATCATAAAATTCTATCCAACTTTTACCCCAGAGATACCTTATACCATAATTGTATCATTAGGGACTTCAATTACTAAACCGACAGCTGAAAGAATTGGGTATCTGCCTCGTTTAGTAATTGTCTCTTGAAAGATGAAATAACAGAGTTACTCATTCAGAATTAGACATGAATTAAGTAAATCGTCGCTTAATTTCGGTGATTGGAAATTGCCGAAAATAATTAGCTTGATGATGATTTCTTTGGCAATCACGATTTGCTAAAGTGATGCTACTATGACAGCTTCTGTCAATGATGTCACCATGTGTAAGCTCACGCAGAAACCTGGTAATCTGAATAAAAACGTATGGAATACTGACTGAAGATTCCGGTTTTAAAATAGGCTAAAGGTCAGAGACATCATAGAATCCATTAAAAAACTCAAATGGCAGTGGGCTGGCCATGTTGCAAGAATGAAAGACAACTGATGGACTCACAACATGGATCTCTAGAGATCACACGAGAAACTGGGGCCGATATAACACAAGATGGAGAGATGAACTAGACAAATTCAGAAAGTACTGGCTCCGCGACGCCCATGACAGAGAAGCGTGGCAAATCCTGGGGAAGGTCTATGTCCACCGACGGACGTTAAAAGATTGATGATGATGATGATGAAAGGCAAAGGAAAAGTCGTTAGACAAGTGGTATTTTTGCATCCATTGACCTAGGTAATTGCTGAGAGGCCATGGTATTTCTCAGCTCGATGGGGTTACTTGATGGTCCCCATCTCCTCTCCGGGAAACATACAACAGATTGTACTGGGTTCCAGGGTACCAGCAGCAGGGCATAGGTACCTACCAACCCTTTAAATTTGCCCGTAGGATAGAAAAGTGACTCAGGATTCATATTGATAGTATTTAGGAAATCTGGACATTGTCGTCCGGGTAAATCTAAATAGGAGCCCTTTGGAGGAGGATAGGGGGGCACATTTTTCTTCAAGTAAAAACTTTGAATAAGTAACCAGATTTCTTGATCATCCCTCAAGTTCACAACTACCACTTACAATATATATCTGCAATCATCTTTCTTTGCAAAACCCAAGATGGTGGTAGCTATTAATTTTTGCCCTAGTATACAACGGTATATTCACAATGCATTCACCATGTGCAAAAAAATTTTGGTAATTTTTTTATCGACCTGCTGATTGATAACTAAGCCTAACGCCGAGGAGTATGCTGGTTTATCTCAACTATTATGTAGAGAAGGGCGTCTTCGGGGTTCCAACCAAGGTACCCAATAGACAGTAGTGCTTTCAAGTTTCATTAACTGAATGAACTATATCTTTACGAAACCCGAAATTTATCCAGAATTTGGCCAGGATCGAACCTGCGTTATTAATGCTAAACATTTCAAGTTAATTAATAGCAGGTAATTTGTTGGCGAGGTCCGGCTTTACTGTTCTGGTAATGTGCCAGACTGAATTAAGATTTATATCCAATTAGCAACAAACGGAAGATCACACTCAAAACTGAAAAAAAAAATATAATAATAATAGTAATAAAATTACTGCTGGGCGCGCATTTTTCTAACGTCTGTCGTTGAACATAAGCCCTTCCAAGATTCGGCAGATCTATCTACCGTAGGTGTTGTGGTGCAAATATCTCTTGTGTTCATCTAAATCCCAACGCCATCTTATTTTCTGCCGGCCACAATCTTGCATATAATCCTTGAGGAATTTGCAAATGGATTCTATGATATCTGACTCGTTTTTCTTAATACATTGTGCTGCCTTGTGGTCTCTCCGTGTGACGTTAAACATGATTCTCCTCGGTGCATGCTGTATGGTTCTTAGTTTGAGAGCCAATCCTTTGATTAGGTTCCAGGTTTCAGCACCGTAGATGACAATTGGGTGAATTGCTTATAAACCAATTTAGAGCTAATAGAATTTTCTTGAATGTTGAGCTTGCTTTACCGTAAGCTTGCCAGCCAAGGGCGGTTCTTCGTTTGTTGATTTCATAGAGACTAGTTACCTTAAGTAAATGTAATGGTCTACTTTCTTTAGCTCAGCGTTTTCGATTTTGATCGGTATATTTTTGTCCTTAGTATATTTGATACACGCGAGATTGGTTTTACAGGAATCAACAGTAAAAGTGAAGTTACATTTAAGACCTACTTTCTAGCCATATCCATTTAGTTAATCAAAAAGGGCAGGGTAATGTTGTGCAGCGCATGCATTTTTTCCCTACCAGTGGACTGGATGTGTACGATAGAGCCGTAGCGCTTCTCCCAACTTTGCAAACAGGGCAAACCTCAGACAGGTTTGCATTCAAAGACCGAACAAGGGAATGGTAGAAATGCCACACCTGGCGTGTCATCGACACACACCGAAGCGTAGATGCTGACAGAAGAAGCGGTTTATGTACAGGCCGTAAAAAGAAGTCTTCGCTGCATTCACACAGACCTCAATCCCAATGGTGTGTCATCGCAGGCCCAAGGGTAAGAAACTGTTCCTAGGCAATAGGCCCTGGCAAGAGTCCCCATAGGCAGCAACCTCACCCAATTTTGTAAGACATGAGGGAGTTAAGTGAGAGAGAGTGTGCTTCAGGTCTGCTAGTCGGTAGGCCTTTCCAGAGGAAACAAAGTCAGTTTGGGACACTCGTCGTTGCCCTGGTTAAGAAAAGCAGGCACTTCAACTAGGTGAAAGAATGAGGCTACCAAACCGTCCTCCGCTCTTGCTCCCAGCAACCTTCACACCCAAAAGACGTGACCCCTCACCTTATTAACGGGCTGACACCGATATCTAGCATGAGGCTGTCGCGTCCCCCGTAAGTCAATGGCCACCATCCTTTCCTTCACCTACGTTTTTCCATCATCTTCCCCGTCATCAATTGTCTTCGCTTGTACATATAGCATCGCTATACATCGGTTTGGGGGAAAACCTAGGTCCCCCAGGGTGAACAGAGTACAAAAATTGACAGATGGACCAACCAGCATCAAATAAAACTGACTTCGTGTCACATCCATGTCGTACACACGTCCTCGAATTTGACTGTAAATTTTAGTCATTGTACTTTTAACTTTATCCGTTGTATTTCTACCTTTACTAGATGAACATGTAATGGCTTCATTTCTGTAAGTCAGTCAGATGGCGCATGTACTTTTGGGATAAATAAACCCGCCAACGAGTGCTATGTCGTCAGCACATCTAAGGTTACTCAGGTATTCGCCGTCAATTCTGATTCCTTTATTAGTTCAGTCTAAATGTCGGAAGATCATTTCAAGGCAAGCCGTGAAGGAGTGGTGTCGCATTGTCTTGATCCCATTTGGAGCTGGAAGGGCTCCAAGTCTGTACGTGGCCTGATAAAGAAACTGCTGAATCGGTAGATATGTTGCAGAACACGCTTATCTGAATGACGAAAAATCCAAATGAAAAGTTTCCATTGCACTTGGCAATCAGTAAAATCCGAGCCTTACTTGGTGTTAGTGAAATTCAATTCTTCGCTCTGGATGGATACGAATAGCGGTCAGGTGGAGAAAAAAAAATGAGGTATTGGTTACGAAGACTGATAATGCGTAGATCGGACCAGTCTCCGTTTTGTGAAAGAGAGTAGTCATTATTTGATTGATGAATTATTGTTCCGATTATTATTTTTGCGGCTGCCGGACGATTTTTGTCGCTGCTGTTCACCAGATAAGACATGCCCCTGAGGAAAGCCGGAGAGCCTGTCGGCTAAAATATTGGAATTTATTATAAGGCTTTGAGTCCTACAATAACAGTAGAACCCCTTCACAATAGCATGGTGAATTTAAATTGAAATAATCAAGGAGTGTAATTCGATCATGTTACAGATCCTTTCTGCGTCTCGTTTATTTTGCTAGAGATACTGCAAATTAATTTCAATATCTATAAAGACTCTTCGTCAGTTTTTACTACTTTTTCATTTTATTTCAAGAAAATACTCAGCACAATGGCTGTGCGTTAGGGTTAAGGTAATTTCTGGATGACTCCATGTTTAGAATCATACCTTGCATCAGAGGTATAAAGTCTATAGTACACTAAAGTAGGACTAATTTATTCCTATATTTAAAAATAGGTTATATTACTGCATTAGTAGACCGATTCTACCAATCTACAAGCCTAGCTTGGTGTCGCACAATGCAGGAGAAAACTGACATCTCGATTCTCACGAGGTGCCACGCCCATCCTACATTTGTTGCCTTGTGTCATAGCTACCAGCCACTAATCGTAAACTAGTGCAGAAACCACCCGCTTCACTGTAAACAGAGTACTGCAAAACCTGCGCCTCAACCGCACTCGCCCGATCCCGAACCTTCCAGAATTCCATTGAATATATCAATAAACAATTTATTCCCCACTCACAACTCATAACCTTGCCCCGTCCAGATTTTAAGTGAGTTAACCCGGAATCGTCTCCTGGCTAGACGATAGTTTTTATTCATTATATATATATATTATACATATTATACACACACTGGGTAAAGCAACGTACGCGAGAACTGTAGAAGGTAATTTACCCACGAGTATAGTTAAGGCACTGATTCTTCAAGTCTTCTTTTTACAGCGTAGCCGGTAGTTTCTTAGCGGATATTGACTGAACTGTAATGCAAACACGAGCGCGGGGAAGAGCGTTGTAGTCCACCCACGTCTCCTTCGAATCTATCCCACATAACTTTTCCCGTGGGCCGAATTCTCGACAACTAACTGCATTGCTGTGGTCGTTGACCTTGTTTTGCTCCGTAGTACTTCTTGGTCAATTCTTTGGTTTGACCTCCTGCCGGCCATCATTATTTCGCATTCTTTCAGACTTGCTTTTTCAATACGTATGCACATTTTTCCCTACAGACATAGTAGTTTTGTTTATATTTCAATTCTCGGTCAATTGTCCTCTGCTGCGTTACCACAATTCATAACAAAAATGTCATTGATCTTTGAAATGAAACTATTTAGTCATTTGTCGGTCCATTCATCACTCCACTTGACACTTATTCCGCATTTACATCAGTGTTGCCAATTTAGCACTAAATCCATTGAATTTCTGGTTTTGGCAGTGCGAAAGGGTACAAAATTAGCGTGGGCATGCTCAAACACTTTCGCCATATTCAATATTTCAGGAGTGTTTTGGCCATTTTTAGCGGTATTTAGGCTACTTTTAAGATTTAGCGCTTTCTTTTATTAGCACGAAAATATTTGAGTTAAACACAGGCTTAGTAAAATGTCAGTACTACATTATAAATAGTAAGCATCCAAAGCGCGCATAGTCTGCTAACGTCAATTTTAGGGGAAGTAAGTATGCATGGATCCGCCTCAAAATTTAATTCTTCCCATAGCCTTTCATTCACCTTTCCACAAAATTTCAATGAAATTCATCGAGATCTTTTGACGTGGACAGACGTGAACTTTAGGCGATATTGTGTGATGCAGACATAACTACGACGTGAGGGAGGTAACTGTATGCATCCACCCCAAAATTAAATCACTTCTTCCATAGCTAATAATTGTTCATCCTTCCATCGGAATATCATTGTAAACTTTTGGTTTTCCATTTTTGTTGTTGTTGTTAACGTCTAACCAGCTCTTCTTCAACTATGAAGATTTCGGAAAGGTTTATACGACTCCAGATTTTATAGGTAGAGAACGACCGGCGTACATCGATGGACTGGTTAGCAATTGAATCGTAGTCCGCAAAATATTACTGAAGTGAATTCGAGCATCACTACGCGTCATCAAGTATTTGCGGCTTTGAGTTAGGCTAAGCTTATACGAGGTGGGTGGATATTTTGGGCAAAACATTTGCCGGTACCGGATTGATGAGATATGTTTCTCCAGAAGAGGAAAACGTGATTTTTTTTAAATGTACGGGCGCACGTGATAAGTGCCCAACGAACCATTTTTTTTTTTTTTTTTCAAGTTGATATTAGTCATTTTAAGCGCTACAAAGTTCAGTTATTCTTGTTTTGAAGCTAGAACACACCGCATGACGATTTGTAGAGTGTTCAAACTTATGATGAAAAAAACTGAGCAGAAAAAAAACGAAATATCTTCATTAGGAAGAATAAAAAAAATGGTTCGTTGGGACTTTTGCACGACCGATCATAATGATATCAATAAAAAAAAATGAAAATCAACACCTTTGGCATTGAGTCTACCGACAAGGAGTGGGATAGGAAAATTGTGTTACACGGGTTCTTTTGTAGTATTGTCCGTATGGGTACTCAAGTTATCATCATCAGTCTCTTAACGTCCGTCGTTGGACATGAGCCTTTCCCAGGATTCACCACAATTCTCTATCATGGGTGTCGCGGAGCCAGTATTTCCTGAATTTGTCTAATTCATCTCTCCATCTTGTGTTCTGTCGGCCACGGTCTCGCATATGATCTTTGGGGAAGCAGGTTTGCGAAAAATAAATTTCCAGTAAGGAAACATCGAAATTGTGCTATTTTAATTAATTATCAATATTTTGAAATTGAGATCTGTGATTTTTGTTAATTTAATGATGCTATTCAAGCAACATGTTGAGAAGGGGTTAATTTCAAAATTTGCTGATTTTTTTTTTTCAAGTCAAAGTTTAACTTGAACCTCCACGCACATTATTATTATTATTAAATCGATGAATTGAAGTTAATAAACCACTTGGAAAGGTAACCAGTCAGAAATAGGGGTTAATAACACTCTTCCATTTCCTTTTGTACTCTATGCCTCTGAATTCGGAGGCAAAATTTGGCCTAACATATTTTCCGATAAACAAGATTTTTTATTAAAAAACCCAAGTTAGCACAAAGCCAGGGTCGGGCACAAGGATCGAACTAACTATACGAGGGTTTACCATAGCGAGTCCTGCCTACTGCTAACCATCACAGACAAATTCATCAAGAGCCTCATATTACAAAAGATCCGACCGGCTTTGAAACAGAAGAAATGTCAAGTGAATGTGAAAGCAGTTGCAAGGAATTCATGTACCCCAGGAGAGACACCTAGTAGTATTCTCAGTTCGGAGTGCGCCCCTAAAACCTTTGCGTCCGCGGCGACCGCCTAATGGATGGACCTGCCTTGGTCACGAAAGCTTTTTTTTTTTCTAGAATGCCCTCTGGAGATGACCAACTTAAAATTTTCCATTTCTTCATTCGATTACAAAGTTTTACAGGGATTTGTTCTGCGCCGGCTTTATATTTTTTTTTTACAAATCAGATTTTTTGCAAGACGTGTACTCCAAGTTGAAAGGGTATTAATTTTAGACTTTTCCATTTCAATAATAAAAATGAATCGTAGCAATAAATGAAATTGGTAACATAGTAAATTTTACATCTTAAATTTCTAAATTTATCACTAAATTAAAAAAAGATAAATATTTTCTTCTACATCAGATAAAATAAAATTGCTTTCGTACGCCGGTTACAGACAGACTAGTATTTCTGATTTTGTGCTGTTGAAAGAACACTATCGCCAAGGGATTTCAAATGATTATTTTTTGAAAATATAGAAATTTCTGTAATGAAAATAACATTTATTATTTTTTCTTTCCACATACATTTGCTTCGTACAAGTTCGCCATGAAGTTTGATAAAAATGGGTTGTAGAAAGAAAGACAAGACACTTGGATTAAAATTCAATTAGTTCGCTGTAATCTGCTCTACACAACATTTACGACCTGTCAGTCACTTGATTTTAGTTTTGTTCCCTGAATTTTTTTTTTTTTTTAAGCAAGTACTGTTGTCATTTTTACTGTGGTGTTTATCCAATAGTGCCAAATAAAAGAGTCCGCATTTAGTGAAGGATGATTTTGGTTCTTATGGCGAAAGAGAAAAAAAAATACAACCCATCACATCAACGAAAGAAGTGATTTTAGAGGTCAGAAAGAAAACACACGAAGAAATAAGTTATAGTAAAAACAAAAATATTTCGTATGCATGAGTGAAAAAAGAAAGAAATTGTTGCTTTTTTCCTCCTCACATTGACGTATGAATAGAAAAAAAAACATCGTTAAAATACAAAAGTTCTCGTTTTTTGGGGTTTTTTTTCAAATTAGATTACCACTTGATTAAACGAAGTTTTGACGAGTTTTAAATCGTAAAACTAAAATCGATTCAAGTTGGTTACTTCCATAAACATCAGAAACGAACTTACCTCACTAAATCTCCGACAGATGGGGAAAGTGTCGTAAAGTCAAGCACGAGTAAAATTCGGGAACTACTACCCTAATTGTCGTCTTCCAGAAAAGTGAAATGGTAAACAGCGCCCAAGTTTTATAAGTACCAATAGCGTTGGTAACCTGCTCCTACTCTTGAAGGAGTGTAGTCTCCGACCTCCACTAGTAAGTCGTAGTTGTAGGCAATGCTGTCAGGGGGGGTGGGAGCAGTTGCGTCAGTTTGCTATCAATCTTATCATCTTTCTTATCTCCAATCGCGATACCTGCAGCTCTATGGTTGATATGGACACAACGAAATTCGCCTAGGAAGATAGAGGGAGGTAAACTTTAGGTAAAAGAAAAAGGTAGATATCTCCTGACCGAACACAGACGCAATGACGTATAAAATACTACTACTGCTGTAGTCCACACATAAACACTGCGGCAATGATGTTTTTTTCACGCAGTACTTTTTCATTCACTAGCTGAATATCCGTCCTCCTACCTGGGTAGGCCTGCCCATCGAACGAACCAAAGCGGTCGCTTAGGGTACAATAAACTTAGGGGCTCACTCCTAATTGAAAAACAAGTAGTCGTCAGAATAAAACTGGGGTTTCAAATTTCCAGTCTCACCTAGGGCGACTAAAACCCTTGAACGAATTTAAAGTTTTGCCTAGGGTGTATGAAACCCTCAGCTTCCTATGGATAGGTTATTCGGCTAGTTTTAAATAAAATTAGAATTCCATCTTATTCATTCTAATTAATCAACATACAATTACATTTATATTTTTTAACAATATGAAACATAAATATTTGAAAACTATAAATATACCAATTCAGAAGTGAAACCCAAAATTAAAAAGATAACATAAGATTTACTTCCAATCAACGAATGACTGGGTCTACTTTTTTTTAGCAAAATGAAGTATATATATTTTGAGAAAATATATACACAATTTCAGAATTAAAACTCAAATATTGGTTCGACATAATGACTGTCAGCTAATCAACAGTTGAATTTTTTTTCTTTCCAGTTTGACATGAAGGTTTTCGTCAAAACATTCATTCACACAGACAAAACGTTAGTCGGTAAGACATCCAGATACACATATGAGCTATAGATATCAGTTATAAGTGGTAGGTTTGGTTACTTACATTGGCTCCAAAATAATACTGATCAACCATAACAACAGATCACACCAACTTCTGGCTTGTTCACCAGTACTTAATTGCACACTGGAAGCATATACGGTGGTGGGGGGCTAATAGTTGACTCACAGAGAAAACGGAATCTGCCCCCTCCGCACTGATGCCCTCCTTTAGGGAAAGAACAAATCCACTTCTCCTTGCACTCTCCAATATGGACACGAATCTTGACAAAAAGTCTCATCTCTGGCATGCCACGATGGTGAACACAGAAGAGAATGTGTGAGTGACATGAACCCACTTCTTCTTATGTTTTGTCCCACTGATCGAAATATCGACAAAATGTCTTGTCACTGGTATGCCACACTAGTTGAGGGAGAAGAGGCTTAATATGAGCATACTGACAAACTATTCTCCAAGAACTACTTACAAAACCTCCCCAGGCAAAAGAGTTTCTTGACAAAACGTTTCGTTGTCTTGTCACTGGCATGCCACGATGGTAAACACAGAAGCTAATGTGTAAGTGAGCACTTGGGAAAAACTACTCTCCCATAACTACCTGCCTTACCTGCCCAGGTAGTTGCAGCAAAAAGCTGTCATTCACATAGGAACCAAAAATTATTTTTTAGGTAATAATAACCGGCTGATAACATTAAGCGAAGGAAACGTGGAGGAAGTTACCCATTTTGATCACTTTAAATAAAGTTTGCGGTACCCATTGATTTGATAACAGTAACCATTTAACAACAATATCTATTTTGATCAATTTATACCTATCAATTAAACTTTTTTATACTAGCTATCTGTCTCAGTCTATTTATATCTATCTATCTATCTATCTATCTATCCTGATTTGATGGCTGGTCACTACTAACAATATGGATCCTCAGAGATCATATGTGAAACCATGGCTGGCAGGATTTAAGCTGTGACCACTACTACCACCACCACGTTCGCTTACAATGTCTACAGAAGTCAATGGTTGATTCCAGGTAAAAGCCAAGATTTCTAAATGCTGATTTTATCACAGGAAGGTCCAAATTACTTCTCCCAGTAAGATCCATGATAGCAACATATATATCATCACAGTCATCCCAACTTGCTGGCTGAGATAGTAGCAAGTTTATTTCCTGCATCTGTAGTCAGTGTCCAAGACCAGATAACAACCAGGATTTGGAGGGTTGATTTTGGAGTAAGCAGAGAGTATGACAGGAAAAAAGTCGTGGAAAAAATGTTACAATGAATGCTAGGAGAAAAAAATCACAACTTTTGTTGCTGATGAGGAAAGAAGGCATAAGAAAACCATAGTAAAAGTGGTGGAGGTTTCTCTCATTTTTAATTGTGCATATCTTGGTGTGTTCATGCTTTCCAGGACTCTTGGCTTTACTGTTTTGTCTACAGACTTGAAAATTAGCTTCAGTACTCCACTCCTTCTAAAAATGAGTTTTGGGATTTTTGGAAAGAAAGCTTTTTTGAGCCTTATTTTGACAGGCTTATTTTGACAGGCTTATTAGTAAGATCTAGATTCTCTAGAATCTTGATGTTTGTTGACGTTTTTTTAAAAACTCTATTTTAGATGTTTTCCAGGAGAAAACACCAGTGATGTCATAAATGGAATTTACTCTGACCATATTTATTCTTAGACGGATTTTTTTTACATGACTACAAATTATGAGACAATTGTTGCTCAGTTTTTGACTCAGATGGTGATTTTTAATTCAACATAGAATGAAAAAATAATATTTTTGATAAAATAGGTAACATTTTCATTTGTTCAATTTACCAAAAATATCATTTTGTATTCGTGAATTGAATGAATTAGAATATCATTTATTCTGTTGAAAAAAATTTTCCTTCTCTTTATTTTCCAGCCTGAAGCCAAAGTTATGACTTTCACATAAGTGGACATTTTTTTTTCTATGACTCTTTTCCTGCAAACAATTTTCAAGACAGTCAAACTCTTCCCACTTAGAAGATAGAAATCAATCCTCTAACCTGTGCCCTGCAGTTAAAACATTTGTATACTTGCACTATCAATCACAGCTAACCACAACAGACCAGATTAAACACTTTTGCTGGATTTAGGTAATTCACGTGTTCAGATAATATGTATCTATGTACCTATATTTCACCCAGCCAGAACTGTTCTCAGTAGAAACTTGAAATTTTGTGAATACATATCCCTTATAGGATAAGCAAAAACTATTATTCAAGTTTTTTGAGGGGTGGTCAATATACAATGTAAGCTTATGCTAAGCTGGTCACTTAGTTTGTGTCCAATAGCGTTAATGCTTGTGTTTTGATTCAGACTTTCCAATTATCGTAGTATAAACAAAAAAGAGATGGCCTCAAACACGACACCACCCTTGGCCACTCAGTGAACTAGTGAAGGCATTGGGATATTTAATTGATCTAAAAAATGCCCTGATCAATCAAATGAATAAGAACAGACAAATGCAACAACAAAGATTTTCCCAATATTCAAGGTTTCATTGACAGGGGAATAGAATGGAAAATTATGGGAAAAAAACAGGTATTGCAAAGACAGTGACCCTTGCAGATTTACTGTGGAGAAAAGTCATAGAGTTTATAGAGTTTATGATAAGTTTTTGGAGCTTGATAATTTGAAGAGTCTATGAAGGGATTTTGAAAGGTTAAACATCTTGGAAATAGTGATATGGTTTCAAAGTGTAAAAGAGGTTGTTTCTTGAAGAGTTGATTGTTTTATGTTATTTTGGTAAATGCGCCTTGAACTAGAATTCATGAAATATTTAATGAGTTGCTTGATATCTTAAGTTTCAACTTGAGTCTTGATAATGAAAAATTCATAATTTGATGCCTTTCAAGTGTATGTGCTCATTTACCCAACACAGTAAATGGCTGGACTTTTTTTTTGAATGAATCGCCAGCAACTGACTTGGACAACAAAAAGGCCTAGCCAAAGTCAACAGGCCATCATGCTCAAAAGTAGTGACTTGAAGAGATGAAGAAAGGATTGCTTGCAAATCTTTAGGGTCTGGTCACATGACCCTTTTTCAGGGCTCTCACTGGATAATTCAGAGGGACTTTGACCAACAAATGAAGTGCATGCGCAAGCAAGCCCAGAACTCTTTGCAGAGTGTGGTTGAAAAAATGAAAGTATGCAGAAAATTCTGATATGGGAGCCGCAAGAAATTCAAGTATCCACTTGTAATTTTTCCAAAGTGTAATTTAAAGTGGCATTAGACCATCCATCCCAGGGAAAATCATTTCTTCAACAGCATTTGTCTATTATCTCCCTTTTCCGCCAATTGAATTATCTATGAGTATTTTTATCAGGCTTCCTCTACTGATATATCTGTAAGTTTTTCTTATAAATTTGATAATGTTTTTCCTTCTGTTCTAAGGAAAATAGTTGTAAATGCAGTAATCTTTCTTCAATCAGATTTCTGTAAGACATTTTTATCTTGAATTAAGTGATTGCTATTTTTATTCTAGGAAAGACTTTTACACTTGATAATGTTGTTAGTCATGGAAGACGGGTTGTGTCTGAGTGGTTAGCAGCATGGACAACCGAATGAGAGAACCATGTTGAGGTTTCATCCAAGGTTATCTACATTCACTTTGCACTAATATTCTTGTGAAAGGCATGAATCTACACACACACACACCAGCTATAGATAAAAATAAAAGGTCAGTTTGAGCTCTTTAACCCTGTAAAACAGTTGTTTTCAAACTTTGAAAACTCAAGGACCCCCACTATAAAGTAAATATTCTGGTGGACCCTTATTTTCTGCAATTAGGTTTCCGACTGGAATCAATGAACTTCAATGATAGACAATTTTTGACCTTTAAAAATAATTTGCATTTTATATATTATTATCATCATCATCATCCGTCTTTTAATATCCATTATTGGACACAGACCTTCCCCAGGATTCACCACACCTTTCTACCATGGGCATTGTGGAGCCAATACTTTCTGAATTTGTCTAGTTCGTCTCTCCATCTTGTGTCCTGCCAGCCTCAGTTAAGCATGTGACCTTTTAGGATCCATGCTGTGAATCGAGTAGTCTAGCGGTCATCTACCATTCTTGCAACATGACTAGCCCATTGCCATTTGAGTTTTCTAGTGGATTCAATGATGTCTTGAACTTCTGTTTTCTCCTTGATAGACAATGCTGTTTTGTGATCTCTCCATGTGAGGTGGAGCATGATTCTTTTATGAATGCGTTGCATGCTTTTCATTCTGCGGGTTAGTCTTGGTAAGGTTCCATGTTTCAGCTCCATAGGTGACTATCAGGAGCATGCATTGGTTAAATACCCTTCTTTTTAGGAATCATGGGATCTTCTTGTTTTAGAAGGTAGAGCTTACTCTGTCAAAGGCTTGCCATCCTAGAGTGATTCTTTGCTTGATTTCTTCTTCTTTTGAGGGTTTAATCCTAAAAAGAAAGGTGTATAACCAATGCATTCTCCCAATAGTCATTTATGGAGCTGAAACATGGAACCTAACCAAGAGATAGATCCATAAATTGAGAACTATGCAACGTGCACATGAAAGAAATATGCTGGGCCTCACACGGAGAGACCACAAGACAGCACAGTACATCTGGGAAAAGACAAGAGTCAGGGACATCATAGAATTCATAAAAGATCTCAAATGGCAGTGGACTGGCCATATTGCAAGAATAGTGGACAACCGATGGACATCGCGGCTCACAACATTGATCCCCCGAGATCACATGTGCAACCACGGTCGGCAGAATATTAGATGGAGAGACGAGCTAGACAAATTCAGAAAGTACTGGCTCCGCGACGTCCATGATAGAGAAGTGTGGCGAATCCTGAGGAAAGTCTATGTCTAACGACGGACGTTGAAAGAATGATGATAACAATGACCCATTTCAGACCCATTTCGAAACTATTGCTGCAAAGCAATCCATCTTGGGCGTGGAGCTAGCAACTCCACACCATAAAAACCCTACTTGCCACAGAAACTACAATATGGCCCTATGCTCCACAAAGTGTCTACAGGAAAGGAAGAAAAACAGATTTGCCATTTGTTTTCTTTTTAATCATAGTCGCTGTCTTTGGAGTCACCGCAAGGTCCATAACCTTCTGATGACAAATGTAACAAGACCCATCCTGCTCTTTCCATTCTAGGCTTTCTGGTATTTTGATACCATACCCAATTAGAATTACCGTCAGATCTCCACATTTTCAGAAGAATGTTAGATGGTTGAAGTATCAAAACAATCGTAAATACCGGAAAGCCAAGAACGATTGCAGAAAGAGCAGAGCAAGTGCTAGTTAGGGAGAGAATTATACGATTATTCTACTTATTTGTATGTGTGACCATTACATTTTCTTACTCTTATTCATTCTCCTGATATTTTCCACCCTTTCCCTACATGCAATGTAATGAACAAGGGTAAGAATGGAAGAAGGTGCTTATGTTTTGATGGGTGCAAAAGGGACTTAGCCTTCACCTTAACTGTCATTATTATTATTTTCATTACTCCTCTTTCACAAGTCTGAAGCCTAATTATTATAGTAGTCGTTGACCACAGAAATATAGACAGAAAGCAAAAGTAATCAATAATAATAATACGTCTGGTCAGTCACTCGTTAGAAATCATCACGCAACTAACATCTTTTGGGAGCAGGCCATGTTTGGGCTATTCAATTAGAAATTCAGAAAGAGGGTTGATCAATGAATAGGTTACTAATCTCGCATTAAAACCCTGGGGTGGGGATAAAAAAAAAAAATTTTTTTTTTCAATTCTCCTTACTCATTGGGAGGAGTGTCTGAGCATGAAATTTCAAATTTCCACTATGATCATTAAGAGCAGGGTGAAGTCCAGATAAATAGATACATAGATAATACATACATATATATATATATATACATATATACATACATATATATAAATGCCAGAACACATGAATAACCTAAACCCAGCAACAGCGATTAAACTGATTATAGGTAGATAAAATAGAGAGATAAGGAAACCCAAAAGACCTCAACAACTACAGGCCTATAAGCCTACTCAACTGTGTATACTAACTCTTCACAAAGGTGATCACTAACTGAATCACAAAAACTCTTGATGAAAACTAACCACGAGAGCAAGCTGGCTTCAGAAGAAGCTACTCAACCATGGACCACCTCCATTCGATAAATCAGCTGAAAGAAAAAGCAGCAGAATATAAACTACAACTCGCTGTAGCATTTATCGACTTCAAAAAAGTGTTTGACTCAGTAGAAATCCCAAAGGTCATGGAGCTGATGCCTCGACAAGCTGTAGATCCAGCATATGTCAATGTACTGAAACATGTGTACGATCACAGCAGCTCCTTCATCAGGCTACATAGAGATTATATACAGTCTAGTAAATTAAATGGTTTGATATTTTTTCTACTTGTGCGCCGTTTTTAACATCAAGTGGGCAAGTTTGTGAAACTTTAATATCAAGAAAGTTGGTTATTTCAAAGACTATTATCAAAAAGTAAATATATCTTACTTATTGGTGATAAGAAAGATAAAAAATTTCACCTTGTGTAAAAATAGATTATAAACTTACTCTTCTTATCTAGGATAACATTTTTTTTACAGATCATTAAATGATTTCATTTGTGATTTTTAAATTTAAAAGTAGCGTTAATAATAATTTATACATAAAAAAGAAATAATTTGTTCCTTCAATACATCTTTGTATTTTTTAAATCTTGCTTTCTATTTCATTTCAGCTTCAGAAAATAAACAAAGCTGCTGACACAAAATTGTTAATCACTCCCAGCATAGTTCAGATGAGTTTCAGAAATGAATTTGCTGAAAATCCTCCTCTAGTTCAAATTTGAACTCAGAGGGTTTGGAATTTTCAAGGTGTAATATTTTTGTGGTTTTTTATAATAAAGTATGAAATATTTACAATATTAGATTTTAAAAAGATGCGTTGATTTCTCCCTGTTCCTCTCTCAAGTAACCACTGTTCTCCCTCTTACTCTCTGAGCCTCTCTATAAAACATACAAAAACTGAGCACAAAAATTTGCATACTTGAAAATAAATTTTGAGATGAATTTTTATTGTAAATCAATCACCCCCAGTGAAAACATATCTTGAGAAGTGATTTCCAAAATCTAACTTGCTAAAAACCAGCCCAGGTGAAAACCACTGAAATAAACAAGGGCTTTTTTATATTGTCAAACTCCGAGAGCTTGATTCCATGACATCATATATCAATCCACGTTTTATTTTTTCTTCCTTTTTTTCATCTCTACTGTATTTCTTTCTTCACTGTTCTCAGCCCAAACTGTAAATAGTAGAAACTTGACACTTGGTGCAC
Source organism: Thysanoteuthis rhombus (assembly GCA_963457665.1). Taxonomy (NCBI): domain Eukaryota; kingdom Metazoa; phylum Mollusca; class Cephalopoda; order Oegopsida; family Thysanoteuthidae; genus Thysanoteuthis; species Thysanoteuthis major. Next base: position 38,915,795 of record OY735215.1, read on the forward strand.
ACACTTCCTTCAATAAGTAGGAAAAAAAATTTTTTTTTTTCTAAATTCAGATTGACGGCTAAAATACATGTAATCAGAATGGAGTTTGACCCTGAAGGCTTGTTCCGTGTGATATTTTCAGCAAATTTAATTATTATAAATGATCTCATTGATTTGCGTAACTGTTCTAAAAATGCACTTTGAAATTACCCAGTAGAATGATAAGTTTTCAATATTTGAGGCTTCATACTGCCTTTTGTATCAGCTGACACTTGGATTTGATCACCTGATGACTAAAATATGGTTCACTTATTATACTTCAGTTATCTCTTATTCATCTCACTATGTACAGTGGCGATGCTATGGCCTTTCAATTGATCAAACATAGCCATCAAAGATGGCAAAGGGTTCTATCTATATTTTATTTGTGCATATGTTTGTTTGTTTGTTTGTTTGTTTGTCTGTTCCAGCATTCCTGGCCGTACTGTTTTGTTTAAAATTAGCATCACTACTCCACTAAACCCCTTCTTGTGTTTTGGGGTTTATTTTTCAGGAAAAAAATGCTTTTTTGAACTTTTGGGGGGGGCCTTATTCTGATTGGTTAATTTGATTATGTGTTCCAGCACTCCTGGCCATACCTTTTTATCTGCAGACTTGGAAATTGGTATCAGCACTCTGCTTGACCCCTTCTAAAAATGTTTTTTTAGTTTTTGGAAACCTTTTGGGGGTCTTATTCTAACGGAATTATCATTGACATTATTAATAACATCTCCAGGATCAAGATGTTTTTGTTTTTTTTACTTTATTTTATATGTTTCCCCAGTGAAAAACACCAGTGATGTCATGAATAGAATTTTAGATATAAGTGAAAATTTATCATACAGATATATGCACACACTTATTCAATTCTAATAGATAAATACATTTATACAAAAAATGTTTTTTTGTAATTTTTCATTTATTGTACATACAATACAAAAGTAATCATCTTCACTTGGAATTGAATTTGGAGTGAAGTTTAACCCTGCAGCAGCTAGACGTGTTTATATTTATTCTTCAACATAATTTTTTTTCACTTGACTTAAAATTGTGCTGTTATGGTTGTTCAGTTATTGACTGTTATCAAGTTGATATTTATTCTCTCTTTGTACAATAGACCTAAAATCTGTTTTATTCAATGTAGATGCTTACTTGAACTATCTAAATGAAAATCTATAGATCCCCAAATTGAAGTATATTAAGGCATCTTTCCAATGAATCTATCTCCAGCTTTTTTTCATCAAGTAAATAAAACGATCATTTCATTGTTCTAGTTTTAATTCCTCTTACAACTGTTGCTTTTTATCACAACACTCAAAAATTGGTCCGTAAACTTTTCATTATTACTGATAGTTCATCACAAGTTTCATTCCATCCCATTATTGATATTTTTATCATCAAAACTTTGACCCTAGAGTGGAAGAATGCAGTGTTACAGACATAAAAACAAGAAACAGACACACTATTCATTATACGTAAACTCTCCTATGAACAGACTAATAGTGAGGAGCAAGTATCCGTTAATGCATAATTCAATCTTTGATAAAACGTCTACTTTAGTGGCTGCGGCTGTTCATACAGATAGAATTTTTTTTTTCCTAAATAAAGCACAGAATTCCGAAGATTTACTAAGGTCATATATTCTCACACACTCACGCACGACTTGCTTCTCCTAAAAAGGTTACTCTTTCTCAGAAACAAAGGTCAGATTCAGTCAATGAAGTTCATACTACTTTACAACTCATGTTGTCTTTGCGTAGCTCGGTATCAGACTGTCAGTCGTAGGAGATCCACCAACAAAGGCCTGCAAGATAAGCTTGCTGATCATTGCTATACAACGTACGTCCTGATCCATCCTTTTTTTTTCCATATGATTTAGCAGTTTTAGCAATTTGGTATCAGACCGTGATGGAGATTCGATGAGGATTGAACCCACTAACAACAGTCAGCAAGATTAGCTTGTTTATCATTGCTATGTGATGTGCACTCTGATCTATATGACTAATTGACAAGCATAACTTGGTACCAGACCATCAATAATAAGAGATCCGATTGGAATTAAACCAACTTACAACGGCCAGCAAGTTTAGCTCACTGATCATTGTTTTGTGACATACATCTTGATCAAATTCTTTTTCATGTGATCTACTCAGTGGAAAAAATTCTCAGAAAGATTTCAATTGAGATTGGTTTGTTTTCGAGGGAATACTGAATTCATTTACTGGGAAGAGTGTATAGCTTGGAATAAATGATTGGTTGGAGGTATTTTTATCTGCAAAACTTTTACCCCAGTGTGGAAAAGTCCCGTGTTATGGAAAGCAAATTAAGAAAATCACACTATTCATTATTAGAGTAGAGTTGATGACTAGTTTTGCCTTATCTTATTATTGTTGCCTGAAGCATTTTTACTATCATTGTTTTATCACTAGTTTCCCTTGATCTTTTTAATTTTGCCTTTTAGGTAAAGCATTTTGACTATCATTGTTTTATAACTAGTTTTACTCCATCTTATTTTGTTGCACTTAGATGAAGCATTTTCACAATAATTTTTTGTCAAACTCCAAAACTGGAATTGATGTTATCTTTCTACCATAACAAGAACAAGAACAATCCTCATCAAAATAAGGGGTGTAAGCTGATATTGAAAATTCATATTCTCTTACCGTGATTCGAACTCACAACAAACTGATTGAGAGGATGCTGTCTTACTGACCTAGCTAAATTCATAAGTTTTAGATATAAATGAAAATTTATCATACAGATATATGCACACACTTATTCAATTCTAATAGATAAATACATTTATACAAAAAATGTTTTTTTATAATTTTTCATTTATTGTACATACAATACAAAAGTAATCATCTTCAGTTGGAATTTCACTGTTAATATTTTATTATTTTCTCAACTCCATCTCATTACTTTTACTTTTTAGATTAAATATTTGCACTATCATTATCAACACCAGTGTTCAGTATAAGAACTCAGACATTGATTTTCAAGACAGACAGATTCTCCTCACTTTGAAGATTGGCACAACACAATCTTCTTGCCCCCATTATCTCTTTAATACATACACACACACACTCACACACTCACACACACACACACACATGCAAATGGATGCCCACATATATATATATATATCTTTAATATATAAGTGAAAGGTGTCTGTATATTCATGCATTTGCCAGTCATGCAATAAAAAGTACCTAAACATGGGTGGAGCCTGACAAAATTTTAGCTTGCCTACTCAATGGATCTGTGGAGAGGTTTCGAAACAAAAAGTTTTGAGAAAAATATTTTTTAAAAGGTTTTGAATCGAGAATCTATTTGCAATGTAACTAAAATGACAAAGTGAACCTACTTTCTACTCATGTACATATCATCTTATTTTATATGTCTATGTATGATTCTTTCAGGGGTTTAAAGTAAGGGGACTGCCCCCCCCTCTTTAACAGGTCAACAATGAAGGAAGCTTTTTCCCAAATAAAAATTGAAATAAAAAGATATAATAAAAAAAAGCATTTTTTAAAGAGGGACAGACTATTTATAATGTAACTATGATGCAAAATTGGACCCTTATTTTCCATTCAATGTATACATATGCATATATATAGATATACTTACTGAATAACCCATCCATGGAACAGGTATTCAGCTTGTATATTGCTTTAGTGGTTGAGATAGCTACAAACTTCATATCAGTGTTTGCGGTCAGTGTTTAAACACCGGCATAAAACCAAGATCTCAATTATTGATTTTCAAGATAAACAGACAGTTTGGAAACTGATGCAACACAATCTACCCCACTTTGACCACGTATCATAGTAGGTTACTCTTCATAAATATCATGAACTGGTGATGTGATCTTTGTTTAGAGGGTGTGTTTGAACAGTAAAAAGTCTCACAGCACAATCCAAAATATATATTGTCAAGGACTAAAAATAATTTTGAATGAATATTTCTTGGACTCTAGAACAATAGCCAAAACATTGGGTGCGTCTCAGCCCAGAATTGAATATATAAACCAAATATGCAAAGAATTTATTTCAATCAAACAATTTTTTGGTGGTGGCATTGGAGACGGAGGGGATATTAAGTAAATATGAGTAATGTTGTTTTTTTTTAATTAATATTGCCACAAATAAATTGGCTGCAAAAATAGATAGGAAAATGACTGTGAATTTTTTTATCCATTGCAAATATTGAAGTCACTCTCCAAAAATAGAGAGTTCCCATAAAACCTTCCGTAAGCCAGAATAATAGATTTACAAATAACTGCAAATTTTTTTATCCATTGTAAATATTGAAGTTGTTATCTGAAAATAGAGAGTTCCCATAAAATCTTTTGTAAGTCGAAAGGCTATTATCATTAATTTATATTGGAAAATTTTTTCTGCATTCCCAGACTCCAAATATGGTGATAATGGTATGTTCAAAGTGATGAGAGGAACAGGTGACTGAGGTGTGGAGTAAGAGAGAAAAAGGGTACACAACTGAACCCCCACTAAAAACCCATTTAGGAAGGAGGTGGGTAAAATAATGTTCTTGTTAGACATAATACGGAGTAAATGTTCAAATTTTCAGCCCTCTAGCTTCATTGGGGCTCACTGTATATGTGATACATATATAGCCAATCAGCTGGTAAGACCTATTTGAAAACTGAAAAAACCTATGTTGACAGTTTTGGTTAACAGTTAGTAAAAATGATAACAGGTCTGATTAGTCACTCAATAGAAACCGTCACGTGCTCAACATCTTTTGGCAGCATGCTCTGTGATCAATTAAAAAATTGGAAAAAGACAGATCAATGAATAAGTTACTACTCTCACCTGCTGGGCAGTGATCAATAAAAAGTCTGAATTTTCAAAGAAAACACGTGTGAATGCTGCTGGACACAAATTAAGGGACCAATGTAGCATAAACTTACATTGCAAATTGAAGCCCCACTAAAACCTACTTAGGGTGGAATTAAAAAAAAACAATTTTTCTGGACATGATAAGGAGTAAATGCTCAACTTTTCAGCCCTCTAGCTCTATCAGTATGACTTGAATGTGCAGTACATACACAGCCAATCAGCCAACCAGACCAGGTTAAAGCTGAAGAAACCTTTGTTGATAGTTTTGGTTGAAATTTTCAGCCAGTAGAGTCTTGGAGTATTAGGGGGAGATGCTGTCACTTGATCTCCAGTTATAGCCACTAGTCACTGCTTGTGTGAAAACCCAGTAAAAATAATAATGATAAACTCATGATGTTGCACAAGGCTCTACACCCCAGAAATGATGCAGACAGATGGTATGTAAAGAGAAAAGAAGGCAGCAAAGAACACATCAACATTAAAGACTGTCTCTAAATGGCCAAAACAGGACTGGAAAAGTATGCGCAAGCATGCAGTGAAAATATTACGAGATGCACACGAAGCAGTGAAACAAAGGAAAAATTAAAAGGCAGCAAAGGAGTGAGTACTAGTGAGAAGAACAAAATGGGAACAGAAAAAGCTGCATGAAGATTTCAAAAGACAGAAAATATAGTAAGCAAGCAATCATGGACAAGGCTATGCTAAGGACACATGAAGAGAGAAACAGCTCTCCTCATCATGGCAGTTCAAAACAAATGCATTAGAACAAACTCTTTACCCACAAATGATATCAAACAACATGAATATACATGAGCAATAGATAACAAAAATATTTATCTTATTCCACTTTTCCAGTAAGCTTAACCTAACAGTGGATTTTAAGTTCAATTTTATTTTTATTTCTATTCATTTACCACACATTAAGTAAACCACCCTCTGGTATAGAGGGTCATGAGTTTGATTCTCACCCAGAACTGGTTCTTTATTCTGACCCACACTGTTAATTTATATACTCACTGCTGTAAGGAACCCAGCCTGAGTTGAGTTTTGATAAAAAATAACAATTAAAATGAAGTTAAATAGTTGCAAATATTGTCAAAAATTTCAAGTTATTTGATTATTTTGGTACTAATAGTTACTTAACTTGGTCCTGAGACCATACAAATTTGGTCCCAATTTGGTCTTGTGCTACAATATACATCAGCAAACCCTGTCCGTGACAGCACAGGGTTACCATGTTTTTTTTAATTTCTATAATTTTGTCACAGAATTGATCACAAGTGGACATGTTATGTATACTTTAATTACTTTTCCAACAAGAGAGAGATGAACCCTTTGAATAAGGCTAATAATTGGATTCTAAATCAACAATGAAAACCAGACCAGTGGTTATTAGAATAAAAGTCACATTCTTTATGTAAATCTTGCAAATGAGAAAGATTCTAACTGGCAAATTGCCCACGAGTTCAGCATCAGGATTTTATTAACAAAGAAGTCAACTGTGGTTAAAACTTTGTTATTATCTTTTCTCTGAATTAAGTGTCACATATGTGAGGGTCAGGGGGTGATTGGTCTCACCCTGCCGCACAGGCCTATGTTGTGTCTCCGTGCTGTCAACCGATTAGCCTAAATCATGCTGACAGAAGAACTTACTAGATAGATCTGATTTTAGAACATACTGAGATTAGAAATTAGTTGAAAACACTTAGCTCAAACCATACTGAGGGTTAAACTTAATAGATTTGAGATTAGAATAAACCAACATTAGAACTGACTGTATATCATGGTACACAGGACCCGCAGTCATATAGGACATCTTCATTTCAGCGGGGAATAATAATATCTTCAATACCTTTAAATAGGTTTTAGCGGCAGCAGAAAAGCGTCATGTAACCATGTGCAGTTCATTAATCAGTCTAGCCTAGCCAGCCAGTCGAGTTGGGTCAGTGCTAATATGAAAATTGATATTTGAACTTATAGTCTCTTAAATCCTCCAATGAATTATTTTTGAAAGCATTGATTGATTCAGAGGAAATAGTCTCTTCACTTGAATTTTTGAGGATAGAATGTATTTCCTATATTTGGGATTAACAAACTGACATTAGAACTTAGTTGATAACTCTCAGCTTAAACCACACTGAAAGTAAAACATACTCCATAGATTTAAGGTTATATATATATATATATATATATATATATATATATATATATATATATATATATATATATATATGCTCTTCCAACTTAGGAACAGAGCACTCTGGTGGATGAGGAATGATGCGTGATTGAATATATCGCTTGAATCCAACCTTACTGACCGTCAAGTTCTGTGTAGGGCAGAGAAAGTTGCCAGCCTTTGGGTCTGAAGCGAAGGTTTTGATCCTACCTCGTGGTACTAGATGGGATAATGTATAGTCTATAGCCACACTGAAGAGTTGTAATACAACGAAACAGCTATCTGCGGATGACACAATTATTTGATTATTATATATATATATATAAGTAATATATATATGATCTGACAGAATGATTATAAATTATGTTAAATTATATGGAAACATTTACTTGAATTTACTTTATGTTGTCCAGGCCAAGTGGTACACTAACTATTTAACAATGGGGGATTGTCTCAAATGAATGTTTGTATAAAAGTATGCATAATATAATGCAATTTATAATCACTCACACACACACACACACATAGACACACACATATATATATATATATATATATATATATATATATATATATATATATATATATATATATATATACATATATATATATATATATATACATACATATATATATACATATATATATATATATGTATGTATGTATATATATATATATATATATATATATATATATAAATATATATATATATATCAGGGTCTGATTAAGACCAACAATGTGCCTTACACCCTTCATGATGATAAACAATGATCATATATTTATACATATCAGATTTTCAAGAATACAAAGACTTCATCATCATCATCATCAGTCTTTCAACGTCCGTCGTTGGACATAGACCTTTCCCAGGATTCACCGCTCTTCTCTATCATGGGTGTCACGGAGCCAGTACTTCCTGAATGTCAAGCTTGTCTCTCCATCTAATATTCTGCCAGCCTCTGTTGCACATGTAATTTCGAGAGATCCATGTCATGAGTTGCGATGTCTATCAGTTGTCCGCCATTCTTGTATCATAGCCAGCCCACTGCCAATTGAGCTTTTTAATGGATTCTATGATGTCCCTGACTCTTGTCTTTTCCCAGATGTACTGTGCTGTCTTGTGGTCTCTCCATGTGAGCCCCAGCATAATTTCTTCATGTGCGCGTGGCATAGTTCTCAATTTACGGGTCTGTTTCTTGGTTAGGTTCCATGTTTCATCTCCGTAAGTGACTATTGGGAGAATGTATTGGTTATACACCCTTCTTTTTAGGATTAATGGGATCTTCTTATTTTTGAAGGTTGAGCTTGCTCTGCCGAAGGCTTGCCATCCTAGTGAGATTCTTTGCTTGATTTCTCCTTCTTTTGAGTGTCACATAGAGATTCGTTGTCCTAGGTAAATGTTGTGGTCTACATCCTCCAGTTCTGTGTCTCAGTGTTTTTATTTCCAATGTGGTTGTTGCACATGATCTTCATCTTGCTGAAGTTCATGTGTAGGCCGACTTTCTTGCTCTCTTCATTTAGTTCATTATGAAGACTTACTATTGAATAAATTCAAATTTCTAATTTTGGATACAGAAATAATTTTTGGAGTTCTGCATCTTTTTAGATGTATACAAGACAGAAAAAACAAAAAAACATTTTCTAAATTTCAAAAAGAAGTTCGAAGTTGAACAATGTAAAAATGAAAGAAATATGCAATAAGTTATGAAGATAATAATGTTAAAATGAGGCATCTCATAGTATGGGTGAGGGAAGGGGTATTTCACCTATGAAATGATATTTTTATTCATGTACTAAATGTGTTGGGTAATTATTTTATTTATGATCAATTTTTCCCAAGGTAATAGTAATAAAGTTATATATTGCTATTCATTTGTTGGCTCCCTCAATGTCTCATGAAATTCTTATGAAATGAAAATAAGAAGAAATCAAGCGAAGAATCACTCTAGGATGGCAAACTTTTGGCAGAGCAAGCTCAACCTTCAAGAACCAGAAAATCCTATTAGAAATCCTAAAGAGAAAGTTATACAACCAATGCATCTTTCCGGTAGTCACCTACGGAACTGAAGCATGGAACCTGACCAAGAGACTGATCCTCAGACTGAGAACTGTGCAACGTGCACCTGAGAGAGTCATGCTCAACCTCACATAGAGAGATCACAAGACAGCACAATATATTAGGGAAAAAACAGGAGCCTGAGACATCAGAGAATCCATTGGAAAGTTCAAATGGCAATGGGCTGGATATGATGTAAAAATACCAGACAACCACTGAATATCTAGACTCACAATGTGGATCCCCAGAGATCACATGTGAAACTACATCTGGCAGAATACAAAATGAAGAGACAAACTAGAAAATACTGGCTCTGCAATGCTCATGATAGAAAGGTCTGGCAAATCCTGGGAAAGGTCTATGTCCAACAATGGACGATAAAAGACTCATGTTGTTGATGATGTTTGTATGTATGATGTAGGTATTATGCAATGAGTTTCCATGTTGGTTGTGTTGCATTGTGATTAACCTTTGAGATATTTTGTTTCATTTACACCAAAGGGTTTTGTTTTTTTAATTTCTTTTGTTCAGCAAGCTAGTCTAGCAGACCATTGCTACATGGTTGTCAGGTTGATCCTCACTTGGTACTCCGCATTCCTGGCCCTGTGCCAGACCAAGGCGATGTCTATCATACGCAACTATTTCATCTACTGAGCAGACTAACAAAGAAATAAAGATTGACTCTCTTATGAATCACTACGAGATAAAGACTGGAGTCTTGGCAGATAAATCAAACCGATTAACGAACAAGAGGGTTGAAAATAGTGGTTGAAAGTCCCAAGTCAAAAGTTCATTTTTCTGCCTCAAAGTAGCGAAAAGCAGGTGAGTCAGTGTATTCCCTTTAAAGGAAGCAACAATTGTTTTGAATATCAAGGTTCAAAAGTTGTGGTTTAAAATGAACATCTGTCAACTTTGACGAAAAAAGTATTTATACTATTCAGATAACTCAAGGTATGTTTTTTTTTTAACAAAAAGTAAATGTCTGGGACTGATCAAAAGCATTTATCTGTAAAGAGGATAGGTCATCATATCTATCGGAAAAAACACAATTTCACCTACCTATGTTCATATCTATCTATCTATCAAATCGATTGATCAATAAAAAGATGGATAGATATAAACGTAGATAGATATTAGGTCAGGGCAAAAATAATTGCGTTTCTTCACCATCAAATTTAAAGTAGTATATCTCAGCATAGGATAAAAGTTTTAAATTTAAATAAGAACCTTCATAATCTACACATTTTTGCCAACTAGAAAGAAGTCAATTTATTCCGGAAACAATGAATTCTTTGAAGGTGTTTCAAGCAACTGCTTTGTTGTTGAAGACTTTCCCTTGCAAGAATCCGAAATGCTTCAAGTGGTTGTCAGACAGAGAGAGAGATTTGGTAAGTTAGCTGGGTTGTTCAATTTCTGCCGGGTCATTTGCATGATATGTCAAGCTTTTTTTGCCCTTCCAAACTGGTACAAATGTCAAACAACTGTCAAAGGGTCAATGTTTAGTTCCTCTGCAACTTCTCGAGCTGTTTTGTATGTGTCTGCTTCAATAATGGCTCTCAATTGGATGTCGCCTATTCACAGAAGAACATCCATGTCTTCAAAGTTCACGTCTCCACTTTAAAAATTTTTGAAACCAATGTTGAGTTGTACATTCACTGACAGACCCCTAGCCATATACTTGGTTGATATTGCAAGTAGTTTCTGCTACCTTATGTCCCATTTTAAACTCATACCACAAAATTGTATATTTCTTGCTTTTTTTTCCATCCAAGATTTGACAGCTGCAAATAAACCAGAATAATAAGTGAAAAGAAAATGTTCAGCTTGAATAGATAGAGAAATATTCACACTTTAAAACGATATATTCCATGAACATAGTTAAATACTTTACTCCAAAATAAGCATCACAGTTTAGAATTATAAACAACCTTATTTTTTTATCAGCCTAATAGATAGATTGATAGAGAGATAGATTGATAGATGGGTAGTATAGAGGCATATCTATATACCAATATATATATATATATATATATATATATATATATATATATATATATATATATATATATATGTGACAGTGGATCAATGTCTGTAACCTGACATAGTTATTAGTAGTTTATTTCTGAAACTTTCACTGTATAATGTTCAATCCATGTGATTAATATTCCCTACTGGATAAAGTGCATTGTTTAGGGAAAGAGATTATGTTCAAAAAATGAATATTTGTTGTGTAAAATAAATCTTTTTTTCATCATTAGACTTCAGACTTCAGACATGTATGTATATCGATGTGTATATACATTTGTATATACATGTGTATATACATATGTTATATATTGGTGGTATGCAAGTATTGATGATGAATTATGTCATGAAGTGTATCTCTCATCAGTAAAGAAATTTATAGGCTTATTAGGTTTACTTAGCAGTAATACCCTTGTGAAAGGCATGAATCCACTTTTCCCCATGCCTTGTCGTAGTGCCATATATCTTGCCCTTAAACCTTCGGACCAATCTCTGAACACTGCCTGCATCTCATGGACATGTCCATAATTGGTACATTATGACAATGGTTGGTCGCTCATTAGAAACCATCAAACAACCAACATCTTTTGGCTGCACGTCATGTAAGGATTAATCAATTAAAAAATTGGAAAAAGGGGGTGATCGATGAATAAGTTACTTCCCTCATCTCTTTTTAGGCAGTGATGACTTAAAAAGTCTGAATTTTAAAAAAAACATGAGGACACAAACTAAGGAATCAACTCAGCATAAACTTACATTGCAAACTATATGCCCCTCTAGAAGGGTAAATGGTGGGATGATTTTGAAAAAAAAAGAAAAAAATGTTTTTACTAGACATGATAAGGATTATTTCCATTATTATTCGGACTATCCTCATCTTTGTTGTTTTCGGCCGTTGCACTCTACGGCCTTCGTCAGGTAAAATCAAAGATGAGGATAGTCCGAATAATAATGGAAATAATAATAATACCTCATCTCAAAAATTCCGAGATATGATAAGGATTATATGTTCAAATTTTCAGCCCTCCAACTCCATCAGTGCTGCCTATGTGAGAGATACCCTAACCCAGTAAAAAGTGATTAAAAAATGGATTTTCATTTCAGGAAATTTGCAATTCAATTATTATTATGCTGCTCTACACAGATGAAAAGTTATGAATAATTGTGAAATACAGATAGTTGAAATAGAACCAAATTATGCCACTATTTTGCATGATAGGTATTTGCTAAACTCAGCTTAATTTCTGCATAGTGAGGCTCCTATCACTAAGCTTGGCTTTGTCTGGCACAAGGCTATAACAGTAGGGTTCTCATTACATTTGCAACTTTATCTGCAAAACAAGTTGCTATCACACCATTCTTTTTAATAATGTAGGTTTTTTTAGAGAGAAGTGAGTTATCTCCCCTGAACTGTCTGCAGTGTGAAGAAAAAAATTATTTGATAATCCAGGAGTTTTACATTAAATTCTCGTTTTTTTTTTTCCTAAGAAATAATTGACAGATTGACAAGAAAAATCCTCCAGTGTTTTCTTTACAGAGGAAGAAAGAAGAATTAGAAAAAAACAAACAGTATAAAAGTAAGTATTGCCCTTACGCTGACTTCAACCGCCATTGCTTGGGGCTCCCCATATAATATTACTACTAAGCGGATCTTTTTTTCTATATATGAAATTAACTCAGAATTAACAAACACTCACTTCACCTTGCACTATTTTACCCTAGGCTGAGTTGAACTCTGCTTGCCAAGTCCATTCTTCAAGCCGTTAATCACTCGGCCACTCTGCACCTCAAAAAAAAGTATGAGAGCGGGAGAATATCAGTCATTTTTATTTCACTATAACCGAAAAATCTTTTCTGATATCGTTGTTATCAAATTTCTCTTTTTCTCAGTGTTCATTTTTTTCAAAAAAGCGAGAGAAAAATCCACATATTAACACATTAACCATAACGGAAAAATCTATTTAACCAAAATAATCTTCTTGTATGGAAAAGCGGGTGACAGACTATATTTTCTATCTGTAACATTCGTGACGGAAGATGACTATTGATTGGTAATTGTAAAGTGATCTCATTTATTTATTGATTAGAAACATTCAACCGAAACTGACAAAATAGGTTTCTTCAATTTTCAAGTTTGGCTGGCTGGCTGGCTGGCTGGCTAGCTGGCTGGTTGGCTATGTACATACCATGTATACAGGTCAAACCAAGGGAGACAAAGGGCTGGAATTTTCAGCATATACTCATTATGTCTATGAAAAACGCTTATTTTTCGAGGGGAGAGGCCTCCACAATAGGTTTTTAGAGGGGGGGGTCAAGTTTGCAATTCAAGTTTATGCTAAATTGATCCCCATACTTTGCATCTGCCTGTTTTCGACTTTTTTTAGTGATTACTACCCAGCAAAAGGCAAGAGAAGTAACTTATTTTTTGATGCCACGTTTTCCCAATTTTCAATTGATCACCCCTCTCAGAATTTGCTGCCAAAAGATGTTGGTCATGTGATGGTTTCTAATGAGTGACTAACCAGATCTGTTTATTTATCTGTTTGTATGTTTATTGCGAATGTGTAAGAAATACAGGTTGAACATAAACTAGAAAATGCAAAAGAGCATTATGTTTTTGATGTCAACTAAAATTGTCATTGAAATAGGTTTCTTCAGTTTTAAACTTAGCTGGTTGGCTGGTTATGCATGTATATATATATATATATATATATATATATATATATATATATGTACTACATGTACTGGCCACGCTAATGGAGCCAGAGGGCTGAAAGTTCAAACATTTACTTCTCATTATATCCAGGAAAAAAAAAACATTCATTTTTTCATTTTTTGCCCTCCAAAATACGTTTTAAGTCAGAATTCAGACTTTTTTTAGTGATCATTGCCAAGCAAAAGGCAAGAAAAGTAATTTATTCATTGATCCCCAAATTTTTTGATTGATCACCCCCATCACAGCATGCTGCCAAAAGATGGTTATGTATGTATGTATGTATGTATGTATCATATGTACTGGCCAAAGCAATGAAGCTAAAGGGATGAAAAGTTGAACATTTACTACTTATAATGTCTACGAAAAACAATTTTTTGGTGTATTTGAAATTCTCCAAAATGGGTATTTATTGGTGGTTCAGTTTGCAATGTCGAGTTTTTGCTAAATTGATATGGCTTGTTTTTTGAAAATTTAGACATTTTTAGTGATCAGTGCCCAATAGATACAAGAGAAGCAACTTATTCAATGATAAATCACACTTAAATTTTGTCGGCCACAGTTTCGCATGTTATCTCTGAGGATTGACATTATGAGTTGTAATGTCCAGCAGTTGTCTGCCATTTTGCAATATGACCAGCCCATTGCCATTTCAGTTTTTTAATGGATTCTATGATTTTTCTCCAATATATTGTGCTGTCTTGTGATCTTTGTTTGTTATGTTGAGCATGATTCTCGCAAGTGGTCTTCAAATTCAGTAACAGCATGAATTATGGTGTCTTTATTATTCAGTGATGGTGCCAGCATTTTGTGACAGCCCGGCAAGGTTCGGCCAGAAATCTTTGGAAATGGACTGAATTTTTATCTAAGTAATCATGTAACATAAAGATTGAATTTTGTGAGCCCTGTCTAGGCACAGGTAAGGCTGCTGGGAGCCCAGGCTTGCCTTGGCCTGGCCCCACCACAGCTATTATTGAAATTTATATTGTTCAAAATGATTGAAAAGATGGTAATCTTTATAAGAAATATTAGGTATATATAGAGGATGCTAACAGACTTCATGCCCCAATTCTCTAAGCTTAGTCACAGTCAGCTGAGAGGTTTGGGGTCAGGCACTGTCAAGGAGCATATTTTTCATTTTATGTGAGACCTATTTTTACAACTTTTTTAACTCTTCCTATTGCCTTGACTTATGCTGGGCCTCACATGGAGAGACCGCAAGACAGCACAGTACATCCGGGAAAAGACAAGAGTCAGGGACATCATAGAATCCATTCAAAATCTCAAATGGCAGTGGGCCGGCCATGTTGCAAGAATGGTGGACAACCGATGAACATCTCGACTCACGACATGGATCCGCCGAGATTACATGCGCAACCGAGGCCAGCAGAGTATTAGATGGAGAGACGAGCTAGACAAATTTAGAAAGTACTGGCTCCGCGACGCCCATGATAGAGAAGTGTGATGAATCCTGGGGAAGGTCTAGGTCCAATGATGGATGTTAAAAGACTGATGATGATGACGATGACGACGACGGCGACGACGACGATGACGACGACGACGACGACGACGACAACGACGACGACGATGATGATGACGACGACGATGATGATGATGATGATGATGATGATTGCCTTGCCATGACGTGATGCGATCACTGTTGAGGTCCTAAAGTCTCCTGAAAGAGTTCAAATCATTGTTCAATGGTTGTTGGCCACTGCTATCAATAATTCTTTATTGTTTAGAGCAGGTTAAGCCCAACCCCCGAGGTATCCATATTTTCAGGCATAGATCTATTGAGCCAATGCTGAACAGTTCAGAGTGCCGTGATGCCCACTCCAAATGGCTTATTGATGTAATCAGCAGCTTGAGCAACATTATGTCCTAATTTGGAATTGTACTGGAAAATTAGTCTAACGTCTCAGGTAGACAACATTGCTGTAAAGGATACAAAAACCTCCAATAATCATGAACTATATCTTTATTTACATTGAAACTGTAAAAAAATGCAATTATATCAGTTGATATTTCACTTTCAGCAATGTTCTTTATGATATGTAACAATTTGATATTTATCTATCTTATGACCTGGAAAGACTGATCTTGCTAAGCAAGTATCTTAAACATGGTTTCCTAATGTAGCCGCAATCAAACAGTGACTTTGTTTTCTTTGGGGATAAACAGGAATTGATGGCCACTCCAAAAGCTCTTTCTATTACTCCTCACAAAAAGATCACTTGTAAACATAAACATTTTCCCAGCTCTGAGTGAGTCAGCTTCCATCCACACATCCTGAGTGCATATCAGCTATTGATGACTGGATTGTTCAGCCCTTTAGTTAAATCTTCAAGGAAGCACATGCAGGATGTCCTTGTAGCTTTGTTCTCAACAGTAAAGGCTATGATTCCCAGAGTCCAAGCAACTGACAAGACTGATAAGATACAGTTTCAAATGATCAGAGCTTTCTGCTTTTATTTGATCCAAAATTGTTTAACAGCAGCAACACCTAACTGTGTCAGCTAAGAAGTTATCTCTCTGGCAAAATATACACAAAATCTTTTGGTGACCTATTCCGAACAATTAGCCTGAAATATTGAGTCAAGAATATTTGTTGAGGTCCTGAAATGATGGAGGTTTGTCACTTGTTCGCAAACTGAAATATCAAAGAGTGGTAACAATAATTCTGACATATGTGGCTGCTGCTGCTACTAACATATTAAGGGAAAGCAGAAAACTCAACCGTTTAAACTCAACCGTTCGGAATTAAGATTAAGGAATCAAGCATATAAAGGCAAAAATGGTGTCCCTCTATTTTGTATTCTCTAATGATGGCTGGATAGGTTCTGATAAAACTTTGTGAGAACACTCAGCAGGATTGAGAAAGTAACCTTAGAGAGTGGCATTGCATGAAATGCTGTACAGGGTGTTGGAATCAATCAATCAAATATACATAAAGAGAGAGCAAGGGGGGGTTAGAGAGAGTTGGAATGAGTGATAGTAGTAGAAGTGAAATCACTAGGTAAGTAACCTCTATTTCCAATGTTTCTCCTTGACAATTATGATTTATCCCCCACAAAAAGAATTGCTATAGGCTTGAGATATGTCACCCCCGGTGGTTTTAGACTTCAATTTTCAAAGAATTCTGTGATTATTTCAAGCTAAGAAACACATTTTAAAACCTAAACAATAAGTAATGTTTAAAATTTTATAGTATGGAAGGCTCAAACAGCTATTGGTTTTTTGTCTTTTGTTTACATAACTGAAACTAAGCAAGTAAAATTATCATTCATTTTCTTTTTACATCCACTGCTTTTATTTTGATAGGATTCAATTTTTGTTTTTAGTATTTATATATTACATAAAGAATAAATAAATGAGTTTTTTCCAACAAAAACTGTGAAGTAAACTAAACCGATTTTTGACTATAACCCATTGAACTGATCTTAACTACTATTCATCTTCATAAAGCAAATAATGTTACTTATTTGCGATTCAAATATCAGGATACCTGTCAATAAAGAATTAAAAGATATAAAAAAATAAGTTTAAACCAAATCTCAATTGTTACTTTTTTCAACTACTAAAATTTACTGTCATAACTACATTTTTAATGCAGATCTCATCATCTTTTTTCTGATGAATAAATTCATTTAATAATTTCCAAAATCTGACCAAAGTCTAGCTGTGGGAAGTGAAATCTGCACGTCTACTCGAATTACTTATGATCTTATGAGGAATCAGTATGTTACTTTGTAAATAGTCATAGTGAGTGAGAAATTGGTTGTGCAGCCTATTTTGGTAGGAGAGCAGACCAAACTGCGTATCTACTACTCAAAAAAAAAGGAATTACCCAACTCATTATTTCTTACCAAGAAATAAAAACAATTACTTTTTTCCATTACTTTTTTTCGCTTCAATTGATTTTTCACAATGTCTCCTTCTTACACAAAACTCAACAGATAATCAGTGCCAGATCAACTATATAACAAAAATAGAATATTCTACGGGCCCTGCATTTCCAAGGACCCTGTATTAAATGCTTGCAATCTATTAATTTCTGATTCAGCGATTCTGCACTTTCTCTATAGCACTATAATGGTGTTTAGCTTAGTGTTTAAATTTATTGAGTTCAGCTAATTATCACCTCTAAATGGATTTGTTATTCTAACATTGTAATCAATGGGAATGGAGTATCTATATGATATTTATACGTCACAAAAATACAATTCAAAACTGAAGTCATAGCCACTTCACAGAGATCAAAACAAAAACAAAATTACTGAAAGGATGGACATATTCATTGCATTATCCAGTTGTGTAGCAAATGAGAAAAATTGACCATTTCATTACGCAAAAAAAAATATGTATGTTTTATTCATGTGTAATTTTTTAAAATTTGAAGCTTTTTTTAAAAAAATATGCTAGAGGTTAGCTTAATCTGGCCCCGTTTATATAACATTTGAATAAACTCATGGATTGGTAACGAAGATTGGAAAGGGAGTGAAGGGACTGAAGATATACAGGCATAGAATGAGACACAAGCAGAGACATGAGATAATGGATAATCTTAGTTGTCAACACCCGTGTATTAATACTACAAAAAGAAAATCTTTCCTAGATTGATTTTTTTCAAAACATCAAAGAGAAGAGCAGAATTATGCGTTTGATTGACTTATGGATTCGATGATAAACTCTGGGTATTTGAATGTTGTGACTCTATGAGCAGTGGTCCCCAGCATATGCTATCAGGCTGCAAGGAGACAATATGATAACACGATGTTCCTTTGTAAAATAACAAGAACCATTAGTTCAACAATGCATACACCATCAATATGTCCATATCTTAATGATTTCAAAAGAATTCTAGATGAAGAAGTAGTTGCATTACCACTTGTGGTAGTAGTAGCAGAAAGAGGAGGAGGAGTAAGATAATAGTGAGGATGTTTCACCTTAATATCTTACTATAAGAAAATACAATTAGTAAGTTTAAATTAAAATAGATGAATGATTGTTATCAATGATTTGTTCCAGGGTCTCAGTGTTTGGTTATTTTATTCGATAAGTGGGCTTTAAATGAATATATGTAATATTTTTAGCCATAAAGTTAGCAGGAATTTTTAGCTGTTTTTACAGACAGTTTTACTTAATAACTAATGGTATCTGGTAAATGCTTGATTTTTTCATTTATTAACAACATCACACCTCTTATGACATGATAAAATCCTTTCCCTCCTTCCTCTTTCTGTTGTTTAACATAAGTGAGACTGACTGACCAACTGACCAAAAAGTGTCTTATAGAGATGTGCAGACACATCTAAAAACAAATTCATTCCCTAGTGTTACATGGGCATGGGACTTCAAAGTATTTAAGATCAAAGACAGGATAGAGATTAATGAAAATATAGACATACGAATGGTGTTGTGTAAAACGGGTTGCGAGAGAAGTGCACAGGACAATGGATTGGCACATGGGTGCCATCTTAGTGTTTAGTGATCTACACTCGCTGGGAATCTGGTCTCCCCGAGATGGCGATCATTACCTCCTTATAGGGGATCTACGCCAACACGTTTAGTGGATCCCCTCCCCATGCTTCTTGGTATCTCCGCTAACATCCACCTATGCTCTTTGATGTATCTACCCATCCGGATGTGGCTTCTTCTGGCCAAAACACCTGTTGTTTATCTGACTATCCATTTAGGGAAGTGGAAGTAGAAAGTCTTTTTGTCAGCACACTTGTCAGGATGTTTTCCGTTGACACCTGTCATTGAAGTGTCCCAAGGATGCTTTTCTGCTTTTGCACATCCTGTTTATTGTTATCAGTGGGTACCGGAAACAAGATCAATCCTTTGACCTTTGCTTTCGCTATCCAACACTAGGATTTTAATATTAAATTCATTTGATGGCCCCTTTTATGGATAAAATTGAGGGTATTAACCACTTATAAGTGACGTAGATACATTATCACTTATATTCCATCAGCTCTTATGTAAGAATATTGTCAATATTTTACCAGTTCGCTGTGCAAAAACTATTGAGGACTCATGCCTCATAGGACTCAGATATATAACAAGAAAAACAGTATAGCAGCCTTGGTAGAGTATATATGAAGATCCTGGGGTGCCCAGTTGAGAGAATCTTCCTCTTAGCCTCACAGATGTAGTCTAAAGGAAAGCAGATGACATGTTTGGCATCATTTTGGTGGCAAGAGCTGCCAGGAGAAAACCAAAGTAAGCCTCCATCTGCCTTGAAGGGGCTTCTCCACCTGGTTTAGAATCAGAATTGTCTGTCTCCTATGCTGGTTGCCAACCATGGCTAGAAAGCCCAGTTTGGCCTCCTATCTACCCACAGCTAAGAAGATCTATGTATTTTATCTATGTATATCCACAATACATAATCATATTTTTGATAATCATACTCCATAAAAATGAATCAATTAGAGATATATATGTTTATGAATATATATGAACTAGATAGGGGACTTAGCATTGCTTACGAATTGTTCCTGCTGGGGTACCTGGCGCACCCACCAATCGTACCCATGCACATTCCAAATTTGGGGGCTCCCAAGGGGACCCACAGAAGCCTGTGCAAACTGTCAGGCAGGCCCATGTATTCTTTCCTAAAACCTGAAAAAAATTGATTTTAGTTTAATTTTTGTCAAGACTGAGAATTCATGCAACTCAGCTATGTCTTTCCTATAAGTACATTAAGTATACATTAGGTATTTGAAAATACAACTCTAGCAGGCCATTAATAGAAGAAGACTTAACCAGGGCGTTCCCTATGTGTGATATGTGTGTGCTGCACAACCATCAAAAAATTCATAAGTAATAATTTCACCACTGCATAAATAATGATGTCTCAATCTCATTTCATAAATATCAATTTGTTAAAATCATTTCAACTAATTAAATAAAGGGACATAATCCCAAACCGATTACCTCCCTTACATTCACATACAACTCTAATCTGTCATAGGACATTTTCAGAAATTATTAGTTATCTCCCTTGCACTGGATATCGTGAAGTCGTTAACGCACACAGTAGTTAGTTATGCTAGTATATTTTTTTTAACTGAATGGAAAGGGATAAAAATAATTACTTGTTAAGTGGGCACATCGAAAATTTAGATATTTTTCATCCAAATCTAGATGTTTTTGGCTGCATCTCGTTGTCCGAAATTGCTACTTGGAGGATTTTAATTAGATACGTAATGTTTTCTACTTGAATCATAGAAATGAAATAAGCAATATTTCTAAATAATCAAAATCACATTTGATTTATTAAAATGTGTAATATACCGAGAAAATCTATGTAATTTGAGTTTCAAGGTGTTTTTTCCAACCAATTTCTCACTTGTCTTTCATTTCATTTGGAGATTTTGACTAGCACAAATCGAATGCAAGCAAAGTTAAGTTGAGTTTTTACATTTATTCTTGGCTGAACGGGCACCAATTTTCTCTTTGAATAAGTTGTTTATTCAGCAATAATACCAAGTATTACTAAAATAAATGAGCAGAAACTTTGATTTATGTACACTCCAGTGAATAAAGTTTCTGTTTATTTCTTCAGTAATACCTAGTATTATTAAAAAAAAATCAGAAACTTTGATTTGTAATCTTTTGTATGTATGAATAATTTGAAGTTTCTGTTTATTTCTTCAGTAATACTTGGTATTACCAAAAAAAAAAAAATAATCAGAAACTTTGATTTGTAATCTTCTCTATGTTTAAATAGCTTCTGTTAATTTTTCTAGATGCACCTACACGTAACTCTATCTGTCTGTGGGTCGGCCTGTTAATCCTCCATATGTTCAAAATCCATTTTTAGCGCATGGTAGAAAGTATCTTTTGACCCCTTCATCTTCACTGTACTGTAACTTAGAGAATATTCCTTAACCAGGTAGTTTCCACCGGATACATCATATTTTAGAGAGGGGGTTCAATTTAATATTCAATTACGATGTAGAACTTGACCCTGACTTTATGAACACTTAAAATAACATAATTTAGAAAAGTAAAAACTTTTCTGATGATGTCATAAAAAGAAGAATAATTAGAAAAACAAAACAATCTAATCAAAAGTCCTTTCTGTAGGAAGTTAGTGTTTATTCCCCGGACGTCATATTGGTACTATAAAAATACTACTAGTACAGGCATCCTCTGATATAACGTGGTTTACAATATCAAAGACACAATTATCATTGTTGCAAGCATCCCAAAATAGCACTAATTGTTATATATACTTATTGTGCAGATCAAAAAAATTAATTTTATCTATACAGGCATCCCCTGGTACGACATGGTTCATTTTAGCATGGTTCACAGTATATATATATATATATATATATATATATATATATATATATATATACATATACATAGAGAGAGAGAGAGAGAGAGAGAGAAGGAGGGATTGCATGTGAATCTTCTCAGCCTATCACCAAAGAGTGATGTAAGTGAAAGACTTATTGCATTGTAGTAAAACATGGAATGTGAATGTATCATTGGACCGATGCCATTGTTTAGTAATACTTAGTATTACTAAAAAAATATGCAAAAAAACTCTGATTTGTAATCTGTACTATGATAAATAGCTTAACATTATTGCTACTATTTCGTACTATCTAGTATTACTAAAAAGACTAAAAGGAACCTTCAATCTGAAATCTATACTATGTATTAGTAGCTTACAGTTTTTTATTTTTAGTCAAACTTAGTATTACTAAGAAAACGGTCTGAAACTTCAATTTGTGATATGTTCTATGATTAATAGCTTAAAGTTTGTTTTTTTTGTAAAAAGTAGGATTACTAAAAAATAAAAAGAAAGTAAGTTATTCATACATAGTACAGATGACAAATTGCAAATGAGGTGTGACCAGAGATTGGGGAGGGGTTGCTCCTTGAATGAGGAAAAGTAAGTTCTGCATGGTGACACACCCTGTGACAATAACCACCATACATCACTGGACTTGATGCAATGTTACATCACTGGGTACAAATTTTAACTACTCCATTTCTCTTTTACATGTAATGACAGCATTGACATGACAGCTTTCAATCTGACAAAGAAAACGGAGAAGCTCGTGGTGCTTATGGCCCTAGCTATCAACCACAACAACTCGAAGATTGCCAGCTTCTTGAACGTGGCCAAGTCCTTCATGTCATCTGTGGCCAAAAGAAAAAAAACATTCAGTCAGGATGGCTAAGTTCATCCAGATGGTACGGGACATCATCGACATCAGACCCAACAAGGTAAAGTCCCACTCTCCAAGCTGCTCAAGGTGACAAAGTTTACTATCAGACATACGCTGTATGAGGACAACAGGTACAAGTTCTATGTGATGAGGAGAAGGCATTTCAAACTATTTTCTACGCAAGACTATGTGATCTGGTCAAAGCAGTTGCTGAACTAGTTCAAGCACCCTGTGGAGCTTGGCATGCCCTAGTTCTTCCCTAATTACAAAAACCTCAACCAAGACCAGAAGTGACCAAGAGGAATGACAGTTGTCCGAGTGTTAAACCCAGGAAGGTACCAACAGTGAATCACATCAAGTTCCCATTGTTTGTGATGGTCCCTGGGGTTGTGAGCAATGAGGGCAATGACGTGCCATTTCTTCCAACAGGACCTCAGGGTCAATGCCAATTCCTATATCAAAGTGCTGGACATGGTGGTCAAGCCCTGGATTTATGGGACGGCCCAGAGAAGGCTGTACATCTTTGACCAGGACTCTACTCCCTATCACATGGCCCATGTTACTCAGGAATGGCTTGCCAAGAATTTTCATGATCATGTGACTCCTAACATGTGACCCCTAAGCATTCTGATTTTAATCCCCTGGACTGCTATGACTCAGGCGTCATTGAGAGGGAGACCAATGCAGTCACATAATTCCAAGAACTGACTGGTGGCCATCATTATGGAAGTGATAGCCAACGTGATCGAGAATCACCTGATCTTGGTATGAAGTTGTTTCTATGGCTGTGCTCAAAGCTGAAAGCAGTTTTATCAAATAACCTGTTTCTTTATATCTTGTTCAACTTGATAGATATTGACTTTTTCTATTGATTATCTTTGGTTTTCTTCATATCGCAATTTGTTGTCAAGTACCTGGTACACTCATTAGACTAATACCGGCCCTAACGAGCAAGATACATAATTGTCAAAAAAATAAGAATTAATAAAGTATATAGATTGATAGATGGATGGAAATCAGAGAGTGATCAATTGAACTTGTTTCTAAAAGGTGATATTTGTGACTTTTGGAGATTTTTCCCAGAAAAATATTAGATATACGTACACACAACTTGAAATAAACAAACTGTAATTCTCCCTTTATCAATGATATAAAGTCCCCACAACTTATTTTCATCATGAATTTACATTATGTCCCTCCACCCTAATTTATTTACGGAATAATTTTCAAAAACTATTTTGCTAAAATGCTTTCTTGTGGTCACATTGGTATATACAGAAAACTTGATGGGGTTATGTTAATGGGATTTTTGCAATAGGCTGTAATACACAGACAGACAGAAATACTTGGTGACTTGAATCACCATAGCCTCACAAATGGCCTGTCTGACCAACCAGCCAAGTAGGCTATCGATTCTTTTCTCTTTGAGTGTCTGTGTGTCTATGTGGATGACTCCAGGGGCTTGAAAATCTGTATGAGTATACCACTAGGTACGATCTACAAATTTTGGGGGGGTCACTTATGCTGGTAATTTTTATATAATTTTAGATCATTTTTTTACACAATTAGTTCTGTTACACACAGAGGCTACAATGACTGATTTATGCTTGGTACAGATATTATGATAAGATTTACAAGTTAGTATCTATAGAGAAAAAAATGAATTTGCCAGTAACAAATTACTGATTATGGCAGGCATATTACAATCTTGTTGAAAGTTTGATATTGTGGTTTGTTGTCACTAAGCCACACAGAGGTTTTGTCAGTAGGGTAAATGTTAGGAAGTATATGGTAAGTATTATCCATCTTGTATTAGTTAGAATATTAATATTTGTTTCTAACTGCTTATCACAATAAAAAAAGAATTATCAAACAATTGATTATGGGTAAAAGCAGAACTTTGCTTGGTGTATCATAGCAATATCAATAACTCCATACACTTGGTCTAGAGCAGCAATTCTGAACATGTGGTGCATGTCACACGGTGGGGGGCAATTTAAATATATTGGAAGGCAATTTAGAATTCAGTTGTGAAGAGTGAAAAGTGGTGCATAGCTCAAAACTGAGTTGCAGAAAAAATAAGAAAGTAATTACAAGTATATGTCAAAACACAAGGAGACTTACAAATGAAACTAACTGGAGTTTAGCCAGAAATCAAAACATCTTGAAGTAAATATCAGGCTCAAGGATCTCACTATATAACCAAATTCAAAGATTTGAATTAGTTATATTTTAGAGGATATTGTAAAATTAAGATGGTATTGTTATGATGACAATTGATGGTATTCTGCGGCCATGATAGTTGAAATATCTTCCTACAATATTCAGTTCTCCTTCATTTGAAGCTACAGCATCCTTTTTCTTAGCTCCCTCTTGCCAGATCTCAATATTCCCAATCCTGCATCTTTGAGGCCTGATTGCAGCTTACCAAGTAAGTTTGTTCAGTGACAGCATTTTCTAGCCGTGGAATGGTTGGAACCTACTACTGCAAATTCCTGGCTTCTTTGGGCAAGTATTTATTCAGGTATCCACAATATATGATCAAACATGGACCTCTGTAGTTGGGCTACTTTTGTCGAGAGTGGAATCATCTTAAATCTTGTACAGAGCCTTGTTAGAGATTAGGATATTTGACCATTGATGTCCTATGATAACTCACAGATGTTTACAGTGATTGACATAAAGCTTATCCATAGCTTCCTATAGAGCCACATAGCTGTTACAATTATATATCATATAGGTGCAGTTTCATTTTTAGAGGAATTGTTGATTCACAGATCCATATCTTCCAGAAAGACCCGAAAGCAATGATACCCATTACACATCATGCTGATATCAGAGCTGCAGAGCAATGATCCATGGCTCTTGCTCTTCCTCCAGTCCTCATCCCCTCTAGGGGATTCTCATTTTCACCTGTTTTTTGTGTGTCAGACAGATATACATCAGTGAACTCTGTTTTGCACTCATCCATGCATAGGTTCACTTCTAACAGTATTTCTGTGGTAGGGGAGCAGTCTCTTCAGTGACTCTGTTGCATATTCTATCTCTAGTGACACACCTACTGACAAGATGGGTCAGGTGATGCAGAGCATCTCTGTACTGATGACAGAGCAGCAGCAGCAAGGTCACATGTGAAGAGTACATGAGAAAGACGGTCTCCCTGTAGAGAGCCAATAGTTGTTCCAAGCTCAGCAAACTCTCAGTCTAGTGTCTGCCAGTAGTAATCTGACCAATTGCAACTCATCCTCATTGTAGCCAGCTTTATGCAACACATCTAGGATTTTTGATCTCTTAATAGTATCAAAAGCCCAAGACATTTATATGTTCATTTGGAAGAAATAAAAATTTTTAGAATTTGATCTACAAAATATTTTTGTCATTGAAATTATTTCTCATTGATTTAAATTGTTTCTCCTTTATTTAAAAGCTTTTAGTAAATTTCTAAATTTAACATTACATTAATATATTAATAAATTTATTTCGTTTAACATTACATTTATATATTAATGAATTTGTTTCATTGTAGTAAAGAAGATATCAAACTTTCAAACCTTGAGCATAGAACCAAGTGGTTAAGAACCACTGGTCTAGAGCCACATAAAAATATTTATAGCTTTACATCTGAAGCAGTTTTTGCTCAGGTTTAATTCTTTGTTGGCTACAAGACAAGTCCCAATACTACAACAAGACAAGTCCCAATACTACAACAAGACAGTAACAGTGTTGAATTTCGTGACAAAGAAAGTGGATAATGGGAAGGGAGGTAATCAAAAGAAATTGATTGAAATCCACTGTTTAGATGGTTTTAGATTTTAATGTTGGGGGTTGTGCCTGGTTATCAGAAACTGCCATTTAGATGATTTTTAATGAAATGATATTTTTTTAAAAGTTTTTTGATTCAGATGTTAATCTGACGATGAAATTGACATTAAACCTGAAAATAAATTCCACAGCAAAAATAATTGCTTGTGAGTCCATTTAAGAATGTTCCCGAAATAAAATGTGACATTATATTGCTTCATGAAACTATTTTATCAAAGGTCAAATTTCTCTTTTTGTAAAAATTGTAAAAAAAATGGTAAAATAATATATTAATGCATACATAGCAAAAATTAAATAAAAGTTTACTGACACCATTTATGCAGCCCCATCAATTGCCTTTTTTGCAGGTGGCCTCGCTCCCAATGTTCAAAATCTGTGTATTTTGAGGCCTCTACTCAATTTGTGCATAGTTTTGACATTACAAATAATTCCTTCATCTATATATGTAATGTATGATAGATAGAGATTGATTTTTTCAGAAGGTAATATCTCTTAAACTGCTCTGATTTATAAATTTGAAAACTCAAATTATACATAAGACAGAACTATTCAATATATATTATGTGGCAGTTCAATCTTTAATTATGATTTCATCAATGTATTAGTCTAATCTGAAAAGTGGGTCCACAGGCGGGCTTGATTTTCTATCTTCACATGTTTTTTCCTAATCAAGTGTTTAATTCATGATTCCGTTTGTTTCTAAGCTGAAAAAAATGTCCCAAGGGGTTCATTCTAAACCATTAATGATACCTTTGTTGGAACCTGAACTCAGACACCAAAATCAAAGAAAATAGAATAACTTTTGAAGTAGAATTGCATTTTCCCATACAATTCTAACTCAGGGAATTTTTAAGAAAGGTTATTATCAATATTCTAACTCATTTTGACCCGAACAAAAACAGCAGGAAAAGCAGAAAAATGTTAGATATTCGATGATATGTTTTCATGTATAAACTATATATGAACTTGCCATCACAGTCAATAATAATAATTATAGTGTTAAAATTTAAAGTCATCTAAAAAAAATTCCCTTGAAGAATGAATATGGTCTGAATAAATTCTATTTATGACATCACTGACGTTTTCAACTGGAAAACAGTTATCTCCCTCGGCTAAGGAATCTCCTTTTAAACAGTTGTTTGTGATGATACGTTTGCTGGGTGGAATATGGTAAGAGTAGCCATGTTCTAATTTATAAATTGAAGAAAATAAATCACTGAAGAATATTCGGAAGAAATTGAAGAAAAAATATCAACAATAAAGTACCTGACTTTCAATAATTTTACATTGGAGAGACACATTCAATTTTTGACTTGTGTTTATTTAGTAAATCTTATATTGATATTTTTACATGAAACTGATAGAATCATAAAATGCAGGCTGAAAAACAGATTACAGGACAAACAATTGGTATCTAATTTATACATATAATCTGATGTCTCGACATTTTTCTGCTTTTTCTGCTGATTTTATCCTGAAATAGAGTCAAGATGAGTTTGAATTTTAAAAATGGACTTTTTTTTTAATTCCTTGGGTCAGAATTCCATGGAAAGATGTGTTCATGCATTCCAGTGGACCAACTTTTTTAACTAATCTATATATTAATGCATATACAATTGAAACTTACAATTAAGAAAATGGTATAGGAAGCTGGAATAAATCCATTTTCTTTCGAATACACGCTAAGGAGAATCATTGATATCAATCAATTAAATTGAATTGATTGTTGCAAACTTCAATTTTTTAACTTTTTTTTTTCATTCAGAAAATTTGAATGATTCCAACATATGTTGGTATGTCTACGTTAAAACATTGTAAGTTACCTCCCTTGAATAATTAACTCTCCATCAAGTTCATGTAAAGCAGTGATCTTTTACATGATAGGCTTGAAAAATGTATCAACAATGATAGCAGTAATGTTGAAGTTTGATAAACGAAAACTGCATAAAAAATAAAACTTTGTGAGTTGAATCTTCAAATGATATGTACTAAATAATTCTTTCATTAATATTATTTTTGTTATCAAATTTTTGTTATTAAATTTCAACTACCGGTGCAGGACTCTATGAGACAATCCGTGAATTAGATTTTTAAAATAAAAAAGAATATCAAAAACAGATTTTTCTGCACTACTTTTAAAGATTCAATTTTGTTTCAATATTTTTTAATGTGGTTACAGAGTTCTACTTTAAACCTTTTTCAAATGTTCTTTATTTGATGGACTGGCCACACTATGGATCACAGGTTTAGTGGCTAAAAGAATGCATAAGCTGTAGTCATGGTTTGCAAGTTGATTTTACAAGCCATTCATACTACGGAAGTTTATTAGAAAATACTCTTAAGCTTTATAGATGGTAGTTCAGTTTTGTTTTGCTACTATCCCTTTGAGTGGGGTACAATTCCTTTCCAGATTTTTCCCACCTATATCACAAAGCTTAGGGTGTTTTCACAAAGCTGCTGAGTGCACAGGGAAATTTGTCTAAATGAAGAGTTTTCTACACTCTTTGCTCAAAGTGGGAATCAAACCCATATCCCTTAGTGAGTGATGCAGACGTGCTAACCGTTTTATCATCAGAATAGATTTCTTAATGACTACTCCAGAAATGTAGACCTCCGTAGTCCAACCAATCAAAAAGATTCTATCACCTCTAGGTGTATGCTTCTTCAAAAGCTAATTTCACCATCTCTGTAGAAAAATTTATTCAATCCTTTTTGTATTTCTCATAACCTTGATCATACTTTTAATACTAACTTGTACACTTTTGAAATTTCAAGTCTTCCAGTGCCGAGTCAACCAATACAATGCAGTATGAGAATATAGGCTGGATTTGCCTGAAATACACTGATATGTTTGAAATTTTACAGTTTTTCCTGAAATGGTGGGTGGTACATCTGTATGTTGACAATTTTGGTGTTCTATCATCATCTGTTGTAGGACATAGACCTTTCCCAGGATTCGCCACACTTTTCTATCGTGGGTGTCGCAGAGCCAGTGCTTTCTGAATTTGTCTAGCTTGTCGCTTCATCTAGTACTCTGCCGGCCTCGGTTGCATATGTGATCTCTGAGGATCCATGTTGTGAGTCGCGATGTCCATTGAGTGTCTACCATTCTTGCGACATGGCCGGCCCATTGCCATTTGAGTTTTTTAATAGATTCTATGGTGACTCATATGTCTATCTTCATCCGGATGTATTGTGCTGTCTTGTGTTCTCTCCATATGAGGCCCAGCATAATTCTTCCATGTGCACGTTGTATGGTTCTCAAATGGTGGTTTGTCTCTTGGTTAAGTTCCATGTTTCAGCTCCATAAGTGACTATTGGGAGGATGCATTGGTTGTTCACCCTTCTTTTCAGGATTTTTTGAAGGTTGAGCTTGCTCTGCCAAAGGCTTGCTACCCTAAGGTGATTCTTTACTTGATTTCTTCTTCCTTTTTAGAGTCTCATGGAGATTTGTTGTCCTAGGTAAATGTGGTCTACTTTCTCCAGTACTGTCCTCTGTCCTCAATTCTAACCATTGTGTTCTCATTTCCGATGTGGTTGTTGCATATGATTTTCGTCTTGCTAAAGTTCATGTGTAGGCCAACTTTCTTGCTCTCTTCATTTAGTTCATCTGATATAAGTTGGAAGTTGTATAGGTTCTCTGCAAAAAGGGCGATGTCATTTGGAAATCTGAGGTTATTCTGATACTTCTCCTTTTTTGGAACAGAAAGGGCTCTGTGTCATTATGTAGCCTGATAAAGGAGCTACTGTGACTATATATGTTACAGCACTCTGATATATACTGGATCTGCATCTTATAGAGTGATAGCCTCCATGACTTTAGCGATTTCCACTGAGTCAAAGGCCTTTTTGAAGACGATAAATGCAACAGTGAGTGGTAGCTTATATTCTGCTACTCTTTCTTTCAGCTGATCTATCAAATACAGGTGGTCCATGGTGGAGCAGCTTCTACTAAAGCCAGCTTGCTCCCAGGGTTGGTTTTCATCTAGTGTTTTTGTGATTTGTTTGGTGATAATTTTTGGGAAAAGTTTGTATATGCAGTTGAGCAGACTTATAAGTCTGTAGTTGTTGAGGTCTTTTGGGTTTCCTTTTTCGCATAAAAGCATCATGATTGCAGTGTTCCAATCATCTGGGACTTTACTTTGTTTTAGGCACTAGTTGAATAGGATGGCCAGTTTCCTAGTGATAATATAACCCAATTTTCAGAATAGGTTGATGGTGATCTTGTCTGATGTAGGGGGCTTTCCTTTCTTAGTTAGTTTGATGGCTTGTTTCACCTCCCATAGGGTCACTTCTGGGTAACCCTCGAGCTGGTTGCTCGCGTCTTGCATATCCTGATCATTGTTCTGTAGTCTTTGTTTGGATAAATAGTTTTTGGTAAAATTCTTTGGCAATAGAAACTGTTATTTGACCAACATCTTTTGGTGGAATGCCGTGTTGAGGATGATCAATTGAAAAATTGGAAAAAGGGGTAATGAATGAATAAGTAACTTCTCTGGGCTTTTGTTGGATCACTAACAGGTCAGTTTTTTTTATTCATTTCTTGAAATTTATTTTAGTAGATGAAGTATCATAAATCATTATTATCAATTGTTGCCACTATTTTTCTCCATCTTAAATGTTGTTGGTTTTTATCGCAACTAAACTCCGGCTGGGTACTCCTCAGCAGTGAGTAAATGGAGATGAGAGTACTGACTTATTCATTGAACAAACCCCTTTTCCTGATTTTTTAATTGATCACCCTCCATTCCCAACAAGACACGCTGCCAAAAGAAGTTGGTCAGGTGACGGTTCCTATTGAGTGACCAGCAGGACCTGTTCTATTTAAAATCTAGTCTACGTGTTATGCCAAGTGATTTGAGAGGCCTTTATTTCAAAAGATATAACCCATACCAAAGGAGTGTACGGATGTCATCATGAAGAGAGAGAGAGAGAGAGAGAGAGAGAGAGAGAGAGAGAGAGAGAGAGAGAGAGAGAGAGAGAGAGAGAGAGAGAGAAAGGAAACTAACAAGGAATGTCATCAACAAAGAAATAATTGGTTGATTTGAAAGTTGAGTTCCCATAAGCTTATTGTCATATTGTATCGTTTTGGTTGACTCAGCACTGGAAGACTTGAAATTACAATAGTGTACCAGTTAGTATTAAAAGTATTATCAAGGTTATGGAAAATACACAGAGGATTGAATAGATATTTCACTGAGATAGTGAAACAAGCTTTTAAAGAATCATACACCTAGAGGTGATACAAAGTTTTTGATAGGGTGGACTGTGGAGGTCTACATTTTTGGAGTAGCCATCAAGAAGTCTGTTTAGGTAGTGTAATGGTTACCACATCTGCCTCATGCACAAAAGGGTCCAGGTTTGATTCCCACTTCGAGCAAAGTGCGGAAAACTCTTCATTAAGACAAATTTCCCTGTGCACTCAGCAGCTGAGAACACCCTAAGCTATGTGATTAAGGTGGGAAAAATTGGGAATGGAATTATGCCCTCTCCTACTTGAAAGGATAGTAACCTTCTGGTCACCTCTACCTTTTAAACAGTACGTGAACTACTATCTATAAAGCTTAGGGGCGTTTCCAAATAGCCTCCCCTAGTATGAATGGCTTGCAAAATCAACTTGCAAACCTTGACTACAGTATGTACTGCAGTTTGTTTAAGCAACTTTTTCTTCTTTTTGCTGTGATCCATATTGTGGCCAGTTTATTAAACAAAGAACATCCATAACAGGTTTAAAGGAGAACTCCATAACCTCATTAAATGAAGATCATAGATATTTTTAAATTACAGAACCAAAACCAGTTTTGTATGTTGTTTGTTTAATGTATTGACCACAATCTGGGGAAAAATCTACCCACTTCTAACCATTATTAGAAAGAACTAGCCACTTTTAGCCATTGAATATTTTTACAGTCTTCTGGCCCCATCAAACTAAAGATGGTCAAGTTTTTTTTTTATTGGAGAATTCAATTTATTACAATTCCAATTCATACATACACAAAACTATCAAATAACATAGAACACAAGTGAAGCATACAAAATAATTTTATTTCATCTTTTACAGCATAAATCAGGTGCAACATTAAATTTTTCAAGTTCAGTTGCAATTTCACATTGTTTTGTGACCTAAAATACAGTAGGACATCAATATTCATGGACTGACCAAATGAGTTTTCACTTACCAACACTTAACCTAATTTAGATGTTTTACATCTAGATCTAGATCTTTTGGTTGTATCTAGATTCCAGAAATTGTTATTTAGATGATTTTTAATGAAAAAGAAAAAAAAAGGAAAGAAAAAGAAATATTTTTGTTCAATTCATAAAAATATGCTATAATTCTGATAAAAATCAATAGTATCTAAATGTCATAAATTTTTATGGTTAAAGTCACATTTGATTCATTAACAATATGTAATATATTTCCTAGAATTTTAGATATGTATTAGGAGAATGTAGATGATTCTAGATGTTTTTTTGACTCAATTCCAGATACAGAAGTGGAAAAAAAAAAAAAAAAAAAAATGGCAACTCAGCTAACGGTTTGTATTTATCTGTGGATTTCATATTCCGGTGGTCTTGGAACTTATCTACCATGGATAATGAGGTCCTACTGTACTTCATAATTTTATGGAAATTCATTTGAAAGTCACAAAATTGAAGAGAGGAGTTAGTGATACTGTTAACTGACTGAAAGAAAATAAAATAAAATAAAAATATAAACAACAAAGTTCGATCCTAACGTCACCAGCAGACTAAAACTAAATTCCAGTAACATCCTCATTAAGATTTCCAAATCGTATAATTCCAGCAGCAGAATTTTGTAAAAACATAAACACAAAAACAGAATTACCAAGTCTGAAATGGACAAAAATTTAAGAACTTCCACATAGATTTAGCAATTTTTGGATTTCCAAATCTTCATTTGTCAAAGAGAGAATTGTGTCTGAAGACAGAGATTTAACATCCATGAATGAACTTGAAAAATGAAAAGGTTTTGCTTGCTAACTTGCAATTATTAGAACAAGTATTTTCTAAAGTGAATGATTTTCCTGAAAACCTAGAATCAGTCCTGAAGTACAGGGGAGTGGGGTCCACTTAGGTAAAGCGTAATTAGAAAAGTTCTTTTTTTCTAAATATCTAGAAGAATAAATGTTATTAGAAGAGAAAAAAAAAACAACAAAAACCCCAAATAATGATAAATTAACCTTAAAAACAAAAAAGTTGTCATATCAGTTGTCTAATTACTCATTAGACAGATGGAGTAACCCCCGTCCCCTGCTAAAAATCCTGGATCCTCCCCTGTTCATCTCGAAATAAAAAAGAATTAAAAAAAAGTACTTTTTGAGTCAAGCCATTACTAATAGATGTTATATCTACTTCCAAATGATTTGAATGAACTTCGACTATTTTTTTTAAAGCATGTTTATAGTAGTATTCATTGCGAACATGAGGAATGTTTTACTTCAATGCACTTTAGTGATCTGAGCTCTACAGACAAAAAGAAATAACATTGAATAGTTAGTCCTTGCCACTTGACACCCCAGCAGTAGCAGAAAAAAAAAAAAAAATTATGAAATAAAGATAAAGCGATGTTTTGATAAAATCTGGGTAAAAGCTTTTCGGATAGTAAAATCTTGAAAATTTCACAGCCAATGAATTATTAACATAAAAAAGAATAAAAAATCTATTACAATGATTAAAGCGTGTAACAGCAACCTTCTAATGAAATTGTCATGTTTGAAAGGTTATTCAATAAGAGAAGGGGCAAAAAGAAAGAAGTGCCTGCTGAATACACCTGGCAGGCTCGGTAGGTACCTTAATAAAGTAGTGGAGGGAAAAGAAAGAAAGTTGCCAACTGATTGCAAAGTTAAGACAAAGAGAAGGAAGGGAGGTGTAGGATCTGAGCTGTCAATTCAATCATTTTCCAGCCAGATCTGGCCGACCCCCCCCAATTAAAGCCGTCAAAAATCTACCATAGCCAATTAAATCTGATAAGTATGACGAGAATAAATGCACAATTTTTTTACTAATAATTTGTTCTGAGGTCTTAGGTTATAGCTATTTTTTGGGGTAAGTTAGCTGGGAAAGGGAAAATGTAGCTGATTTTGGTCATTTTAAAAACAGTTTTAACTATAAATAAACCATACTTGGCCACACTGGGTGGAATAGGAAGGAAATTATTTTATTCTCTATCAAATTTTGAGGATAATACTCAAGTATTAAAATTAACCATTTCAAAATTTTTCTTCATCGAGTTTAATTTTCAAACTGTGGAATTTCCACGCATTTTTGCTAGTATAAATAATCTGGTGGTGTCTGTCTTTGTTTTTTTGTCATGCTATGGAAACCACCTAAACATGGGCGCAGCTCAAGCAAATTTGGCATGCATTCTATTCCTCAATGAACCCAGGGGTTGGTTTTACAGTAAAAGTTTTAGAAAAAAAATATGATAATGATTAAAAATAAAGAACGAAATTTGATGTGGCAATGTTATAATAAATTTTCTAAAAACTAACAAATTTGTAGATGGGTTGAAAGCATCTAAAATTGAAGGAAAAAATTCTTCCTGAACTATTTCACAAAAAAGTAGGAAATAACCCATTTTTATTTTCTAGACATGACTAGCAGATTTTTGTAAGCAAGAAAAAAAAAATCCCAGGCCAGAGAAGATTGAAAGGTTGGTGATACTGGCAACCGGCTTGTACCTTAGCGCCTACAAAAAAAATAAATATAATGAATAAAATACAATAACAAATAATAAATAACAATTTTATTTGCATATTGAAAGAAAGAAAAAAAAAAGATAGTTTCATATCACTTAATATTTAACTAAATGGCAGTTTCAGTGACGCTTAGTTCATAAGGTATTATTTTTCATATATAATAAAAGAAAAAGAAGTTTTACACTATTATAAATATTGTACCAGGTTCATATCAATGATCCTGGAAGATTAATTTGCTGAATTTATTGCAAATGAAGTTAATTTTGCACCGATTCCCCGGAATGTAAAAATTACCATGTTCAAAATTAAAGGTTAGGGATTTCTCAGGTACAATACAATCATACTTATCAAACAATAGATCATTTCTGGTATACCATACACTGCAGATATCGGGAAGTAACAAGGATAGAAATGTGATGATGATCTAAAAATCATGGGACCAACTAAAGCTACGTACTTTAGTGGGGTGAGCTTGGCACATTCTAACCAACAAGAAAATAAAGTAATATTTAACTTTACTGCAGTGCACAAACGTGAAAGAGAAACAAGCTGGAAAAGAATCCATAATATCTATTCCTACTTCTGGCGTGAATCATTTTCTATCTGTTATTTTATTTTATCAGAGAAAAAAAAGAGACCGAATTTTGGTCATACAGGAGTAGGGAACTCATGAAAGAATTTCTCATTCTGTAACTATCTGACAACAACCCCCTTTTTTAACATAGATCTCTATCAGAAGGTTTGTCGGTCTCCAGTTAACAGACATCAAAGAACAATCATTTGTTCATAATTCTTGTGATATATAATTACGTCATCAGCGTTCACAAGCATGGGATCAGCGATTAAATTATTTTTTTCTTTATAGTTATAGTTTCCCCATTCTAGTGGTCCTCATTTATCTGCAGTTTCCCATCCGCAGTCCCCTTATCCGCGATTCGTGGACACATCATAAGGATTCCGTTTTTGTTTACGGACAAATACAAGAGCAGTGATCCATAATATTACAACAAAATGAATTAACACAAACTATAGGTTTATACATTAACAGTTTCCAAACCATTTAAACGAGAAAAAAAACAAAAAAAAACCCGGCTACATTTAGTGATCGATATAAGTCCTCAAGTAATCATCGCTTTGAAGAACCAGTTTCGATGGCCACAAAAATGGCTATTTCCGGTTTAGAACAGTAAACCTTCTACACTCAGCAGACGACATTGTTCTTTTTCAGACGGGGTTGGCGGGATAGGATTAGAGTGCTTCTTAAAATTAAATCTATTGTGATAAGAAAAAAAGAGAAAAAAAGAAAGAAAAGAGTAAGTCACCATACCACCCCAACTGACCTTGACCAATATGTCGCCATGGGGCAGACATAACCCTAAATGTAGCCCCACTCTTAAAAAACAAAAACGAAAAAAAAACAAAAACACAACTTATATGACGTCTGCTGGGTTTAAAGCGAGTCTAATGCTAAAACCGGTAATAATAGCCATTTTATAGCCAATGGAAATTTGGGCTTTTCAAACCAAGAATTACCCCAAACCCTTATTCCGCTTAGTTCAGTAACAACGTACGTTTATTTCAGTACCGGATTAACTACGTAGCAAAAGGTAGCACATGCCACGGGCCCAGCGCTTAATACTTGCTATCAATCCCGATTCAGTGATTCATTATATATACTGCCCTAAAAAAACAACAAAAAAACAAAAACAAAAACAAAAACGACTGGCTGTTTTTAAGGTGGCGATTTTACCCAATTATCACCTTTAATTTGGATATATTATTTTAAATAAAGAATGAGATAAATTTACGACATTAACACAAAGGTATTCCAAACTGAAGTCATAGCCGCTGCACCAAGATCAAAACTATATCAAAGTAATACTTTTACTGAATTTCAAACCTATTTGTCGTATTCAGCGTTTTAAAGTGTTTTCTAATCGGAATCATTTTGTTTAAGATCTGAATGTAGAACCTGTTCTGATGACAATGAAACATCAGCATTAACCTCCTGTTTCCAATCTTAAACGTACTTATCACGATATAGGGAAAGTGGTTTCGATTTAAAAGTTTCACGCACCCATCCTCTGGATGCTAAAAACAGCGCACAAGTAAAAAGAAATAGAATTAATGAAATTAAAAAAATGATAGCGTTCAAAATTGAAAACGGGAAGGCTATGTAACGTATTTTCTCAGTGACAGTCAAAAAAAATCTTAATTTTCATCAACTGAAAAAAAAATCATAATTCATGAAGAAAAACATATTACAAACGTTTAGAATCAAAGACGGTAACTAATGCAGTGTATCGCTGACGTCAGAAGAACAAATACTACACTTTGATCTTGAACTATAGTCTGCAGGAGATGCATTCCAAACAGGACCCCCCCAGTGCCTTTATTTGTTTAAATACTTTTCTAGTGAATAGGAGATAGGTAGTGTTGCAAGGACCGGGAAAAATCAAAGGGAAATAAGTAACATTTAATTTAGTAATGAAATAATACTTTTGTAAGAAGAAAAATAATTTTGATAAAACAAATGTTGACGATAAGTCGTAAATTCGAAGTAAAAAGTCAATTAAAAGAATTCAATGATCAGAAATGAAGTGCCTGTACGTGTGTATCCGTTTCTGGTGAATGGGTTATGGTTAGGTTACAGAGATTAAAATAAGTAATATTTCAATACGTAAATGAGATCCTCCCGTAATGCCATGAAGCTGTTATCGACGTGTGCATCAGGTAAAATTGTGTTATCACTGTGTGTGCAATGTACTTGATAGCTAGGAATGATCTTAAAATATTAGTAGTTTACCACCCTAAATTGAATGAATGTTACGTGATTTCCCCCCCGAATGACATTTTCCAAGCCGGATATCAAAATTATGACTTTTCTTCAACCAACCACTTGAAAGTCTTGTATACGTATCTATAAGAAAAATAATATTATGGTTACGTCAAGTATTATTAATATGAATTTTATAAGTTCATACTGACCACACAGAAAAAGACAAAATACAAGTTGAGTTCAGGCTTCCAGTGATCGAATCAATTTTTACACGTTAGCCATTGGGTCAGCAGGGCTGGGTCCGCTGTTCCAATGAGGTGGCCAAGACTTTTTCACGGGGTCTCTCTCCTTCAGAAATTCGTAGTAGCCAGCCATGCAAGGGAAGCGGTCTTGATCTAGTTTCAGGCCCATCCTCACCAAAAAGGCCAGTAATGGAAAAAACATAACATCTGCCATAGACATAGTTTCAGAAGCCAAGTATACTTTTCCTGGTTCGCCGCGAGCCTTCAGGAAACCCTCCCATATTTTCAGCTCATCACCCAGGATTTTATAGCGCTCCTGCAGGAGGGCATCATCTACTTTATCGGCAGGAGTAAACCATTTATAGAACAAGATATCAATTATCCCTTTCTGGTGAAGATTGCAAGTTTCATGGGTTCTTTGTAGGACTCTGGCAAGGTCTTCAGGGTTGGTATCAGCCTTGGGTAGTAATCGGGTTCCTTTGTTAGGATACATTGCTTCTAGATACTGACAGGAAGCTATAGACTCATTAACGATGATCTGTTTATCGGATCCCTTTTTGATAACCATGGTGGGCAGCTGACCCCTAGGGTTCAGGGCCATAACCTCGTCGCTTTTGTGTTCTTTTTTATCGAAGGATATCAATTTCGAATTGTATGCAAGACCTTTCTCTTCTAACACCAGCACGACACGCCAGCAAGGGAAACTACCAGATCCCCAATACAGAGTTATGTCACCCATCTTTTCTTTACAGGTTACGAAAGAATTTAACTTTTAACAAAAAGTCACCTGTCTCCTTACTTTCAGATTCAAGCGGTGATTGATTTTGTAAGGCGAGTCAGTGAACTTATACTGCAAGTGCACATGACGTCAGAGAATCACGTGGTCCTTGATTGCGCGCGTGTATGTGTACATTGTTGTGTGGTGCAACATCTGCAGCTTCGTTGAGTAATGTAATTTCCATGCAAGTGCATATAGTTTTACAGTGTGTGCATGGGCGTCTGCTGCCACTTACCCCAGCCAGTGTCGAGGAGGGGATATATTTCAGGAGGTGGAGAGCAGGGTTAAACGATACAACAGAACCCGAATAGAAAATAACTTTTTAATCTTCTACAGGGACTTGAATACTATTTTTGGCAACTTTACAAATTTAAAAAAAAATTAAATATAGGTACACATTCAAGTTTAGGTTAAATGAAACTATTGCACTGAACCTTTTAATGACCATAGAAGTTCCAACTTTCAAACCACCTTATCGTAGGTGAGAAGTCTCGACCCAGGATATAGGGAGATGCCCCGTTCTCCTCCTCCCCTCAGCGGATGTCTATAAGTGTGTATACATTCGTCCGTGTGCTGGTGGTTACATATTGTAGGTAAATGAATAAATATAGATATGATTTTCCATTGAAAGTTTATTTTTCAGAACTTTGAGTGGAAAGGGCGAAAGTAATTCAAGAAGGAAGAAAAACTAATGAATGCAGAATGGATAAATCTTTAAATTTATACAATAAAATGATAAAAAAGCAATATTCATGGCTTTAGAGTAGGGGATTCGATTTACCATGTAAAGCAAGCGGTCATATTAGCGTAGACACAAAAGGCCAAGCTTAGAATATACATACAGTGTTGATTGATAAGATGTCGCAAAGACTGAAACAAAAATAAAGGTATCAGGTTTAAATCATAGGTATATTGTAAATCGATTACCCACTTTGGAGCTAATTCACCCACCTCCCCATTCTCAAAAATGAAAAGTTGGTAGAAGAAACGAAGAAAATGGGTTATATTTTGATTTATTTAAATCCATAGTTATAGAATGGGTAATGTCTACATTATAAAGTGTGGGTAT
This sequence comes from Thysanoteuthis rhombus, assembly GCA_963457665.1. Lineage (NCBI taxonomy): Eukaryota > Metazoa > Mollusca > Cephalopoda > Oegopsida > Thysanoteuthidae > Thysanoteuthis > Thysanoteuthis major. The sequence continues at coordinate 38,956,255 of OY735215.1, forward strand.
GTGTGTGTTCGTGCTCTTTTAAGTCGAGAACTACGCACCCCATTGGGAAAACAAAGGCACATCCGAAATCAGCAGACCTCAATTCACACACAGCACACATTCTTAGGTCGAATTTTGCAACAACCAAAAAAATTGTCGATTTCTATGGGGTCAGTTTTCTCGCTCACATGAAAAAAAAAAACAACAAAAAACAAAAAACGAAAACAAAAAAAAAACCCCAAACAAACCCGCTTTTATATCTAAAGAAATCAGTGAAACAGTGTTGAGGAACAAGGTAAATACAATCGGCGGACCGAGTTCAAAACTCGACGGAAAATTTTTATCTATTTTTATTTTTCTCTATTTTGTCAGACCTTTAGACTTTCCGGAAAGTTGTCTGTTTTGAGGAAGGAAATATTCGAAGATTTTTTTTTGACGGGGTTCAAAAGCAGCAATAATGGTAAACTGTACCCTCACTTTCCATTCGTCTTAGGTAAACACGGATTAGAATTTCTCTTTCTCTCAGTGCTTATGACAGTTTCGCATTTATTTTTTCTTAGTGGAATCTTATCTTAACCTGACGATAAAACATGTTTTACTAAGAGTATAAAAAAACTAACCCAAAGGTTAGGTGAAAATGGGCACAGATTAGACCCGAAAGTCTGCTTTGTTGAAAACTGACACCAAAAGTGTGCTCAGGAATTCTCAGTTTTAAGAAATAATAATTTTTAAGGTTTTAAGAGGTGGTACGCGGGCCTGCCCGAGATTGAACTTGGGCCTGTGAATGTGTGGTGGCCTGACCATCAGCTATCCTTCTAGTGCCGTTGGATTAGGAGTTTTCTCTTTCGGACAACGCCGGGTACCCCAGCAAGTTTTAAAATAATATTTGAATAAAGTGAATTTTGATGGTTTAGAACTTTTTCCCAAGCCTATATTTTTCCGGTCACCCAACCAACCGCCAGGAAAAAGATCGATGTTGGGATGAGTTCTTTTCGTACATTTTACGAAATACGAACAATATTAGTCATCGCACACACTTGGTTTCCAGATACGTGGACATCCCAGGCAACAGTCTGTATATAGTGTTGCCAATTTGACGCTTTTCGCGCAGTATTCAGTGCGTTTCTTGGCAGTGCTAATAAGCGCTCAATTAGAGTGGATGTACTTGAACATTCTCGCCATTTTGGCTACTTTTTCCAAATTTTAGCATCTTTTTCATGTGTTTTGGCTATTTCTGGCGTCTGGGGGCTTTTTATCTTTTAATTGGCCACTTTTTAGCACTTTTGAGCAGTCAAACTAGCGCTAAAATATTTTTTGAGTTGTCAACACTGTGTGTGTATTTCAAATGGAAATTCAGAATTATGGGTGCTTTTTCTCCGATACGTAAACCATAGATGGAGTATGGAGATGTGCAATAAACTTTGTTTATGTTTGTTTCATTTATTAAACAATAATGTTAAAAAAAGCCCAGTTTACTGTGTCATATAGACGTCCGAAACGAACCGAACCGTCAACCATGCGCCCCAATGCCATTTTCTATCAATCCTCCGAACAACTATGTTAAAAAAAGTATACATAGTTCACTTGGTAATCGTTGGTCCTTAAACAAGCATATAAAGGATCCAAAAAGGATAATTAAACAACTTGAACACAATAATGAAATTAAGAGCCTGTCTTCTGCTCTTTTTTTTTGAGCGTTAGACAAGGGTATAGCCGGGGAGTTAAGGTGGAGGGAGCCCCCCTTCACCGAAAGCTCTATGTAGTAGTTCAGTCGCAGTCAGTAAGTTAACCAAATGCATTTCTACCAACATTATGTAATAATGTATCCCAATGTTGAAGCCCCCACCTCTAAGGAGCCAACATACCCCGCCCGAACACTCACAAATCTCCGTCACTGACACTGTCTTTCTTCTGAAAGTTCTGCTCACGGACCCCGGGTAATATTTTCGGGACCATCAGGGGTCTGCAGTCCCCAGGTCAGGAACTTATTTACTAAATGTTAGAAAGGGGGCCCCGTGTCCCCAAATCTCCAACTACGCCCTTGACATCAATCTTGAATATCGGATTGCCAGTCACTTTTTTAGTAACCTTTTCAGTTTTCTCATTTCCCTGTGTTCTGTATAAACTATACGTAAACACAAGGCTTAACAAAGAAGGCAGGAAAATGCGTCATTATCATTCATCGAGTACGGGTTGGGGTGAATAGAGGTATAAATTATGAACTGCTGAAACTTTTCCTACGTCTAATTTATTTCTTGTGACTTGACATTCTTAAATGTGCATAAATGAAATAAATTAAAATTGTTGCTGTTTGTATTTTATTGTTATTGTTTGGGAAAGAACACGTCCGGCGTAAACTTCAGTTAAGGTCAGAGTTCACTTCCGTTTCTTCATTGTCGTTTATTGACCAATCAGATAGCAGTATTTTGAACAGAACAGATATGGCGGAAAGTATGAACTCCGACGGCCAGGGTAAGGCAAATTTTACATTAAGTTTCATATTTAATTTCTTACAAATTCTATAAGATAATGAAATTGGAGTATATCAGGTTCTAAAAGAGTGTGCTATTTTAAAACTCTGGATGATATCATTGACAGGAATGTAAAACTAAACGTTTTATTGGAAAGAAATGTCGTTATTTTTGTCTGACCTCGTCTCGTCACTAAGATTTCCTCTACTCAAAAGAAGAAAAAAAAATACCGGTTGCATTTCTCGTTTGTTCCTTTGATTTTGTCTTGTTCATCTGATTTTAAATTCACCAATTTACTAATCTGTTTAAAATGTGAAGTATGGGCTGGATCTTTTCAAGATTTATATGATTTTGTTAATTTTCTAACCTCACTGTTAAAATTTCGATTAGATTCATTTTAATTTCTCAACTTGGTCTTCTCGCTTTTGTTTTCGTAAACTTCATTGTTATTCTTCGATAAGTCATTCTGGAAATGATGTTATAATCTTGGAATATGCTTGTTAAATTTTATATCAGTACTCGTGGAAGAAAAGTAAGTTTTTCAACTTATTGTATTTCTTCGAGCACAAAGCGATCTCGAATATAATGCGACCTCTACTTGTACTTTAGTATATTTAAAAAAATCTGTTCAGTAAGTTATCATTCTTTTAACACTCAAGTATTTTGACACTGATTAAAAAATTAAAATACTCGCATTGTGAATGAGTAATTAGAGTATCTTTTTTTTCTAATAAATAATAAGTTATATATATATATATATGTTAGACAGGTATGGTCAGGTTAGTGTCAGTTGTCACATTCTTTACATATTTACCTTGACCCTAACCATTCAACTTCTCCAACAGTCACTCAGTATTTCTCTGTTCTCTACCCACCAAAGGAATTTACCGATGGGTGCAAGTTGGATGAATTTGAAAAATCCCATTTTTAGCTAAACGAATCTCAATGTCTCGCTTCATTGGTCATTTCTTTTCTTTTTAAATTCAACCGTGAAAGAAGAAACCGGTTGAAAAAAAAAGGGTCTCAGTGGAGGGGTAGCAAAGCACCCGAGGAAGAAAAGTTATCACACCTGTTAATCAGATCCCAGTTTAGTGCACATTTGTTGAGTCTGTTTAATCTTTTGTCAGTTGAAGCTACTAAAACTTTTCGTAAAAGGTAAAGAGTTTAGCGATTGGAATTCATGGTGCGATCTCTCGAAAATTTATAAAGCTCGGCAAAACAATTCAACTTATTCAAAGCAATAAAAATTTTATGTATCTATATCCGTTTTTCTCTCATCAATTCTCTTATTTCTTATTTATGTGCATATTTAAACATCGAGTGTGCTCGGGTGTGAAAGTTTCACACTCTAAATTCCAAATCGGAACTACCTTCGTTAAGTTGTGTCCACACATATATATATATATATATATATATATATATGTATATCCAATTCATTCTGTTAGATTTCAATACATCTGAATGATCAATTGAATTGAACAATTAGTTTTAATTATAAAGTTCGTGAATCGATTTGATTTCGGACTTGTTGCTTTAAAATGCTTAATTTTTCGTTTCATTCTATTTCTCTTAATAATCGATTAACGCATTATTCTTGATGACTTGTTTTACAGTAGTTCGTAAAAAAAAAAATGAAATTGTGAATGTCGAATTCTAGGCAATTATTCATCCACTTATGATATAAAAATTGAGATGTAGACGTAAAAACGCAAAAATTGTAAATAAGACAGTTTGAATATAATTTGTCACTTTCTTTCCCTTTTTTTACATGTTATTGTTTTCCAAATGTCGCTTAAATTAAATGGTTTAATTCTTATTCTATTCAAACAATCGAAGTAATAATCTGAACATTATTCCTTATATTTTTTCTACACCCAAAATACAACGAACGGCACATGCCATGTGGTTTCTTTTAATGTTTTTATTGTTTATCAAATGGAATTCTTTCTATATTAATGTTAAGCATAGATGCTGAGCGGTTCCCCCAAATTGACTTAGTATGTGACTGGAGTCTACGATCATATGATACCCAAATTACAAAAGATAAAGAAAAACAAAGTTCTTTGTTTATGGCTGGTAAGTCATACTAAGAGAGCATTAAAAAGGCCCAGAACAAATACATTATTATTAAGCAGTAACATTTAAAAGTACATGAATATGGGTTACAGATTTGAATAGAACGGTAACTGTCGTTTCTGTATTACTTTTTACAGAATGTGTAAATCTGACTGAGAAGTGCTTTGCCTCATCGTCATTTTCAAGAGTTGCAAGGTTTTAAAAAAAATCAACTCCTATTTTTCTGTTAACTACTTTGAATAGAATTTTGTCATCATGAATATGTGCAGTCATGACATTTACTTATCTTTATTAGTTTCCATTCATTGAAATTAAGCATCAGATCTTTCTTACTTCGGGAGACTTTCTTATTATTCAGTGGTATTCAGGAAAACATTATTGCAGATTATGTAATAGAGTTGATGTAAATTAAAATTTGGGCTTTTATTTTCTAATCATAAGTGTGTGTGTGTTTGTAATGCATTCTAAAACATCTGATTTCTCTTTGTTGATCATTGGAAATTCGGTGAATGTATGGTTTTTTATTTCATTTGAAATGGTCCATCTTTTTGTGTATCATTAACTATGATCTACTTTGTGAGTCTCATCGTAGACGATTATTAAACAAGTTGTTCTTGTTGAGTTTCACAGAAGCAACAAAAATCCCTGGATGAGTTTTAAGATAGTGAAATATAATTAATTCCAATTTATAATCAGTTTAAGGAAAAAAAAGTTTTTCTTTTCATTTGACTAAAATAAAGTCATTAATGACATGGCTTCATTCAATAAATTTGGACAACTTGAGACTATAACCAATATTGTTAGAAATAAGAGGGTTCAGGTTAAATGTTAATTGAAAAGAACACAGTTAAGTAAAATTTAAAAATAAAATCTTTTCTGGATAAATACAGGTGAAAAGTAGAATGCTATAACTGTACAATTTTTTCGAGTATAAATACGAAAAAAAAAATCATCATTCTAAATCTGAATAATGACAAGGTAGTATGCATTGTGTATCTATAAATTCAGTATCAATGGAAAGTAAGATAAACCATTACAGCTGTTTTATTACATTTGCATCAGTAGTTTAACAGTCATAGTAGTTTGAATTGGTCTAGCTTCTTGTAACATAACCAATTAAAATCCGTTGTCTATACATTCATGACATACATACTCTTTCAGCCTTAAACTGTTTACAAATTTGATGTTGTTTGATAATGAACTGAATAATCTTTACAGATCTGTATGTTTTAATGATTTCATATTAAAAAGTAGAAGTTGCATCAATTTCACTATGACAGAATGCCTAAAATGAGTGGGTAGACTAATTTAACTTTATTTCATGCATTTAGAATATACTTGAATCTATAATAGTCTAACTGCTAAAACAAAGCTTATAAATAGTGAAAAAAATTTCTTCACATTATCATATTCTTAGGATATATCTGACATTTATACATGTAATGATATATTTGCTTGTAAATAAATTTTTACTATTAAGCATTCAATAATACATTTAAATTGTCTGTCACCTAAGAAATTTGCTGAATTCTCAGAAAAATTATCTTGTTGTAAAACTTCCACAAACATTTTGAAAATATTTCTGCATAGCATGTATTTACAAATTTAATGATCTGACACAATGTTACCGAATCAGATGTTTCTATTTATTCATTTTTTTTCAATTTTGTGAGACCAATGTTACCTATTTCGATGATTTTAAAATTTGTTTTTGGATTATGAAATCATAGCAAGCATTATTCTGATGGAATTTTTTTCAACCACTTTCTTTTTAAACTAATTCTTGGCACTTTGCATTGATTGCTACCTTAAATTGGTCTAATTGGGAGCAGTACTTGTTTGAATCAATCATTTGGTTTTCTCTGGAGCTAAGGGAGGACTACCTTCCAATCTCACCGAATAATTAGCATCGCTTTTGGTTCACAGAGTAAACTTGATGAGACTAGCAGGGAATATTTTGTTTGGATAAATGATCAATTGGAATTCTGGTAAATGATCTGATCACCAAAAAGGAAGCTATACTGGACACAATTACTCTGAAATCTAGTTCAGAAAGCTCAAAATTTGGATATCGCTGTCTTAATAATCAAGGTCTCTCTGTTGTTAGTTATGGTTTATTTCACTTGTCTGATGATTTCTTGTATTCCACATTGTTGCAGAGTATCCTTGTTTCATCCTCTGTAACAATTGTTTCAAAAATTGAACATTTTTGTGATGTGTAAGTAGGGAATTATACAAGGAAAAATGGTTCTGATTGAACTGTATAGTAAAGCATGTGAATGGATTGTATTTGCCATAGGTAGGCAGATACTATTGCAACAAAATTTTCATCAATTGAAATAATCAAAATATACTATTGGATGATAAATTTATTCGTAATGAATTTATTGGGTTTTCTTTGAGGATTATTTTGATGATAAAACTTTTTCAGAGAAAATGACGAGAATTAGTCTTAATGTCATGTTTTCAAATGGAGTTTTGAGTTGTATTCATATGTATTAAATACTTCATATTATAAAATATTAGATGCATTTTAGGCTATTTATTGTGAATTTCAAATGGTATTGTAAACATTATCAGGTTTATACACTGCAAAATGATGCTAGATATCAATGATTAATTCTGTTACCTACTTATCAACTTAATCTCTTGATTTTAATAAAATGTGGATATCATATACAGAATGATTTGTGGAAACCAATGCTTTCATGGACAAGTTGGAGACTATATGAAATTGAATAAAGAGAAAAAAGGAAGGTTCATGATTTAAACAAATGCAACAAAATTATTTGAATTATTACCAATAGAGTGGCAAAGACCGACATTATTGGTGTACACCAGTCTCCACTGCCTTGTAAAGATTCTAAGTAAAAAAAATCACAATTTATCCTTTCTTTGCGGATTTTCATTATTTCCATTGTGATTTTAGAATGGTCTGTAAGTACAGGACAGCCAGTTTATACTGGAGTAAAAATTTTGATGTTTTAGTCCTTTATCAAATTATTTTATTCATTTCTTCATTTCATTCATTTTCTCTCTTTGAACCTTTGAGCAGATGCCAACTATAAAATGCCTGAAAGTAAAAAAACCATGTAAATTTTACTGTAATAATCTTAGAGTTATCAATAATAAAGTTTGTAGAAAATTTTCATGAAAAAATTATCTTCCCTAACAATATAAACTCAGACATATGTGAAAACCGTGAGGTAAGTTAGCTTATTCAGTGCAGAGCGCAGAGACTGAATTTTCTCCATAGATTTTAAAAATGAGCTGATTTCAATGAAATATTTATGGTTTTCATTTTTGAGTGAATTTTTTTTATGAATAGAAAGCTTTATTTTTTTTTTATTTTTTTTTTTTTTAAAGATTTTTTATAAATTTTTACATGAGCGTAGGGGCAGGTTCACACGCCAATGACATCATCACTTTGCCATGCTATTGATTCTTTCATGATTCATAGTGGTTGTACTAGTATCAAGAGAATATTCAATATCTTATTTTACTGGTCAATACTTGGATTAGCTTTATTGAGGAAAAACCAAAAAAGTTAATATTGTGCAACTTGGGACAGAAAATGAGGGTGACTGTCTCCACTTCAATTCCAAAATTTGACAAACTTGTTAACAACAGGCTCCCTCACCCCACTAGCAATTCTGATCATTAAAAGAGGAAACAAATATAAGGTTTGTTTTTATGAATTCAAATTACACAATTGATTACTTTTTTTGACCTAAGTAGCCTACATGGGATTGTTCCATAATTTTAGTCTCGGATGCCTTGAAGAATCCTCATAAACTTAAAAGTTAGGGTAATTCCATGTCAAGTCAACAAGGGGTCAAACAATGACCATCACAGATTTCTTTCAAAATTGACACAATTATAGATCTCAGAGACAGATTGAATGGCACCTGTCAATTTTTTTCCATTTGATCTCAGGTAAAAATGCCTATTAAATAAAAGTTCATTATATAAATGAGCTTTCTAGGTGTAAAAACAAGAGATTTTGATTTTTAAACTTTGTCAATAACTTCAAAGGGCCGTACCTCTTGAACCATTTGAGATGAAGATGTCAGACGGGTCATTTGATTTTACCCAAAGATATAAATTAAGCCAATTTTGAACAAAATCTGACAAAATTTAAAAAAATCATTTTTGTGTTAAAAATTTGTTGATTTGACCGTGACTGACGTTTTGTGTCCCTTTTTTTGTTTTTTTCTCTGGGTTTCTACAACCATAAAAATAGACTATTAGTACAGTTAAGAGGTATTTCTGTGATAGTTTATCCAAATATTGGCTCTTTGTTTTATTTTTTATTTGTTTTAATTGAACACACCACTCGCATTTTTTAGCCTGCTCACATTTTTTCCAGGTCACAAAGCCAACTTGGCTACAACACCTTACAAAGGATTTAATTCAAGAAGTCAGTCAACACGGTCTTTATTCAACCCAAGTAGGTAGTTTGGCTTGCTTATAACTTTTGACTGAGACAAATGTCAGCAGTTCTATGAATGCCAAAGAGTTTTTCGTTCAGACCGAATTTGAATCAGTTCATGGCGTTCATATGAAAGGAAGGATTCGAAGAGGAATATATTAGGAAAAAAAAATTCTTTTCCATTTTTTCATCTTACTGTCATTATTCCTTCTCTCTTTTTTCTTTTTTTTTTCTTTTTTTATTTAATAAATTTGAAAAAAAAATTGAGTTTTTTTTCCTGATCAATTCTCAAGATAAATAGAAAGTAAAAAGAAGAAAGCAAACTATACAGTGTTTATATAATGTATCCACCATATATATTTATAACTTTTTCATTTCCCAATGAAATTATACTGCATTTCGGATAACTTTCTTTTTATTTTTGATGCAATTATTATTTATCTTTGTTTCAGACTTTTCAACTTGATTAACTTGAAAAATCAATTGGAAACAGTTTTATTACAGAAACAAATGTTGATAAATCAATGTCACAGATTTTGAAGTCTGTTCTTTTTGTAGTTAGTCCACTTGTCATAGCAAACTTGAGTCTGTGTTAATAACTTTACATAAATGATATGCATGCATTCATATTTTCAAGTACAAATTCCTACAGATTAGCCTTGAAAAGATTTGATTTCTGGTAACTATGTAAGAATTTGATGTATTCTATTGTGTTGATTTCGGCCCAATAGAGTACATCAAATGGAAATATTCCATAAACAGGTCCAAACCTTGAATGCTTTTGTGTGCTTGACTGAATATTATTTAAATTTGATTTGTTCAGTGTAAACAGGCTTTAAATAGTGGCACAGTAGTGACGTCATCAGCGTACATTTAGTTCTAGAGTATATAAAAATAACAGGAAAAAATTGCACTTTTTTTTCTTTTTTGATGTTTTTTTTTTTTTTAATAATTATTTTCACCAAAATTTTACATAGATTGTAGGTATAGGACAGCAAGTTTTATACTGTATCGAAGATTTTGATAACTTCATCAAAAAAAGAAAAAAAAATCATTTGTTTTTTCCCTCTGGAGGTTCCAGCAGACTGTTTACACTTTTAAAAACCGAAACTGGTGGTTTCCATGTAAATACATCTTTTCTTAAAAAAATCTACTAATAAACTTGACTTTTATGCTGAAAGATAGCCTGATTGACTTTAAAATTCATTTTCATACATTTTTACAATATACTATTTTTCATAACAAAATTCATTTGAAATTGATTACTAAAATTTTTATTGGAATCATCTGACTTCACTTTATGATGAAAATTTGAAGTCTCTGAGCTCTAAATATGCTAACTTGATTATCAAATTATACTAGTTTCTGTCCTTAAATGTAAATACTGAACAAATGGAAGAAAAAAAGTGATGAAACGACAAAATTATTTAAATTTTTGATTTTTGATACATTAATGATAGTTTTTAATAAACTATGCAAAATATTAGTGAAGAGGAAAAAAAATGTGATCTCCCCGCCCCTGTTATTTTAACACATTCTGGAACTAGATATGTACTGATGATGTCAGACTTTGCCACTCTATTGTCAAAAATGAATACCATATCCCTAAACAGGGTTGCCAGATTTAGCCTGTATGGGAGATAATCTGAGCTTCATCTCAGAGACTTACCCTACACAGATATTGGAATAGTGAGTCGCTCCACAAGGCTGATATTAAACCTCTGCCTCCTGACTTACTGAAATTCCAAATTCAACACTTCCAATGTCCATGTTGGGTAAGTCTCTGAGATATCTCCCCTCCTAACCAAATTTTTGACCCAATGACTGGCTTGTCCAATTTACCAAACTATTTTTTTTTTTTTTCATGCACATTAAAGAAAAAAAAGCTCAGTCTCTTCAATTCAAAGGGAACAATTTGCATTAAAAAAAACAAGATAAATCCTTTTTATAATTACTTTTTCTTTATTTTAAAAATTTCGCATTTAACAAGTCACAAGCTAAAAATATTTGAAAGTTGCTTTGAGAGCTAAAAATATATTTTTAATAATTCTATCAGATTTCATTTGAAAGAAATATTAAATTGGTTGCTCTGCAGCTTGGTCCATATAAATTAAGCAAATTAGTGATGAATTACATGTCGGAATTAGTTCTTCCAAAATAGGTCCTATTGTCTGGCTGGTCCTACTAATCAATGATCCTATTCAGTGGAATTCAATGTATTTACAATGAACTTATTTGCCTAAATTTGTAACAAATCAAATCTTTTAAAAAAATTTTTCTATTTCTTTTGTTCCAAATTCTGACATAATGCTTTGTTATTTCGGAGTCTTCAGTCTTGAAGAGCCTAACTAATTGTACATGCCTAATTGTTGCAGTCTTATTCGATATCTAATTATTGAAGGCATATTCTCTGGTGGGGATTTCTTTCTTTCCTTTTTTTTTTATTAAAGGAAAATCTATATTCTGTATATGACTTTTTTCTATAACTTGATTTTATTGAGATTATATAAACAAGAACTGATGTTTATTATTGAAACAATCGCTGTCAAAAATTGTTTATTTTATAAACAACTTTTGATGGCAATAGTTTCTGTAATAAAACCATTTCTTCTCAATTGATTTTTCAAGATGATTCCCGTTGGAATGTCTGAACTAAGAATTATCATTGCATCAAAAATAGAACAAAAAAAAAGTTCTAAATATGTATGAAGTGTATACAATAATTGTAAACACTGTATAGTCTTTTTTTTTTTTCTTGTACTTACATTTTTTTAAATTTTATAACTTGATTTTAAAAAAAGGAATAATGATGTGATGTGAAAAAAAAAAATCCCTTTTTCTTTGCCCACTCTCTATATCGTATCTTTGTATCTTAACCAATGCTTTCTCTTATCATCACCCCCTTCCCTTATTGAGATAACAGCTTTCTTTCTTTGAAAGGAGTGCTATCTGACTCTTAAACCACTCTCTTTTCGGGTCACCTAATTTCATGAAATAGCTGTTAACCTATTCAAATCTGGTCTTGACGGGAAATTTCTGCTATTAGATCTGTGATCGACTTGTGTTGCAGTTGAAAAAAAAATTATCTGGTCGTGTCTTTATCCTATTAATGAACATGGTCTTAATCATAGGACATGGCGATATTCAGTTGTGTGAACAGATAGCTGAAAATGTGCTTGGATTGGCATGAAAAATTGCTTTTTTTATCATTGCGATTTTAATGGTACTTTTTCTTTGCATTGAACCATTATCTCTCAATTATGTTTTAGTGACTCAAAATAGTTTAAAAAAAAAGTTTTTAGAATTAATACTTTTCAAAATATTAGATAATTTGCATTACTTAGTAAGGTTAAAGGGCACTTTTGATTGAAATATAAGATTATAAATATCACTTAGCTTAAATTTGTAGCTTGAGTAAGAAAGGTAATAGTTGGTAGAAATGCTGACTATAGTTGCCACATTTGACTACAAGAAGAGATAATCCAAGCTTTATATCAGAGAGATACCAATACATGTATTGTAATAGTGTTGAATTTTGAAATTGAGCAAATCTGTAGGCAGAGGTCCAATACCAGTCTAGGCTTGAACCCCAGATTGGCTCAGTTTTCAAATTCAATGCTATTCCAATGTCTGTGTTGGATAAGTCTCTGGCATAAAGCTTAGATTATCTTCTCTTTTGACTAAATCTGACCATCCTGCTATGAAACTGTTTTGTATACTATGCTGCAAGATGTATTGAGTTGGATATATTAACAATCAGAAGAGCAGCTGTTTGTATTTTTTAATATTTCTGCTTGAAGAAATCTTTCTGTGATATCCTGGTTTTTACTTATAATGAAAAACTCCCATAGTTAGAGAACGTGCATTGGACTGCATGATCTCCCTTTGACCAGATTTGTTAATAATTTATTTGAGCTTTGCATTGGTATGAGCAACAAATCTTTCTCCCTTGTATAGTTCTTGTTTTCTCTCCTTTTAGTCCTACCACCAAATAATTATTACATGGCACGTATAGATATGCATATTGAAAATCCAATATCTCCTGTGGATACAGAGAAAAAATTTATCTCTTCGTTTAGCATTTCAATTTGTGAGACTAGCTGAAAACTCGCCCTATAGATGTGATCTCCAGCTAGATGTCTATTTCATATGGTTAAAGATAAAGATTCTGTTCGGCTAATCTGACAAAGTAAAGGTCAAGTTTACTACTCGCATTCCAATTGAAATCCCTCATTAACTTGAAAAGTTGTGAAATTTTCAAAAACCATTTTGCTAGAAACATGCTCAGGGGTTTCTCACTTAATTTTAATTAAAGATAAACAAGTTACTACACTATCATAGAAACCACAGAAAATTTGATCATTATAACTTTTGACTTCCTTGAATTATGCAATGACAGATACTTGGTGGATTAAAATATGATATGGAAGGACATTTTTCACATTTTTTTGGGACTTCTTAGTAATTCGAATGTAAAATCTCTTAGAAAAAAAGAAAATGATTGGTGCAATATAATCCCATCTATGAGCTGAAATGCAAAAAAAAAATCCCAGAAAAACTTGATGTTTAGAAATAAATGCCAAAATCAAGAAAGGATGTTTGTTGAAATAGTGAGTATCATTGGAGGTTTACAACTGGGACAGGATGCCACCGGGACAGCTATCAAGAAAAGCAATAGCAAAAATAATGGAAAAGTTCATATTATATATACTCCTCCCATTTTTAATGACTGTAAACTGCCTGACATTTCTGAAGAGGATAAGGGGTATGCAGGTCTGCTAGTGCTAAATGTCTGCCTCTGTATAAGTGTCTATTTCTTCAAATGGATACATTCATTATCATCATCATCATCATTACCATCAACCTTTCAATGTTGTCGCTGAATTCGAACACTCAAAATCTTTGCCGAAACTAACTGCACAGTAATAAGATGGCAGAGAATTAAGTGAATCAGAATGGTCTCACGCTAGAGAGAAAGATAGCTAGTTAGTTATGCTATGTAAGTCACAGTAAAAAAAAAAAAAAAATCATAGCAAGCAAGATCAGATCGAACTCGTGTGCATGACCAGGAAACACTAAGAGAGAAAAATCTCTCGATCATGGGCGTTGCGGAGCCAGTTCTTTCTGAATTAGTCTAGATTGTCATGCCATTCTATTTCTTGCCGATGACAATTATGCTTAGGATCTCTGGGATCCATGTAATGAGTCATGATATCCAGCGGTTGACTGACATTCTTGCAACATGGCCAGCCCATTGCTATTTGAGTTTTCTAATACTTTCTATGATAGTGTAGTAACTTGTTTATTTTTAATTAAAATTAAGTAAGAAAATAGATATGAATAAGTGTATATCTTCAACTACTTGAACTATGCAATTACTTCAGTAGTCTTTTGTTCTCCTATATTCATCTGAAAATAGGTTTTATGCATAATTTAATCACTCAAGTGCTTACGTCTAGCATATCTAACTTCTCATTTTACTAGCCACCAGCTTTATCCTATCATAAGATCATATCTCTTTCACGACTCCATTTTCACAAATCAGGCCTGATATAAAGATGGTCACTTGATGATCATATTTTCCTTTTCAGCTGCAATGTACGTACTAAATGTCTTATTTGTCTATAAAATATATGCTCAGTTCTTTTGTCTAAAATCTCTGAATTTGTTTTCATTCCTTATTGTATGAACTCTTTGATTTCTTTGATGCATTTAAAATTGCTGTATGTGCTTCTAACATAAGCAACATGATTACTGGAATGTTTACATCTGGAACTGTTATGGCTGACTATTGACTTCCATCTTCTTCAACTCCTCTTTGTGACATCATGCATGTGGTGGCAACTCCCCCACTTGTGGTGGACTCTCACTTGTACAACTTGGACTGCCATTATTATTATCATTAGTCCACATTTGTGAGACATCAATTTCTGCAATATCTCTGACCTCTGTTATTCAATATACTGTTCTGTCTTATGATCTCTCCATGTGATGTTAAGCATGATTCTCTCCTTTGCCTGTTGCTTGGTTCTAAGCTTGAGGGCCAATTTTTAGGTTTGGTTCCATGTTTCAGCTCCATAGGTGACTATTGGGAGGATGCATTGGTTGTAGTCCCTTCTATCTGAAACTGATGGGATTTTCTTGTACTTGCGGGTCTGAGCTTGCTCTGCAAAAAGCTTTCCAACCTTGAGTGATTCTTTGCTTGATTTTTTTTCTTCTTGTGAGGATTTTATTGAGAATCTTCCAAGGTAAATGTAGTGGTCTACTTAGTTAAGTTTTGGATTTTTGATTTTTATTGTGTATTTGTCCTGAACATGTTTGTTGAACATGATATTGGTTTTACTGAAGTTCATGTGGACATCAACTTTCTTCATTTAGTTTGTCTAGCATTTGGAAATCATGAAGGTGCTCAGCAAAAAAAGAATGATGCTGGCAAGATTGAGGTTACTGAGGCTTTTGCTATTTATTCTCATTCCTTTATTTGCTCATTCTGAGTTTTGGAAGATCATCTCAAGGCAGAGTGGGTAAGTTGGTATGTTGCAAAACTCTGACATACTTGGGGTCTGCACTTTGTGGTGTGATGGCATCAACTTTTTCATTGGGTCAAAGGCCTTCTTGAAGTCATCAAATGCTACAGTGAGTGGCATTTTGTATTCTGCTGCTTTCTTTCTCAAGTTGATCCACTGAAAGGAGATGGCCAGGAGTTGAGTAGCTTCTGAAGCCAACCTTTTCCTACAGTTAGTTTTCATCTGGGCACTTTTGTGATTCAGTTGGCAATTACTTTATTAAAGAGGTTGTACATGTAGTTGAGTAGGCTTATTGGTCTATAATTGTTTAGATCTTTCGAGTTGCTTTTTTATATAACAGCATTATGCTTGCAGTGTTCCAATCTTTTGGGACTCATGCTGTTTATAAAAGACTGGTCTGGATAGTCACTCAATAGAAACCATCACGAAATGACCAGTGATCATGAAAAAATAATCCTATTTTGTTGACACAATAAGAGGTAAATGTTTGAATTTCCAGCCCTCTAGCTCCATAGGTGCAGCTTGATCAGAATATATGCATGAGGATATATTGTGTGGTTATGTGTGCGTATGGAAATCGGTGTTTAGTGCCGGACTGACCTGTTGGGCAGTTGATAATCACTAAGTCGAAATTTTCATTAAATGAAAAAAAACTTCGAAATTTTCCTTTTGTATGTTGTTTTAAATTTTTCAAATTTTTAGACATAAAAAGGGGTGAATGTTCAAATTTTCAGCCCTATGGCTCCATAGAAGACAATTTATCAAAACTGTTCATTTCAAACATACTTTCTGAAACCAATTCACAGTTGCTTGGAAACATCTACCTGAGTATTTAAAGTGATGCACACACTTTACTTGTGTAGACTAAAGTATAAGTAATTATAAAGTGATATATGATAATGTCAATGTAACCCCCCCGCCTAAATGTCATATATTTAACTGTATTTAAAAAAAAAATTCTCTGATGATTGTTCCTTCAGGAAAGTGCCTCTGTTGGTTCTCTAGATTTGTGCTTTCACTCCTCAAGTATGAATTTTTAGGAAAAAAAGAGCTTGAAATTATATCATTTTCCTGACATCATTGCTTAATCTAAGATACTAATTATCAAAATAACCCCAATGTCACTTTTTTTTTGCCGTTTCTTTGACTTTTTTTTTTCTCTTTGTAGACACTGCCTAGAGAAAATAAATGTACTATCGTCAACAAATATTTTTTTTTTCAGACTAATACATAATTATGGATAAAAGATGCCCCCTTTGAAAAATGGTTTTCTTCATATCTTTCCCAATTTTCACCATAAAATCAAGTTGTTTACATCTACAAAGAACATGGCCAAAAACATGATTTTATCCCAAAAGGCCAAATAAAGAAATTTGGTCCCAGACTCTCAACTTTTTCAGAAATTTATGCTTTTATACTAAAATAATATCCAGAATATCAATTCAATCAAAGTCTGAACCATGACTATATTATCTATTGTTCTTGAATTACCGTTTGACCTAAAAAAATAATTTTCGACAAAAATTGCCCTAGTAAAGAAATTTGGGCCAAATTTTTGGAAAAATAAAATTTCATGTTCCAGCCATACTCAATATAACAATAGACTCCTAATGAGCCATCAACCAATCATGAGGCATTTAAATTGCTCAAGATATGGTCTGTTGTCTGTTTGAGGTATAGTTTAAAGCCTACTGTGTAGAGGTCTGAATTATGAAAGAACTCTTTATATTCATTTGCATTATTGTACTCCCTGATGAGAGTACTGTACGACTAAGTTGACTTGTTTAGATTTAGAAACTCTGGGCAAAATAGACAAAATTTCTTGGTCTTTGCTGCTGAAGCATGAATTCTGACATAATTCATGGCACATATTACATTTTATAGAAAAAAGTTGATTAGAAAAGTTTTTAAATGGGTCTTTGTTTATTCTTTTTAGTAGGTTTAAATACGTGTTGAATTCTGTTTATGTAGTCTCCCCTACCCCCCCTTCTGGTTATTTAAAAAAAAAGGTCTATTGTCCCCATCTACCTCATTTGAATTTCACCCCCTTTCCTGTGTATATCTTCCAGATGGAACATTGCTGTTATGTAATACCTTGATTTGGCTAAGCCAAGTGAATTTCTCTTTGAGTGCAATTATTGTCCTTGTTCAGAATGACTGATCGAGATGAAAACAAAGTTCTTTTTTTTTTTTTTTAAATTTTTGGTTAAAAAAACCATTTAGCTGAATAAAAGAATTACCATCTTTATGAGTTTGTAATAAAAGTTCAGTAAGATCTAAAGGTCATAATCTTTATCTTTTTTTTTCTCACTGTTCTTTTTAGGAGACAGTTGAGGTGTAAAAGATAATTCTGAAAAAGTGCTAAAAGCAATACTTGAATGTATGTTCCAATACTATTATGATTTTGAGTTTTTTTTTATTGCCATAATTATATACATTAATCTATAGTTTGATTGTAATGAAACCGTATTACAGAGCCTAAATTACCTACTAATATTTTTCTCTACAGACATACAGATAAAATTTGTTGTTGTTGGAGAATGTTGTCGTCAAAATGAAGACCTTAAAAAATCTCTGGAGGTAAGAGCTCATTTTTTTTTTTTTTTTTTTTTTTTCAAAATTTTGTTTCCTTTCCTTTGTTTTTAATTTGCTTTCTTAAAAAAGAAGTAAAATTAACCCCTTGAGGAAACAGTTTTTCTAATAAGTGTTTTATTTTGGGTCATTTGAAAGAAAAAAAAATTCACTACATGTAGATGAAAAAAAAAAAAAATTACTCAGAGGGGACAAATATTCCCATTTCCCTCCAAAGATGGATTTCTTTTTCATGCCTGCGTTAACTTATGATGTACTGAAAGAGTACAAAGTGCAAGAATGAATATATCTGGGATAACCCTTTTAATAACTTATAAATTAGATCTTTTGGTGCTTTTGGCAGTGATGGTAGTGCTGTGATGTGTGTTAATTAATGAGAAGTGGAAATTCTTTATAAGTTCTATGAAAACTGGTTAGCACTTGTTACTTTCATTTTTTTAAATTTTTTTATCATGAATTCATCATATAAAAATTCATGTAAAATACTATGAAGTAATTTTAAGACATTATTCCTGATTTAAAGCAAGGCTTCTCAGTAAATATTGCAAAAATGAATAAAGGATTATCTGCTAGTTGCCTAAAGATTATTGGGGTTGCAGAAATATTAAAAAAATCTTTTTTTTTTTCAAAGAATAGTTATATAATTATTTATTTTTTTGAATTAATAACCCTATACAAAAATTTTCTCCTGATGCCTATTGTAAAATGGCTTATACTATTCTCTAATTTGAAAGATGAATTTCGTTTTATGTTTTAGTGATTTCTTTTGTCATAAACACTGTAAGACTTATAGATTATGAATACATATGTTGCAATTTTCAGGTTTTAATTTGTTTCTCTTTAATTACTGTTAGAGCACATACAGCTAAAGACTAATATATAGTCTTGTTACCTATTGCTTTTAGTACAATGAGTAAGGGGTCATGAAAAATTTTGAACCATCAAAAGGGATCATGAATGAAAAACATTTTAGAAGCCCTGATTTAATGTATGAAATGAGGTTTTTGCTTGATTTTTGTCAAGAAGCACCTCAATTTTACTTGATAATTTTTTTCCCACCCAGGGGAGAATAAATTATAGAAAATTGAAACTCAACTTGCTTGTATTGAATGTCATATGTTTTCTTGGTAACTCATGATATACTTTAATCTTTTTAATTGTCTTCTTTTTTTTTCCTCTCAGCATTTCAGACATCCTATTATTTATTCTGATACTGGCCAGGAAATTCCAGAATCTTCTCAGTGTGAATATATCTTCATTCTTGATAATTTTGAGGACAATGTGTTTCGACAACTCTATGGTAATGGCAAAAGAATCATGGGACCACCGGTTATTATCAAATGTGCCCGTGATAAATTGGTAAATAGAATACTTTTATATCTTTATATTATTAGTCTATTAGTGATCACCAGTAGTGTTCCCTGTAAGCTGTGCAACCACACCGAAGAAAAAAATCATTCCGAGCAGTAAAATTTTGATGCCACACACAATACAAGAGTGAAGGTCAACTGAAACAGATATCATTATCTATTTTTACTTTACAAGTAAACATTCAATGAATCATTCAAATGATTGAACTCCTTCTTATATTAGTGTTATAAACATGACATATCGGGTGGTTCATTTTACGGCCTTTGTCAAGTGTAATATTGGTTAACTGAATATACTATGTTACATCATAGGATTCGGATAATATCGATTTCTCTCTCTTTCCTTGTTAGGGTTAGATTTCCATTCTTTGTTCTTGTTGAGTAGTGGAAGCCACCTTGGGTTGAACCCTGCACTTGTCTGACTATTACATTCAGTTGACATATCCATATGGGCTGCCATCTTGATTTTTCTCAGTTTCGAACAGTGTTCCCTATCTATTATACATACTTCTTCCCGGAGAGGGTACTGTTTGCCCTTCTCTCTCCAAAAATGGTCTGCCATTCCAGATCTTTCTATCTCTCCTTTGATTACTTTGAAATACGAATCTTTTGCTTCAGTAGAAACTAAGGCTGGTAATGCTGGAAATGGTCAGCCTTGATGTCAGTCGACTCCCATGAATGGATGCAAGTCATGTATATTTCCTGTCTTTTTTTGTACAGGTGAACACTCTTTTAACCATGCGTGAGAATATTTTGAGGAAAAAAAAAATTAATATGATTTTTTAACTCCTGGATCATTGCATGCGTGCCATTTGGCAAGAAAGTGATTTTTGTATTGTTTCAGTTGACCTTTGAATAATAATGAAAAAATCACTACATCATTATTTTTTACTAGCTGAATAACTCGTCCATAGGATGTGTTATTGGCTAGTTATTCCAATTGTGGGTTATTCACTGCCAATGTGAGTAGATCTAAAGAGCATTGGTATTATATACCCAAATATGTATAATTGACATTTCGCTCAGAATAGCCCACTCACATTTGTATAAAATGCAGGCTAAATGAGAACAATTTTCAAGACTATCAAGAGTAAACAAGGGAAGTAACTCTTGTGTGAAAATATGAAAATTATTTCCCTTGGGTGACGCGGACTCACACACTGGGTGAGTTATATCGTAAAGTTACACTCAGTAATTCCCATGGGTTCTACTTGTTATTATTAAAAATTGAATTAATGATGTCAAGTATATCACCTGATGATAGTTGAAAAGCTTTTGAGAAATGTTTCTGATTTAAACACATGTTCATTTTAGAACTAATAACGGTCCATAGTCCAGTACAGGGTGTTTTCAGTTGTTGGGGCGCCTGTCACTTGCGTCTTTGATGAGATAGCCTGACAGAGCTGATCTCTCTTCAGGCTGCCTATTTATACTGAGAGCTTAGCAGTTAGGCATTGACTACCATTTTTGAAGACTTTGGTATGGCTCTGGCATGGATTGAATCCATGACCTACCAAGCCTTGGTGAACACTTGACTACTAGGCCATGGTGATCGGCACGGATAGCTGTAAAATGTCTTGAACTCATGGTTTGAAAATATGAATTCAAGTTGACATAGGAAAAATCTCTCTCTCTCTCTATATATATAGATATAGATATAGATATATAGATATATACACATGCACACACACCAGTGACATCAAATTTGTTGATTTATTTATTTTGTGTACTCATCTCAAAGACTCACGATGGGAACAAGTTTTACTCTTTAATCAGAACAGTGGAAGTAAAGCTGATTAACGAGAAGGAGAGAGTAAAACTTACGTGACTGAATGTGGGCAGCTGTGGCAATTTTTTTTTTCATTTTATTTTATTTTTTTTTTCACAGTCCCCAAAAAATCATAGCTCCAACTGATTGTTTGAACTTTATTTTCAATTTTTTCTTCTTTTTGGCACCAGCTGAGTTGAAAGGCTGTTTGAAAGAAATGGATTGAAAATTTATATCATATTTTGGGATGCAATATTTAAAAAATCAAGCCCCTTAAAGGATTATTATTTTTTAAAAATGGTGTTTAAAATTACAAATATTCAAAAACATTTATCTATCGATTGATAACATAATAATTACTGTAATTTTTTATGGGTATTATGCTAGTTTTAGAATAAAGTGACTTTGTAAACCTGTTAAATGAAGAGGTTAACGTTTTATTGTGTGTTAAATTTATGTATTTAAAAAAATCCTTTTCATCATTGTCTTTTTCAGCCTCTACCAAAGTATAGTCGTCCCCTCTACTGTATGGCCATGAGTGGATTCTCCTTGTGCTTCACTGGTATTAAACGGAAAGAAAAAATGGTAAATATCTGTCAGTGTTCTTGTAATGGATGATTTGTTTGTAATTGAAATGAATGAAAATAGATATCTGAAAAGATTTTAGATAATTGGTATCAGGTGTATTAATGACTTGTGCAAAACATGTCTCTTTTGGAACAAAATGAAACACAAAATTGTCATATAAAAAAAAATTTATATGATATCCATACCTTGCATGAATGGATCACTGGCCCCATGTATGTACCATAACTATCACACTAACAGGTAATCTATCAAAAATAAATCCTTTATCTGAAATCATCTACAGAAAAACCGATTTTATCTGGAATCGTCTATAGAAAAACCGATTTTATCTGAAATCGTCTGTAGAAAAACCGATTTTATCTGAAATCGTCTGTAGAAAAACCGATTTTATCTGAAATCGTCTGTAGAAAAACCGATTTTATCTGAAATCGTCTGTAGAAAAACCGATTTTATCTGAAATCGTCTGTAGAAAAACCGATTTTATCTGAAATCGTCTGTAGAAAAACCGATTTTATCTGAAATCGTCTGTAGAAAAACCGATTTTATCTGAAATCAGCTAAAGAAAAAAAAATTATAATTATTTAGAAAAAATTTTTTTATTTAGAATTATCTTAAAACAAAAATATGAGCACTAGAATTGGGCATTGTTGGTTTGAATACCTCCCAAGATGCACTTCTTGGAAAAAAAACAAAACAATGTTTTTAGATGCTGCCTATTGCAAATTCTCATGGTCATAGCCTTAAAAAATGTGACTGGGAGTGGCTGGAGATACACAGACAAGCAAAGATAGTACAATGTGTTGACTACTTGACTAGTTGGTCTGGTGAGGTATCAGCAGTTTGATTCTGTCAACTGATGATAAATCATCATGTGAATTCATTTATTTCTGTCACGCTGAAGGATGCAAGTCCTCTTTATCAATCATTAAGTATGTTACTACATGATGTCATACTGAATATGAAATGAAAATAGAATCTGATGACTTGGATGTTTTTTCTAAATTCAACACCTCTACTATCTATTTAAAAACCAGCTTTGTAATGCAATAATGCTCATGTTTAATTTTTGTTCATATTCAAGTGTTCAGAGCAGCTACAACTTTTATACATCACCTTAAAATATGTTTGAATGAAAAGGTATCAAAAGAACAAAAGAGATTGTATATTTAAAGCAGCTTAACATAAAGTGGGGGATCAGTTTCATATTGTTATAAAGTAATTGTACTTGAGTAAATAGGTTTAGTATGAAAATAGCAAATATTAGCAGTGATCGGCCAAAACAGTCCAAATCATTAGATCAATTTTTGGCAGCAGACTAATTAAATTTTGCCAAAAATTCGATACCCACCTACCCGTCTGATCTTCATCATTTGTATTCTTGGCATACCAACGTAGATTTATCAGCTTCTTGGTGCCTGATATATATATATATATATATATATATATATATATATATATACTATTAAGTTCAAAGCTCCTAAATCATCAGATGAAATGCCACTTGTTTTAAAAAAACAAGTTTTGCTGTTTATAGGATTAACTGAGAAAAATCCACTTGAATGTCTTTATTGGTATGTCAAGAATGTAAAAAGCAAAGATCAAGTGTATGTTTTTTTTTTACTCCCATTGAATCCTCTAAAACGATCTTGTTTATATATATATATATATATATATATATATATATATATATATATATATATATATACATACACGAACATTTCTCGATGTACTAGTTCACTTGTACTGTTCAAAATGATGGCATATATAAATTTTATAAGTTGATAATAGAGATTTGCTGTGTAGTGAGCTCAGAGAATGGTATTTTTTATTATGGATTTCTTCCGCTCATTGAAATTTCAACCTGAAAGGATTTTCAAGCTTTTCAGATTGTTACCCATGTCACCTGTGTGATAACATTCTCCTCATAGTGTATCGTATAAAATACATTGAATATTGGCTCAAGTCGCTGCTCTTAACATTCTATCAATGGTTTAATTAGTTAATTGTAACTTTCTGAAAAAGAGAAAATCTAACAAAGAAGCAAAAGAAAATCCTCTAGCAATTTGACAACAGTTATAAGATTGTAAAATCAATGTCACTATAAATTTATTGATATCAGTTGAAATGATTTCTGTTTATAGAGAAAAAGATACTGCAAGATTTTAGTTGAACACCCTGAATACTCTTCTTGATTCATGTTTGTTCGATATCCCTAAAATTGTATCCATTTTTTTCTATCCAAATATTTTTACAATTTCAGACCAAACTGACAGACACTGTTCATCATATGTGTGGAATAGTGAAGAGAGAAATCTCACCCAAAGTCACGCATTTAGTGGCTAACTGCTGTGGAAATGACAAGTATAGGGTAGGTTTGACAATCTTTGTACTCGTTTTTTTTTTGCTCTATTCTACTTCAGAATTTTGTCCATTAATATGTTGATTATACCTAAACATTGTGCTAATTCTGTGGTGAGCTAAAATTGAGTTAGTGTTTCAGTATTCTTTATTTGCATTGTAGTTCTGTAGTGAATCCAAATTATCAGTATGCAAAGATTATAATCAGAAATCTAATGAATAAAAGTAGCATATAAAATTACTAAGCTAAATATCACTATACCGACGTCACTCAGTTCTCTAGCCCTAAAAGTAGTGCAGACTTCTGGTAAGCCCCACTATATCGAAAACCCTCTTTCTGCCCTTTGGCCTTGCAGGAAGTGCAGGCGATGGCTCAAAAGTTTATCATTTCTGAGTATGGTCCACCAGTCTCAATGTAAATCCCCTAACATCTCTCTCTCAACGGACTTATTCATTTTGTAGTTTAAATATATTTACAATAATGATATCTTGCTGAAATGAATATTTATTCTTTTTGAATGTTAGATTTACGTTTTTCTTTGTAGACACATAATTACAATATTGATATCTTTGTATCAGGAATATTTATTCCATTTAACCTATTAACTTCTTGTTTGAAACAGGTATCTGTATTCATTGTTGTGTCTGTGAAAGTCACCTTACAATCCTGATATTTTGATATCCTGAACAATTGATGTAATTGATCCATTATATTTCTACGTAATTCCTGACTAAACGTTTATATTTTGATTGAAAATGCTTTTTTGCTTTTAATTCCTATGTTTATATGCAAACGGTTCATGGATAAAATGCATAGATGATGGCCCACAAATATTTGATCTCTACAAAAAAATTGATCCATATCTGTCAAGGTAAAGACTTATTCTTGGCATAAAATTCATATCTTATGGTTATTGCACAACTACCAATTATACCTTTTATAATTCCACGTTGACATTCAGTTTTTTAGTCCCATAACTCAGCATGGAATTTTTGATCCCCTGTACTGTATTGTAGGAGCACCCATATTTTCATGAATGCGTCTTGGTCTTGATAGCCTGATGTAGCCCATTCCTGTCCAAGCTACTCATTAGCGGAGAGGCATTGAGTACCATTTCAAAACCATGACCTTCGGTTCTGTTGGCAAACACTCTACCAATGGGCCACGGTGATTGGTGTGGTTTCTCAGGTACACTCTACAATTATACTAACTGAATAAGGTAGACTAATCCTAATTTCTTTTATACTGAGCCAGGTCTCATTCTCAATGGCTTCTGACCCTAGCATGCTCTCTACCTTGAGTTTCTCAATACAGAGCCACATCTCATTTACTACTCTATGCTGGCGAGCATTCCAAGGGAAATTATGAATCATGACCTCCTATATGCATCTTTTTATCTGGTAAATTTAAACCACATATGACCAATGTCTTTGGGTAGTATGCAGTGTTGGATGTGATCAATGAACAAGTTACTTTTTTTGCCTTTTTGTTAGGGCAGGTGATCACTAAAAAGTCCAAATTTTCAAAAAACAGATGTGAATGCTGCCAGGCACAATGCAAATTTGGAAATTAACCAAGGTACCCCTAAATGTGCAGGATTAGAGTGAGCCAAAATCTGGGTAATTTGTAACATTTGGAGGTTTTTAGAGGGTATGGGGTGTCTGTTTATTATCTGACTATAATGCTGAACCTGACACTCGATTTGTGCCCAGCAAGTGAAAATGCTGTGGCATCATTATTATGTGATAATAGAATGTTCATTCTGACACTTATTGATGGGAAGATTTTTTTTTACAAGACTTCATACACTGACAACATTATTTTTTGTAAGTTTTTTTTTTTTTACAAGTTAATCATTTTCCAAACTACAAAATATTTTTTCAGTAGGGGTATAGGATTCTATTTATGATGAAACTAAACTGCAGACCTTACTCTCTGTCCATCTATCACTTCTCTTTAATTAACTAATTAATTGATTAAGAGAGAGAGAGTGAGTTTCTTTTCACCTTTAAGGTTCAAAATTGAAGAGGAAGATTTTTTTTCCCCCCAATTTTTGGGGTTGATGTCAAGAGAGAACTTTGAATTTTCATTCTGAAGGGAAATTTTTTCTCCAACTAATAGGGGCCCATGATCGAGGGAATTTTTTTTCTCTTTTAGATTAAGCATTTAGAGGGAACTTTTATTCTTCATTGGTAGGGGTCAAAATCAAATTGGAATTTTATTTTCGCTTTCGGGATTCAACATTGAGATGGAACTTTTCCTCACTTTTTATCACTTTTTGGAGCCCAAAATCAAAAGACTTTTTATTCACTTTCAGGGGTTAAAATTGGGGTGAGGGAACTTTTTTTTACAAAGGATCAATATCGAGGGGAATTTTCTTTTCACTATTTGGTATCAAAGGCAAGGGGGGGGGGATATCCTTTACTTTTTGGGTCAAAATCGAGGGAAACTTTATTCATTTTCAGAGATTAAAATCAAGGTGGGGGAATTTCTTTTTTTGTGAGAGATCAAAATCAAAGGGAACCTTTTCTTTACCTTCCAGGGTTCAAAATCAAGGTGTACTGGAAACCTGGCCTGTATATGTGATACATTCATACATAGCCATCCAACCAGATAGAAACCTTTATTGGCCAGCTGATGATTTCTATTAATATAGTAATTGTATTATTGAATAAAAATAAGAATTGATGGATAGAGAAAGAGAATTTGGCAAGGCTTTGAAGACATATTCTGACAAACATTTAGTGGTTGAAGAATTCTTGTATAAGAAGCTGAATATCCATGAGAAAATCTCTCCTGGGTCAATTACTCTGATACACAAATTCTGAGAGGCCTACCTTTTAGTATATCCTGAGAGAGATGTAAGTCACATTGAAGAGTAGCAGGAAAACAGCTTTGTTGGATTGTTGCTTCTACTGGAATAAGTCCAGGAAAAAAGGTCCAATATTCTTGCATGCTATTTTTTTCCTCTATTTTTTAAGAGATAATATTGCTTTACATTTGATTTAAATATTTTCTCTTTCCTTTTTTTCAGTTCTCAGTCAATTATGGCATCCCCATCATGCGGGTAGACTGGATCATGGAGGTGTGGGAAAACAGAAATGACATCTTGAGTCGAGCTGACCAAGAAAAATATGTAAGTCCTATGCTGTTGTTTGGATTTGACTCTTCTATGTAATTTTTTTACTACAACGGGTGGCCAAACTGTGGCTCGTGAACCACGTTGTTCTTTGATATTTAATGTGTGGCTTGTGGAAATATTTTAGCTGGTCTACTTTTCTCATCAGTCATTATAAAAGGTAAATAAAAAAAATTTCATGCTTTGAATTCATTTACCTGGTATAAACTGTGATTCAACTGGACTGAAATATTCGTTCAGTGTTCACGGTATAATGTTTATGTATTCTTCTTCCTATGTCTGAATAAAGGGCCATAATTGCCTACCACCAACCTTGTGTGCAAAACAGAGCTCTGTTTTCGGTAGCAAGGATCAACCTATTCAGCCAGAAACCATCAGCCTAAACACAAGAGTCTGTTGTTATCTCCTTCAACTACAAACTTAGAAAGCAAATGTGTTTCTAACCAGGAATAACAAACTAACCAAGATACCACGTATGGTTAGTGAATGTATTCAAGAATTTAAATCCTAATTTTGATGCTTGATATGAGAGGAGAATTGTTCTAAAGCCATGGGAAGCCGAGTGATTGGAGAAGTTTCAGCCCAGCAAGGGTAATTGGTTGGGGTATATATATATATATATATATATATATATATATATATATATATATATATATATATTGATTACTAATACAAATTAAGAGGTACAAATAAATATTATTGAGTACATGTATTTCTTGATATTTTTATAGTTTTTGTAGTGAAATATGCAACAATGTGAGGGTAGATTTTGTTTGTCTTGCGACTCTGAGACATCTGAGATTTATGTGGCTGTTGCATTAAGTGAATTAGGCAACCCTTGCATGATAAGACCAGTAACTCGGGCTAAGACATTGTTTTAACTATTTTAGTACCTCTGTTCAATCATCAAGCATGCCAGAAATTAATACTTTGTAATGGGTGTGCCCCAGTTACAACCGCTTCATCAACAGTATTGGTTATTATTATACCAGGTTTCAAAACGTATATATCTAGCAGTGATTTTTCTCATAATAAATATTATTTGCTCATGCTAAAACCTTTAATCCAGTATGCATTATGGCATTGTTTGATGACTTGATTATTGCTATTATACTTTTATCATTGTTAAATGAAAAGAAGCTTTATGCTGATATCCCACCTTACTGTGGATGTGCCAGAAAATCATGTATTCAGAACCAAATTAATCGTTTGAAGGACTACTTGCAAGAACTGTTCAGTTACTGTTTGATATATCTGCACAATATGTGCCCTTATGAACTCTGTGCTGTGACATCAAAGATTTGAATGATTTGACTTTACAATTTGTCACTATGAACAGTACTCATGGGGGCAGGAGTTTTAGCTATGTAGCACCCCGACTTTGGAATCAGTTACCCTATGATATTCAGAACATGCACATTTTAGGATGTTTTAAATCAAAAATGAAAACTCTCTTGTTTTAGGTTTTTATAATTATATGAACACATTTTATGATTATGGATCCTGCCCCTGTTATATTAATGACTTTAATGACAAGTTTCTCTTCTTTAACAGAGGTTCAAGTTCTTTGTTCAGCAGGGACTTGAGTATTGAGGTTCCCGAGGAAGGACGCTTTCTATCAATGCATGTGTTGTTATTATTATATTTTAGATTCTTATGTAAAACGTGCACCAAATTGAAGTTGGTTATTACCGAGCATCTTCCAGTAGGAGTAGCAAATTCTTTACAGGAATTAAAAAAAAATTTTTTTTGTTTATTGATCCCTTGGTTATGTGGCGCCCCTTATATCTTGGACAAGTTTGTAGTTATTATTGAGTTCTATTTAGTTCTCAGGGACATCAGTTATTGGTATGATGGTTTGTATATAGTTCTCGTTGAAGAATGGGACCCCCATGTGGACGTCTGTGGAAATGTTGAGGGAGGAAGGGAGGACATGTGTGCCTAGTATGAATGTGGTCTTGGAAACTAAACTGAGTAAAAAAGACATGTACAAGAATGTAAATGAGTAAATGGAAGGTACATTTAATTCATGACATATCAAATAAAGAATGAAAATGAAATACATGTAATGATAACATTGATGCGATCGATTGTGAAGAGAAGAGGCCTGTTTGGTTAAGAGGCTTATTCCTATATGTGAAAATGAAATATAGGAAAGAATAAGTATTTTAGGGACGCATGATTTAACGGGTTTAATGTCGTTTGGTTTATCTATTGAATGGAGCCTGATTAGTAGTGCCTGATATAATGAGTGGTATTGTTGAGTGAGTTAAATTATAAAAAGGTGGTTAGTTCAGGTGAGGTACAAGAAGGAGCTAAAAGGGGCGAAATAGTAAGTATATCATTTGCGTTGTTACCAGAAATTGTACTTGCAGTATTTGCATTTAGTAATCAGAGCCTTCTTGCTAAGATAAGTGACAAAAGACATATACATAGTCTCGGTCAAGGAACAGAAACTACGCTGACTGCAAGTTTAGAGAGTGGGAAGAGAATGTAACCGGCTAGGAAGCCAGGGCAACTAAGCATTTGTGTTCAGGGCTTTTATAGGGAGTCATCATCAGAAGTGACGTTTTTTTTATATCTAGCTAAAAGAAAGATTTTGTATGAAATTCTTGATGAAAATATTGGGGATACCACTGTTGCTATGAAGTGGAATGAAAAGAAGGTTTTTTGGGGGTTGAGGTCTATTTTATACTGAGAAGTATATGGAAACAATCTAGTTTTTATGAAATAATCTTCTACTCAAAAAAGTCCATTAATGATTGAAAATCCAGAAAATATCTGTTTCAAAGAAATCAAACCTCAGAAATTAACATTCCTAGGGAAATTATGAATCACCACCAACCATACGTTGAGTTGGAGGTGAGCAATTGAAAAGTTGGAAAAAAAGGGGTGATTAATGAATAACCTACTTTCATATTTGTTGGACTATAATCTCTAAAAAAAAGTCTGAATTTTCAACAAGCTGGCCTGCACTAGTGACCAATTTAGCATAAACTTATATTGCATGTTAACCCCCCCCCCAATACCATATTTTGGAGGGTAATTTTTGAAAAACAAAAACAAAAATTTTTTTTCCCCTGCTCATTGAGAGGAGCGTGTATGCAAAATGTCAAGTTTTTACTTTGATCAGTAAGGACTGGGAAAAATCCAGATAGAGGCATAGCTATAAATGTCAAAACACATGAATAACCTTAAGTCAGCAGCAGTGATTAAACCAGTTTGTTGTAGGTATGAGAAGTTGAATTATAAGAGAGAGAGAGGAAGCATTGATAAAGATAGGGATATAGAGTGAGTAGGCAAAGGAAGAGGAATATTTTTTTTCTTCTTTACGTCATGCTACACACATTCCTTGTTCAAAAATCAATTCTTGAGATTGAAAAAAATAGAAAATAGAAAAAAAAAGGAAAGTAGACTATACAGTCTTTTCATTTCATATATATATATATATATATATATATATATATATATATATATATACACACACACACATACACACACGTGTATATATATATATATATATATATATTTATAACTTTTTCCATTTCTACAACGAATCGTGTTGCATGTTGGATGATATTTTTTCATTTTATTTTTGATGCGATGATTTAACTTGAAAACTCATTTGGAAAGAAATTGTTTAATTTTTTAAATCTGTTTCGGTAATAAAACTATGTTGCAGTTTTTGAACAGTCAGTTCTTTTTCTCGTTTTCTCTTCAGATGTGCTTAAGGCTTAAGCCTTTTGAATTTTGTTATTTGGGATTCTATGGCTTCAGTGAAGAAGATAAGAAGCAAATGGAGGAATTGACTTCTGAAAATGGTGAGTCCTTTATTCTCTACTTGAAAATAGATGCCTTTCTGAAAAGTATGTAATTTAGGTCCCCCCCCCCTTGATATTAGCCAGTTTTTTTATAGCCTGGTTTGTAGTATGAGGTGGGCGTGTACTGACCCCCGACATTTTTGCATGAATTAATGCCAACTCATCCCCCTCCTCCCAAAAAACCCCAAACAAAACACCAATACAGACAGAATTCCGGATATTTTGGGTTACGTTGTTTTTAAGCCTATTTGATGACAGGTGACAGAAGTCCTACCTCCGCTGAGAATTTTTTTTGATTCATGCTGGTAAACCATCTGTAATGATGAAATGAATTAGACAAAAGCATTTCAGTAGTTACTAATGTATATCTAAAGTAAGGAAATTAGTTTGATTTCTTTCATCTTTGGAGCTCATGCCTACTGGTACTGGGTATCTGCAGCTGCAGAGGCTAAGGCTTCAAGGAGTCAAACGTTTGTCGATATTTTTTTTTTTCTTTTAAATACTGAACTTTGGTAAACTTTATGATGTATTGTGGTTATTTTGGTGGTATTATCTAATAAAAAGCAAACATTAAAGAATGCCTCTGTTTATTTGTTCAAATCTCAACTTAATCTTTATACAAAAGATGTTTGCTTTCTTTTGTCTATTGGCTATACGCAGTCATCGTGACTCAGTTATAATAGGGTTGGCTTTCTTTTTCATAATGGGGAACATAATAGTGATGATACCGGTAGTTGTAAAAATAGTGAGAGTGCCTGATAGTGGCATGTAGCCCATTTTGATCAAATGATGTAGCAGTATGGATTAGGAAAGTATACAGAAAAATGTGACTTGGGGAAACTCAGAATAGGAGATATAAATATTACATTGTATAATTGATACCTTGTTATTATGTCGTTTTTTTTTTTTTTTTTTTTTTTTCTCTGGAATAGTATTTCTGGATTAATGTCATACACAACTGGAAACTGTTCTTTAGCTCTTCCGTAATGGAAACCCCTCCTTGACTCTGCTCAAGTGGAAACCACTCCTTAGCATGGAAACCATGTTTTCTACATTTAAACCTTATTTATCTTTTTAAAAGTTCTATTTAAAAAATTCAACTAAGAAGGAGGCAACTTTGATCAGTCCTTATTCCCATTTATTTACTGCTTAATTTTCTTAGGTGAGTTAATGTTATGAGAACAGAATGAAATTTATGATTATTTAATGATGATTGAGACTGGGTTGAATTTAGGAGACATATTTCCCCTTTCTCTTTCTCTCTCTCTCTTTTTCTTTTTTCTCCTTCTTCTACTCTTCTTCTTTCATTCTCTGATTTGGAACATTGATAGCTGAATCTTCTACCGTATATCACCTGTTCTCTTCCTGATTGTTGGTCATTGATTTGTGCTTATTTTACAGGTGGAACCTACTTACCAGTTGATGATGACCGCTGTACGCATCTTGTTGTTGATGATCATGCTGTGACAATACTCCCCGAAAATATCAAGCCGAAAGGTTTTGTCGTCCGAGCTGAAGTAAGTTCTCCTTTTTCACACTTTGTACGAAGAAATCAACTGTCTCTGCCCTAATGTAGAAGAATAGAGAAACGAATGTTCGCTGATCACAAGATTTTTTCAAGGGGAGATAATCCAAGCCTTATCTCAGAGACTTATCCAATTCAGACATTGGAGTAGCTTTGAATTTGAAAGGCTGTTATTAGTATTTTTCATAATCCAAGTATTCTAATTTCAAGTTTTTTTTCTAAAGTCTCAACTCTACTCCAATGCTGTAATGCATTTTTTAACATAGTCTTGAGTGTTTCTGGGATGTATTATTGATTGTTACATCATAACTGCCTATCTCATTTTATTACAACCTTTTTAATTGTTTGTTTTTTTTTGTTTTTTTCTTAGCTATGTTAATGTACTTCACAATCCATTATAATAAGGATCGGACCTGACATACAACCAGACAATTATATAATCAAACATACTAATTTGCACACATGGCTTCCATATTGATAGATATTTATGTGTCGGAGAGGAAAAGATTTGAACAAGTAAAAGGTTATTTGAACTAAGTTTACAATATTTTCCTGATATTAGTTTTTCTTTTTTTTTTTTGTCTCTATGAAAATCTGTTAAGATTTGTATATCCACATATTTACTTGATCATTCAGTGGAACTGTAACACTACAGCCAAATTCCTGCTTATTTGGAGTTTTCATACTTAATAAGCTCAATAACATCTACCTACAATTGAAGAAATCTGTGTGTGGATCGTGATTAGTAGACATTCACCAGGTATATTAGAGCACAAGGCGGTGCAGTGTCGTTAAATCTAATGAAAAAATGAGATTTAAAGAATATAAGTCTTCATAGTTTCTATAATTTACCTTGGTGTCCACTGTTTAGAATTATCCAAATTGGCAACACTGTAAAGAAGTTATTGAAATAATCCAAAGCCGTATGATGAATGGAGAATAAATTTACCTGACAATCATTGCAGACTGCTTTACACACCATGATGTCCTTTCAACCCTGCATCTTTGGAACAAACTGCCCTAATAAAGCTCAATGGAGGTAGATAATTATTTTTAAAAGAAAATTCTGCTGTGTTTAAATAATTATTCAATGTATTGTAAGCATAGATTATTCCAAGATGTTGTTTGATTTTTGCTGGTCTGATTATCCATTTTGTATGTATGTGTCATTGTTCTCCACTCATACTCTAATCAAGTGTATTGTTGGCTTAGGTAGGTAATTGTTAGGAAGACCCATTTCTGTCAAAAGTTTGTTCTGCCTATGGCATCTTGTATTCTTCAATGGTCGCCCATCTAAGTACAGCCCATGTGTGACATTGTTTAACGTAGATGATCCTACAAGATTGGGTATATCCAATGTAATTTGTCCTTGGCTTTGCCGAGAGTTTCCTCGATAATTATGCTGTGTGTGTAACGGAGAGGCATTGATTGTCATTCTTAGAATCGTTGGTATGATACGACAGATTGAAAAGCAGCTCACCAAACCGAAGGTGAACTCTTTACCGCTAGGCCATAGTGATGGTTAATTATCCATTATAACCAACTTGAATAGATGTCCTCAGTGACTTTATTTCCTACTGGATTAAGCAATATTGCATTCTGCCTCACCATTTTCAGTGGCAAAATGAAAGCCAAAAAATGCCATCAAAATATAATTCTGATTTCTATTTTGCAGTGGTTTTGGGGTAGCATACAAATGGATGCCTGTGCGTGGGAAGACATTTACTTATATGAAAAGGTTGGTTTTGATTTATTTGACTTCTTTCTTTCATTATTTTTGTATTAACTAAAAAATGTACATTTGAGAATTGTTCATGGTTATATTTACTCTCAAGTTGGTCAAAATCTCTTCACTTGAATCGAATTAAAAATTGCATTTGACACTGTAAACTTGTTTTTGATTTTTTTTTTTTTCAATAATAGGTTTTATATGAAAACTATCACAATTTGTCTTTGCTCAAATAAGATCATGTATTTGAAGTTCACAGATAGAGAGGTATTAATTCACAAAGTCAAGCTGTGTTTTGTTTTTATAGCTTAATGTGCAGAAATGAACAAACATTTTCAATACCTATTATATGAAAGAATTTGAAATTTCAAAGATTATGAAAAAGAAGCTATTTAAACCTTTGAAGTTTACAATGTTTTCCTGTTGCTAGATCTTTTCTCTCCGAATAAAATTCAGTTTTAGGTGTATAGATATTTACTCAATAACAGTTATATCATGATGACAACATAATGCATATTCATTTGATGTCTTTTCATTTTTTTATCTGCTTTTAGAAAGAAACTCCTGAAAAGAAAATTCCAGCTTGTTTAAATAATTCTTCTTCGAAAAATAGAAAGCGCAGATTACTTCAGGATATTAACCAGCGACATAAGGATGATCCCCAGTCCCCCCAATGGGGACCCAAAAGACTTTCTAGTGACCGTGATACCTCAATCACAGCCAATCTGAAATTTCATGAGGAAAGCAATACATCTACCACAGAAGGTATGCTGGTTTGTATGGTTATTTCATGAAAAGTGGAGTAGAAATTAAACAATTTAAACTGATTTTTATATTTTCCAATGCTCAAAAACAAATTTTTTTGTGGTAAATATACTCAATGAGAAAACATTTTCAATGATCTAAGTTCTAAAACTTGTTCACTATATGTAAAGTAGAAAAATTATTAGAATTTTTTCTGTATCTATTTTTTTTACAGTTGTAGTTTTCTTCAGATATTTTTAGGATCTTCAAAAACTTGTATGAAAAAAAACATTTAAAAAAACAAGTTCATTTGTATTTTTTTTGCTCATGATGCAAATTAAATTGTTTGGAATTATACACGAAGGAGAATAAGATGAAAATGATCAATTTAGGCGAGTATGAATGAAATTCTATGATGAAGATTTAAGGTTGAATTAGATTGGATAATACTCTAAGCCATCATATGTGGGGGGGAAAAAGTATATTGAATTTACTTCTTCTTTTATTAAAACAGCCCCCCCCCCCAAATTGATGATGTTATTGATGTAGAGATTGTTTGAATGCTGAAAATAGAATTCTAATGTAAACTATTGCACTTCTTCCTAAGAAAATATTAATAATGCTGAGAGATATCAAGAAAATTTTGTAATTTCAAAGCATTTTGTATCAAATCAGCATGGAGAATATTTTAATAGAGTTAGAGGAACTATACATTGTTTACCCATAGTGCCAATATCTTGCCAAAATTTTTGATATCAATAAATGACAAAAGTATGGTAACATAACTCACAGTTTGGCGCATAGCTGACCCAGTGACACAGGCATGGGGCTGGTCAGCCCCTGATTTTCAATGAGAAAATGATTTGCAAGAACACTGACTTGTTCAGTTTTGGTATTTACTTATGATCTGGACAAATTTTCAACGAGTTTACTTTTAATGATCAAAATTTGTTTTCTTAGCAATCATCTCACCAATCTTGTCAGATTCCTTGTGCAAGAAGGCAGGAGATGATTCAGTCTTGTGACCAAAATGACTGAAAACCGCTTAGGCTCCAAATGATAGTTTATGGCATGACTTACCCTGGGGTCATATTCTTCTCTATATATCTTTCTATGGTGAAATCTATAAATTATCCCTCCTTAAAATTATTATTATTATTTTTTTTTTTTTTTAAATTGAGATTTTTGTTCACTATTTCATTATCAAGAAGAAGCCTTAACCATTTTATGATTTTTGTTTTGTAGAAAAAAAAATTAATGATAAAAAACCTGGCAAGCAGTCACAGCGATGCTTGGTTGTCATGGAATTGCTGCAAACTGAGCGTAATTATGTCAAGATCTTGGATACGATTTTGAATGTAAGTACAATACAGGTGTAGAGCAGTTTGTGATATTAGGCAGTTGATTGGTGGACCCGAACATTTTTAGCTACATGTGTTATTACCCACTCATCCAGAGATTTGCAAATAAAAAATGGACTTACTCAATATTGTTGCATAAACTTGAAACTTTGTGGTATTCAAGAAGGAAGTTAGGATACAGATCTATGAAAATATAGGTGTATATTTTTATTTGGTATTGTTCCAAGTGGCATCCGGAGAGCGAGTAGGTATTAGTGCTTAGGTACATGGGAGCCATCTTGGTGTCTTGTGGTTTGTGATTACCGGCAATGTGGTCTACCCAAGACAGCAACTATCACTTTCTTATAGGGGATCTATGCCCATACGTTTGTTGGATCCCCCCCTACTCTTCTTGGTGTCTCCACCCACATCCATCTACGCTTTTTGATGTATCTACCCTCCTGGATGTAGCTTCTTCCGGTTGAAACACCTGTTGTTTTTCTGTTCAGGAAAGCAGAAGTAGCACGTCTTTTTTTTCAACACCTGTCGTCGAGTTGTCCCAAGGATGCTTTTCTACATTTGCACACTCTGTTTATTGTTATCAGTGGGCACAAGATATAAGATCAATCCCTTGACCTTTTTTCTGCTCTTCAACAATATTACTAAAATATCACATTTCCTCTATTTGTAATCAATTAACATAATTAATGTTTGACACATAATTTCTTTGATTTTGGTTAACAACACCTGTTCACTGTTGAACCTGTGATTATTTTTTGATTTTCAGTGATGACGCAGTTGTCTTTCTTGGCCCTCAACACTCGTGTCATAAATGGGGACTACCGTATTTTTTTTTCTATTCGTTGGTGACCAACAAAAATATAACCCGAGTGTGAAAATTGCTCTAGATACATTTTCAAATTATTTAATTGATTCTCCATTTTTGCTCACAGATCGGCTTTTTCTATTCCAGACTTTCAAGAAAAATATCGAAAGTCCTGACCAGTACAATGGACCCATATTGGCCCCTCTGCAGGTGAAATCGATATTTGGCAAGATTCCTCCCATTTATGATGTCCATTGTCAAATGAGGAATGAATTGGAGGAAATTGTCAACAACTGGAAGGAGGAGGTCATTGTTGGAAATGTTATTCTCAAACATGTTAGTTAATCTTCATTATTATTGCTTGATACTTTCATTTGTTTCCCCAGATGTTTAATTCTTGGTAGATTTCATTTATAATTCCACAACCAGTTTAGATTGTTACTGTTGATTCTGATGGCTATTTTTTTGACCTTCGTCTTAATTTTTTAGTTGCTTGTTAAGCTGAAGGTGAAAATTACTCGTAAGAGTTAATAATGATGACTTTTAATACTTCATCTAATAGAAATAATATTTGTACCTCACATGAATGAATCGCTGCAGTCTTTGTGTGTACCCGAACTAATTATCTAAAAGAAATCATCCTGAAAAACTAGATCTTTTGACTAAAATTATCTTTAAAAAGAAAACCCCAAAATACCAGCAAAAAATTTGGGCATTGTTGGTCCAAAATGACCATTAGACCCTAAAAAGGCACTTTTTAGAAAGGTGGTGTGTAGTGGTGTACTCATGAAAATATTCAAGGTTGTAGTGCCCAAAGACACGCACACACACGCACAAGGAATGGAAAAAGAATCTATTGCCATCTTGGCTGGTTAGTCAGATTGGCCAATTGTGGGGCTATGGTGATTTGATAAGGATGATCTATTATACTTCATCTAATAAAAAATAAATGGAAAATATAATATAGTTTTATCTTTACTTATTCGAAGGGTTTTTATTTATCTTGCATTTAAAAGAAAACCTATCCTAATCCCTCTTGTCTCATTTCTGTTGATTTATCTAATTTGAGGTTGTTACCCATACCACACTTTTTGATATAAGGGTTTGTTGTCTTTGAATCAATTTGATTCTAAAAAAATTGATTTGATTAAATCAGTTTTTCATGAATGGAAAAAAAAAATGCTTTTCAAATATGTCGGTTCATAGTGATTAAACCTTGACAGAACAATTTGCTTCACTGAACATTTCATTTAAAATCATATTATTATTTTCTCCAATATGCTTACATGCATAAAAACTCTCTAGCGGGATAAACGTTTCCATTTTCATCCAAAATTGGGTTTGTTTGTGATGTTCTGGAAAAGCACCAAATACGAGTACAACTTTACCCAGGGTAATCTGTTAAAGCATTAAATATCTTAAATGCTTAAAAAAGAAAAAAAAAAAATTTTTTTTTCATTTTTCCCCTTTCTGGACTATTTGTAGGCTGAAACCCTAGTGAAAACCTATCCACCTTTTGTCAATTACTTTGAAAAGACGAAAGAGTGCATTCTAGAGTGTGAGAAAAGAAATCCTAGATTTCATGCCTTCCTCAAGGTAAGTCAGCTTTTTTTTTTTCCTTTGGGTAATTATTTAAAAAATATCCTTGTTAGTTGATTTTGCTGAATTAGTTGCTAAAATTGAAATGACCTTCTACACAAGTGTTTCCCAAACTTTTTCGGGCTATTGCCTCTTTGGATATTATATGATATTATATATCATGGACGCCTTCCTGGTGAGTTGATCAAAAATGATATGTTTCAAGAAATAAATTTCCAGCATTACTTGATCACTGCTGTAAAATCGACTTTGTGTAGTTGGTATCGATATGTATTTTTGACTCCTCACTACTGCCCCCTTGATTTTTAGTGCCCCCCCCCATATGATTTTAACTCCGATTGATTTGTGTGAGCCTAAAGAAGCTTAACTTTCCTTTGTCATTGTATTTTTTCTTTTTCTGCATATACCTGTTATTTAGAGCAGACCACTTCATGTCCCCCCCCGTTTTGCGTCTTCCCTTTTAGTCCCTAGCTTATATTCAAGTGAAGCAATTCATTATCACTTTCTTTAGTCATTTTTTATTCCCAGTGTTTTTTCTTCATTTTTTTATTTTTCTCAATTGAATATTTTTAATCATCCTATGTTCTGTTCGTTGTTTTTTTTTTTTTTTCTTTCTATAGAAAACTAACAATTTCAAGCATAAAAATATCACAACCAAAAATGTCTCCCATGAGTAAATTGTATAATTAGTGGAGAGATACTTTATATAGAAAAAATATTTGACCATTTCCTATCTGAACCAGGATTACAGATACTATATCTCTCTGATAACTGTTTATTTACCCAAATTACTTAAAAATCATTATTTTTCACTTTCAATTTGCTCAAACAATTTATAATCAATGTATTTTCATAATTTTTCTTTTTGTTACATTCTCTTTTCTTGTTATACTAATTAGTGATTAGTGAAAACAAAATAATGAAGTGTGATTGACTCTAGCAATTTGTAATTTCACTTTGTTGGGCTTGAACTTATGAATTAAGATGAATACAAAAATAAATTATTTTTCCTTTTTTTTTTTTTTTTTACTATTTCATAAAATTTGATTTTGTTGAACAATGTCCAGGCAGTCTTTTTATAAGTATTAAAATGGACAAAACACAATATCAATCGATCTATCCAGTATCAACCTTATTTTTTTAGGCTTTCACTGAATGTAAATTTTGTTCTTTCAGGTAATGATTGTAATTCAGATATTGAAGAAAAATGTATTAAGAAATTTCTATGTACATGTATGTCAAATATATATATATATATATATATATATGTATGTATGTATATATATATATATATATATATATATATATATATATATATATATATATGAATTACATAGATGTATAGCTGGTGCATGTTGACCTTTCATGCTTATGATTGCTGATGAATGCGTTAGGCATGAAATGTTAACATCTACTGGGTATACATCCTTGTAAATTTTTTTTTTTTTTTCAATATATAAATGGCTCTATTAATTGTGATATTGAGCACTGTGATTGAATATCAACAATGGATAAAATCTGTTTTCTATTTCTTTGTATATTCTTACCAATTGAAAATATATCATAGTGATCTGTTAATGTTGCCTCATTATTT
Source organism: Thysanoteuthis rhombus (assembly GCA_963457665.1). Classification (NCBI taxonomy): domain Eukaryota; kingdom Metazoa; phylum Mollusca; class Cephalopoda; order Oegopsida; family Thysanoteuthidae; genus Thysanoteuthis; species Thysanoteuthis major. The sequence goes on from OY735215.1 coordinate 38,996,734, forward strand.
GTAAAAATATTTGAGAAAAATTATTTTCTCTACTGATATAGGTTTCTTTAAATAAGCCTGAGTGTGGTCGACAAAGTTTGGTGGAGCTGATGATACGACCTGTCCAACGCCTTGGTAGTGTCATTTTACTTTTAAATGGTGAGTGAAGTTATTCTTTATTTTTTGGTAGTGTTAAAATTATGTCTTTTTGGATGATTGAACTCTTTCTTGTTTTGGCTGAACCATTTGTAACGTCTATATTTGTTTTAAATTTGAATAAAGGGAAACAACTGTCTCCGGGTTTCAAGCCTTGACCCCTTATGGACCGCAAGAACGGAATCAGGCACTTGATACCCTGGTGGTTTACCACTCATTCATTGCCCACTCTTCACATAATTTTAATACTGCACTAATTGTGCATGAAGTTGATTGCGTTCAACTGACGGAACAAACCCTTCAACGCCCTAAAAACACAAATCTTACACCATTCACCACTTTCTTCTGGTGTACTACCTGAATATGATAGTCATAAACAGAATTTTCTCTCCAATGATAGCAATGTTACAACAATGGATTTGGATGATATCATTTTCTTGTTAGTCCTGGATTTCCATGCTTTGTCTCTATTAGAAAAGCTATATTGTGTTGAGTTCTTTACTTGTCTAACTTTGATACCCAGTTCTTTTTGGTACCCTGAAGAGGCCTGTAGAATGGATTGGCTGTAATGTCATGTCAACAACACACGCAAAATCTGTAGACTATCTGTGATCCTAGTTTTGCTCAGAATTTAAGTTTGAACTAAAGATAGTGTTTCAGATATAAATCTCTATTAGAATGATGAATTAAAATTGTCCGACTGTTCTGCTCTTCCATCCTAGTTACATCTTTGCTAATTTCTTTCAAGACTTCTGATTTTAGGGGATTGACTGAATGCTGAACCTCTTTTGAGTCAAAATGTTTTTTTTTTTTTTCCAGAAATCTTGAAGAGGACAGCAAAATCCAACCCTGACTCCCAGAAACTTGAAGAGGCTGTAAGGGCATTGAAAGAAGTTCTTACGTAAGTTCTTTATGATCTAAAGGTTTTAGAATTCTTACAAACGTTGAAATCAAGAGAAGAAAGTTTGTAATACTGTGAATTGAAAAAATAGGTGAAAGTTCATGTTTTTTTTTTTTTAATGCCAAGTGTACTATGTTCAATAATCCAGAAGGTCTGCACCTACCTATTTCGTTGGCCAAAATGTTTTGTCTGTTTTTGTAAAATGGCATTGGGATAAAGTTTTAACTAAGTTGATTCAGAAAATGTTGCTTTTGGTTATATAGTGACGGCTGTCATATCAACGTACACTTGAAAAAAAAAAAAAAAAAAAATGTCAAACTTGTCATATTTTTGTTCTTTGATTCTAACATTGGGGATAGAAGAATGTAAGCAACAATTTTTGCATACTATGTTTTTATTTAATTTCAAGATGATAAAAAATTGTTCCAATGCAAAAAAAGATTTGTGCAGTTTATAGAGAAGGTAGTGTTAATTATCAAATGTGTCAAAAGTGGTTTGCAGAGTTTTATACTGGAGATTTCTGTATTATCTACATCGTATGGCTGAGTTGCCCGTGCTACATTGATATTGAATGTGAATATAGGGAAGCAACCGCCCCTGGGTTATCGCCCTTGACCCCTAACGGCCAGTGACTAAAAAAAAAAAAAAGCGGTGAGACACTTGATGCACAGCAGCTTACTAACCAACGTGTGTTCATAGTCCACGTTACAACCATTTTTAATCTGTACTAACCACCAAAGCTAACCTCTAAAAACCTTAACAGTGTAAATGTCCCAACTATTTCTGAATAATGCTTCATGGTCGGGTCGATCAGTTGAAGATGGTTGTAGTCAAGTGGCACAAAATAAACAATTAGGAGAGGACCGAGGTTGTTTTACTTCTGTAGAAAGTACAATACCAAAGAAATGAAAAAAAGATGGTTTTCTTTTATTTTCAACAAAATTTTTTTTTAGTATAAAAATTTAAGCTCCTGCAAAGAGGATAGTGAACCAGGGTTGCCTTATTTGGCCAGAAGGGAATAAATTTCTGATCTACTTGTGTTCATAGGTGTTTTCATAAATAACAATAACTTTTTTTTCTCTCAAAAAATCATTCAACATTACCTGATTCTAATTGAATCATCAGGCACTTGAGGATTTTCCATTATGCAATTTTACTTGATCATGTTCAAGAATGATGTTAATATTTTCAATTTTTCTCTCTTGATTGAAAATAATGTTTATATATGAAATTTTTTTTTATCAGATGAGTTTCCTTCAGTTAATTGTTTTATACACACTGAATGAAAACATTGCAGTGTCAAATTTAAAGTTGTTTGGGCTAGTGGTTCTGAGTGGATGTGCTTGATTTACAATAGAAAAAAAATCTATGCTGGAATGATCACCCGTTCCTTGTCTGTAAAAAGTGATGTTTTTTACCATGCAGTGGGTGTCTCTAATCATTTCAGAATACGGAGAGAGAGAAGATTGCTTTATTTTTCTGTAGAATGAGATTAAAATATAGTTAGATGACAAAATGGCATTTATAGAAAAAAATATGTTTCGATAGTTCTGATTAATGATAATGTTTCTGTATTGATTGTTGCTATTAACTACATCATAAATAAATAGCAGCATCTCAAACCCCCAGGAGATTTTCATGAAACTGAATGCATCCTTTGAACATGCTTGCCCTAGTTTTCAATGATGACAGTAACATTTTTAAATGATTGATAGTATTACCACCACCATAACCTTGATTATTTGTTTTATATAATAAAACAATTGATTGAAAACTTATTTTCACTGATGAAGAAAAATCAGTCATTAGTCAAACGCCACTGAAATTGTTTGTTTTCTGCTTTAAAAAAAAAAACATTTTAGGTACATCAACGAGGATAAAAAGAAGACTGAAAACAGAGTCGAGATGTTTAACTTGTTCAATGACATTGATTGTTGTCCGGTGAGTACAAGTTTCCTCTGAAACCGTGGTCCTTGGACTTTTTTACTCTATGCCTCAAAATATTTGATATTCACCTTGCTGAAAACAAAAATCATTCATATAATATATTATATATATTTCCTGTCCTTTACTTTTTTGCAGGCCAACTTATTGTCCTCTCATCGTATATTCCTCAAGAGAGTTGATGTGATTGAAATCCTAAATGCAGTCAGTTTAAAAGGGGATGCTCTCTCCCTGTTTTTGTTCAGTGACAACTTAGAGGTGAGTACTTTGATACAGACTTTATTAGTCTTCTTGGGGTTGCCAGATTTGGCCTGAAAGAGAGGTAATCCGAACTTTATCTCTGAAACTTATCTTGCACAGGTTTTGGAGTAGCAGCAAATTTTGCAATTGAGCAAATCTGGAGGCAAAGGTTCAAAACCAGCATCAAGAGGCTGGTATTGAGCCTCAGTCCTCAAAGTAACTCGAATTTCAAATTCAATCTCTGTTTTGGGTTAGCCTGAGATGAGCTCAAATTATATCCTCTTCTGGCCAAATCTAGCTACTCTGATCTCTCTTCATGAATCCTTGAACTGTTTTTTTGAAAAAAGATTATTTTGGCTAAAAAAAAATCCATTTTGAAAGATGAGATGTTTTTTTTTTTTTGTATTTTTTCTTAAATTCTGTGATGAGATATTTTTATTGTATTTTCAAATTATTATCCTTATCTTTTATTTCTAAAACTTCATTTCAGCCAATGTATTCTTTGATCTTCATATTTGTATATTTATATTCTCAGGATTTTGTTCAGTTAAGACTAGTTTGTTTGAACCGTGCAATAGTCCAAGGGCTGTAATAGTCCTGTGAGAATTTCTGAGAGGACTAATAAAACCAGTTGGACATGCTGCAGGGACCTTCAGTGAGTAAAAATATCTTGGGTAGACATTCCAGATAAGTTGCAAAAACTTTTAGCCCCATTTCTCATAATGATCGAATTTTTGCTGTGATCAGATCAGTAAAAGCAATTTTTCATCAAATATAGGTATACTGTTTATAATGGGAAAGGAAATTTTTATGCTGATTTTAGTTCACTGAAGAACCATATGCTTCAGAACCAGTCATTTTGAGTTATCTGCAATCAAATGGCATAAACCGATGTTTTAAAATGAAACACCAGTGTGGACTGAAAGCTATAAAATTGGGAAAGTAATTGCCAATGGATCTGCTCCAAAATCCAATCGTTTCTCTCCTAATCTATTTCCTATCTTTCCACAAAATTTTATTGTAAATAGCTCAAAATGACTTTCATCTGAGGCATATAGTGTCTCCATAAACCTTACTCAGCATGAAATTTCCTTTCGAACAATATACGGTGTGCCATATTTCACAAATTGTTTTTTCTGACTAGGACAACACTGGAAATATGCCATTATAAAAAATAGCTTGACATTTTTGCAACTGGATTATTTTGCAACCCAAGATATTTCTACACTCTGAAGGTCCCGTCAGCATATCTAATTGGTTTCATTTGTCAACTCAAAAATTCTTATGAGGCTCTATCACAGAGGGAATTATTTTTCTTTCAATTTTAAGTGTTTTCATCCATTAGACTAGATAATTCTGGAAAGAAAACTTCCAAGCTTGCACTTTTTTTTAATAATTCCAAATTCTTTAGGTTTTGGGTTAGAGCTGATGGTATTAAAGAGAGTGACCGGAAGAAGAGAAAATAATTCTTGTTTGCCATACCTCGATAAAAATAGTGGGAAGTAATTTCCCACTTTATTATTGTAGTTACATTGTAAATAGAATCCTTTCGTAAAACCTTTGAAAATGTTTTTCTAAAAACTGACAAATTTTGTGAAGGTCCTAGTGATTAATGAATTAAAAGCATGTAAAATTTTGAAGAAATTTCTCCTAGAAATGTGTGGCACAAACAAACAAATGTTAACCTTTTGTATAAGTTGAAGAGAAAAACAAATTCCAAGAACAGAAAATACAATACACACCTGAGGAAGGCTAATGAACGTATTGGCTGAATAGTTGAGCTAAAAAAAAATGGCTCAAGAAATACATGGAATTATACATATATACATATATTCCCTTCCTCTAAGATTTGTAATATAGACCACTCTTATGTACCTGGCAGCCTATTCGAAAAATAAATTACATAAAGTCTGTAAAAATGCTCTTAACCATTGAATTATTGACAAAAAGGTAATTTTGATTTCTAAGTACCTTTGTATGGGTCAGATCATGAGTTGAATTTCATCATACAGGCCTATTGTATCCAGTGAAATGAAAACAGTTGTTGAAGAAATATTGAACTTTGTTGTGGGTACCATATATGTTTTCATTTTTTTTTAATTAAAAGATTTTAGAACTACTTGATCACATTTCATTTGCATTTGTTTCAGATCTGTAAAAGAAGAACCAAGTCTTTGAGTAGTTCAAGCAAGAGTCCTTCCAGCCACAAGACTCCTCAGAAACCTTTCAAACACCTGGCTCTGTTACCACTGAACAGCATCAAGGCAGTTTTAGACTTGAATGAGACTCATGGTAAGTATTGGAACCCCCACCTCCACTCATCTGTTTATTAGAAATTATCAACACAGGTTTCTTCAGTTTTTAAGTGATGTATGTACATCTAGATGTGTCACATGTAAGGGCAACACCAATGGAGCCAGGGGGCTGAAAATTTAGATATTTATGTCTTTGGTTTGGAAAATTTTTTTCTCTTGTTTTAGGAAATCTCCCCCCCCCCCATAATTTAGGCAGAAGAGAGGGATCAATTTGCAATTGATTTTATGCTAAATTGGTCCCTTAATTTGTGCTTGGCACCATTCATGCATTTTTTTCCTTCGTGTTTAAAAAAAAAAAAGTAAATTATATGAAATTTTTTTTTAGTCTGTATAAACTGGATAAAAAAGTTAAAATGTAGCTGCTATAAATTCTGAAAAGTCTGTGCTCATTATGCTTATTTTTCTTTTTTCTTTTCTTTTTTTCTTTTCTTTTTTTCTTTTTTTCTTTTCTTTTTTTCTTTTTTTCTTTTCTTTTTTTCTTTTTTTCTTTTTTCTTTTCTTTTTTTCTTTTTTCTTTTCTTTTTTCTTTTTTTCCTTTTTCTTTCTTTCTTTCTTTCTTCTTTCTTTTTTCTCTAGGATTTCATAGCCCATAATTGAAGGTGTATGATACAAGAGTTATTATTGCACACAAATAATTATGGTACTTTAGTATGAGGTTGCAAAAATTTCTAAATCCTTCTCAGCAGAGAAACAGACATATGTCTCTATTTCTATCTTTTTTCAATATTATTTCAGTTTGTCAGAATGCATTTGGCCTGAGCTGCAATAATGGAGACAAGAATATTTGGTATGCTTTCAAAATTGATGGAGAAACATCCAAGAGAGAATTCCAAACTTTGTTGTGTCGGACAATAGCAGACACCTTGTGCCGTACAGATTATGTAAGTGTTTCATTGAACCAACGTAGCCAGCAAAGATGGCGAAGAGTTCTCACTTTTTTTTTTTTTTTTTTTTTTTTTACATGTGCAGCTCTCAGTGCTACTGGCTATCGTTTCTTCAGAAGCTAGATGTCTCTTTATCCTATTTTAGATGTTTTCCTGTGGAAAACGTCAGTGATGTCATAAATGGAATTTATTCTGACCATATTTATTCTTTGATGGAATTCTTTCACATGACTTCAAATTGATGCTACAGTTGTTTACTTATTAACTGTGATGGCGAGTTTTTCAAAATTCTTTTAAGAAAAAAACATTTCTGGCTTTGCTGGGGCCAACTTTTATTAATTTCAATTTTACAAAATAATTTCCAGAATTATTTAGAAAAAAATGAAAAAAAAAATTTTGTTGCAGTATAATGACTATATCTGGTACTTTTGGAAAATGGGAAATTATTGGATCATTAAGTCACTACTTTGACTTCTACTATAGCTAATGTCACTCTCCTACTACCTTACTACCACAGTCAAAAGTATATGAATGTGTAGAACTAGTATAACATTTTAACTAAGTAAGTATCAAGAATAAGTGATGAACTCAATTCAGTGTACGAAAGTCTTGGTATCAAATAGATACAACACATTCAGAAAGCATCTTATGTACAACATAACTGGGCTTCAAGGAATTACCTTGAACCATTCAAGTTACAATACTGAAAACATAACAGCTGACAACATGGATATAACATCCAATACCAGATATAATAGTTTGATACAACTGTTCAATAACGTATAAATTGTACTGATTAAATAATGGGTGACCTGGTTTCTCAGCAAAACAATTTGTGATGGAAAGATCCCAATGATGGAGTTGGAATCAATATTGTAGCAACAATTAGATTTTTCTTCTGATATATTTTTGAAATAAGTTGCATAGTCATGATGAAAATGATATGATAAGGAATAGTTATAGAATAATATATATATATATATATATATATATATATATATATATATATATATATATGCCCCAAGAGGTATGATAAATAAATGCACCAAAAACTAACAAGATTTATTGAAGTCGAATAAGACCTCGTTATACACAGTAGATAGGTTTTGAGTGCTCTTCACGCATACGGTCAATGAACCATAATTATACCAGGCTTGCTATGTGGATTCTTGGTCTATAAGATGCATTTTTCCTGAAAAAGGCCCTAAAAAATTATCCAACTTCCTAGAACTTGAAAGTCAAGTTGTAGGGAGGAGTGTGCCAACCCTCACAAACCCCAGTCAGAAAATACAAGCACTCATGGATCCCCCCTCCTAAGTACTTAGGGTGCATCTTAGCACTTGTAGTGTCTTGTCAGCTGGGAAATACTGTACATAATGTCCATTTTCTTTCATTACATTTACACCTTTCTGATAAAAGTACTTAACCAAGATTAATCATAGCCCATATTTATTTATCTATTTATTTATTTATTTTTTTCAACCCTTCTTTGTGTAAAATAGACATATATTGTAGTAAGGCAAAGTCATGGAGTACCCTGTAAGGAACAAGACCTTGAGCAAATGCTCAAGGGTCTACAGCAGTATTCCCTCTGAATCTGACATTGCTAATCTTGTGCCAGGAAAACATCATCCTTTGCATAGCTGTCAGAAAACAATGATTGAACATGTGTTATATATTAGAAAGATTGGATCGATTAGTGGGACAGCGAAAGGATAACGATCTCAGAGAGAAGGAAATAGAAAGAAAGAGAGTGACTGGCTGCAAAAGCTGGGGCCAGAGATGTAGCCAGCTAGTAGTGCTGTAGCTAGTGAGCCTTGGACCATGTGCGTCCAGGGGTTTATAGGGGTTGTCATTGGAAGTGACGTTTTGGATATCTAGCTAAAAGAAGAGTTTCGTACTCAATTCCTAACTAAAAGTATAGGGGGTACTACAATTGAACACATGTCATATATTAGAATTTGAATAAATGTAATTCATTGTAAATCAATGACTTTTAAAGGTCAGATATGTTTTTTTTTTTTTTTTTTTTAAATTGTAGTTTATCAATTCATCTAAAAGTTAAATGCTGAAAATAGAAGTCTGCCAAAATATTTCCATTATGGAAGGGCTCCTCGGGTTTTCAAAGTTTTCGAACCACTGGTGCGGAAGATAAATGAATGAAAAGTATAAAACTGTCGAAAACTATTCAATTCTGCTTTGGAATATCAAGTTTAGAAATGAGTGACTTTAAAACCAGACAATTAATGAGTTGTCTCAGGTGTGTTTCCCAGAAATGAAAAATGTATGAAATGTTACTAACTTGCCCCAGGGTTGTGTTGATTGTATAACGCTTTGTATGTCAAGACTTCTTAAACTCATTTTACTCCTGATGTATAATTACTTTGTTTTGACAGGAAAAGTTTCTTGTAACTGTCGATGGTGAAACGTTAAACGCTGACACCCGGGACTTGACTTGGAGTCGAGCTCATCGGTAAATATCTGCTTGATTATTTTTGTATCATGGGAAATAAATGCACAAAAGTTATCGCCCTTGGCAGACATTTCGAAAATTATGGAAGAGCAGGCTAATTATGACTAAGTTATTTCATGATTTAGGAAAAAAACTAATTCCTACTTATATAATCTGTTTATATATTATAAACAGTTGTGCGTATTGTACACTGAGGGTACTCTTTTAAATAACGCAAAGGATATCCAAGTTGATATGCCAAGGTTGTTGATAATAGTGTACAGAATTAGCTGCAGTCAGTTTTTAGTAAAGGTACTTGTGCAAAATTGCTCAAGTGTATTTTTCTTTATTGAAATTGAAAATTATTTGATATAACTGCTTTATTCAAAAGCTAGCCAATTATGAAGTGATAACTCTGCTGTCAAAAGTTTGGTTTTTATCTACAATTTTCATTTGTTTTAAGACCTTATTAACAATCTTTTGTTGCGATTCTTCCATTTATATACATGTACAAATACAAACTATTTTCATATTTCTCTGAATGTAGGCAGATATTTCTAAATAAGGAATAAAAAAGATAGAAGAAACTTGCTGAATTTTTTTTGCAAATTTGAATTCCATGTCAACAATGGAAATATGTTTAAAACATATAAATTGAATTGCATTAATCCATTTTACAATGAGCATCTGTGATGGAAAAGAAAATGTACTTACAAGAGAGGAGAAAATGGCAAATGGATGTATAGATCCATGGAGGAGGAGAAGGAAAGGGCATGGAGTTTGGAGAGGCTTTTATGGCCATGCTGTAGCCCAGCCTGGTGATAAACTGGGAAATCTTTTCTACGCATTGTGATGAGACGTGTGATGAGATCCAATCTTCCAGAAAAAGTGAATTGTTTTATTTTCTACATGTATTTGTTCTTAGTTTCTCCCCAATCAATCTTCAGGCATAACGTTGCTGTTGGCCAACAGCAGGGCGTAGTACTCCCCAAACAGAAAAATGTTGAGGTGATTTTAATCTCTCTCTCTCTCGATCCTTTTTTTACTCTTTTCTTTCTCTTTTCTTTTCCCAATCGATATCAATTTCTTCATTGTATAGAGTTTGAAAAAAATCCAACCCTAGTTACATAATTATTCTTTGAGAAAGGTTTTCAAATATTTCTGCACCCTCCCCTCCATATTATTTATGTAACTGCTAGACAGTTCCTCACCCTCTGTTTTGAGAGGCTCTTGGCTACATAACTTTTGGTTCAGATGGGGTGGAATAGCATATTGAGTGCTTGGTAAAAATGATAGCTCTTTTATATGATTGATTGTATTTTCAAATTTTTTTTTTTTTTTCTTTTCTCAACAGTATTCGCAAGAAAGTTGGACGTGCTTTCTCCTTTAGCAAGACTCCCCAACTAAAGCGAGCGGTATCTAGTGTGACTAATGGCCTCAGCCCGTTCCCAAAATCCCATCACCAATCAACCACATCAATTTTCGAGCATCCTTTCACGGGGCGTAGACTGGCCAGTGCCTTGGATCTCAGTGTAAGTTGACAACACCATCTTTTTCACTTCTCTGTACAACCCGGTGAAAACTACTTTTTTTTTTTGTTTTTGTTTTTTACGTGTGTTGGAATTGATACTGAATGCTAAGAAGACGTTTTTGCCATGAAACAGTGAAGAAAGGAGAATGCAGAGATGCTCAGAGAGTTATATCATTGATTCCAAAATGTTGATATAGTTTACTCAAAATAGGAAAATCCACAGGAATAACTTGAATAGTTTAGTTTTGATGTAGTAGGGTTGAGATAATGCTGTGCAAATCAATGCAACTAAGTTGAAGCTGAACGAAAACCTATCAAATTATAAGACCTCAAATGGTGTGGAAAAAGTTTCAATGAATTAACCACATTATTTGAAGTATAGCTTTACTTGAATTAGTGTTTGCAGACTTGTAAGCAGTCACAAAAAGGAACTGACAGCTCATGATTTGTTTTTCAGATTCTCATCTAAGTTTCATTGCATTTTTCATGGAATCGTATGGAAAAAAATCGCCTAAGTGAAGCGTTTTTTCTGCTTTGTTTCATGAAAAGAAATTAGGAAAATTTTGACTTTTTCAATAATGATTCATGCCTCCTTCTGTTATCTTGTTTATCTGAGGTGAATTCCGTAGGCGCTGTCATTTTGAACTTACTTCAAGGCAGTGATTACTGTCATTCTAGGAAATAGGTTTTAAACTCAACCATTTTACAATTAGTGTAGTCAGATTTTAAAATATGCTATTACTGTTCAGCACAGAGTTGCAAGATAGGAATAGTGTTGAATTTAGAAATCAATTAAAGTTGGTATTGAACCTCTGCCTCTTAGACTCGTTCTATTTCCAAATTCAATGCTATTCCATTGCCTGTGTTATGTAAGTCACAGAGATAAAGCCCAACTTGGAAACTCTGGCACAAGCCTGTTATTATCCATCTATACAAGCACAAACACATGAAGTGAAGATATAAAACTGTCTCGTCTGAGAAATCAAATTCCTGTTTCGTGTGAACAGGTAGAGATACTCCTCTACTATCAAGGATAATCATATTTCATATTAATGAATATGAAACCAGTTATCTATTTTGAATAGAATCACAGTGAAATGAATTAAAGTCCGGTTGAATCTTACTTGTTCTGACTTACTGACTTGGGTAATTATCAACCAGGGCATCCGCCATTGAGCAATGGTTAACAAGCTGGTCTTATCTTTAATTTTATAAGAAGTATTGCAAACCATTATTTATTTTTAGTTGCTTTCTAGAGGGATGTGATTCAGTCTCCCTAAGAGCTTATTCTTCATTTCCGATCCTCTCTCGGTTTACTTGTTGGTTGACAGCTTGAGTTAAGTTATGATGAAAAGCAGATAAAAACTATGATAAAAGAAAATAATGATTAAAATTGATAAGCTAGTCTTAGTTTCATATAAATTGAATCTGAATCTTTCAGCTCTCATGGTTAGTTATTATTATATGTAATATGTTTAATATTGGTTTGGGGAATTTTTAAAAGCTCATTGCAGACTCATATTTATTCTTTTTTGAAAACTGAAATGTTATACCATATCAATCAGTAATCTTGTTATTGGCCGTTAGTTTTACGTTCCAAAATTTTCTGCACTGTTCAAAACAGCATGTCTTATCGTTCAATGCGTTTTTTTCAGCTTATATGTAGTTACATGAATATGTACTGCAATATATTGACCGTACTAGTCAAGGTATTGATGTAATGTACGTATTGCCATGGAAGAAGTGTTATCATACGTTCCAAGGGACATAACTTATGCAGAGAAGAATCTTTTAGAAGATTCTGTTTTTTTAAATGTGTATAAAACGTAATTATTTAAATGTGAAGCTGTAACTTGGCATGTTTTTGTGCTTTGAGAATGCATTATCTACAATTTTCTGTAGTTTTGACAAATTTTGTCATATCTGTATAAATTCATCCTAATTATTTCATGGCGCTATTTCCATTAGTTCAATTTGTGTTGAACATTCACACTCACTGTAGCCAATGATTAGAGAAAAGTTCAAAAAATTGTTTACAAGCTATGGTGATTTTGTTCAAATATTCATTAGTGATGATTGATAAACAGTAAGGTATCACGTGTAGAATGAATATTGTTGAAATATCAGTACACATACAATAGGTAGGTCCAATGATCAAGACACAAAAGTTATTCCCTATGGATAAATTTAAATAAATTTCTTTCAGGCTAGACGTACAAAAGAAAAAGAAATCTCTTGAAATTGTTTATTTGCTTGAAAAATATGAAAATTGGATACAAACTGTTCTAAGACCTCATCCAGATGTCATATTCATAAATACTAGTGAATAAAATAGAGCTTTTTGATCATTCATAAACATTGTCTCAAATGTAATGATAAAGAGGAAAACTTTCTCGTGGAGTATTGGTAAACAAGCTTGTCTTAAGACCATTACAGCATCCGATACCTACTAGATGCATTGCACTTATATCTTTGAGTTATAGTGATCTGAGTTTAAAAGATATCAATAAATTGGGAACAAAAAAAAATAAACAGCTTGTCTGCACGAGGGTCACATATCTTAGTTCCATTGAAATCTAAAAAGTTGAAATACGCAATGTCTGAGTATATTGCTCTGTATTTATATAAATGAACTGGAAGACACCTGCCTTGCAAATCATGGCTGACCGAAAATAGGGATGTCCGATAATGCAAGATGAGGTTAGAAAACAACAAAAAAGAGAAAGATTTAAGTGTGTATCAAGTAAAAAAAAAACAAAAAAACTTCATATTGCACAAAACAAATAAATTCATTGTTACATAAGACTATTTCAAAGTTGATTAAAAATCATCACTTTCACAGTTGTTCAACAATTTTGTATGTTGTGACTGATCATCCTAAAATATTTTCAATCCAAAATAATTGAATCATAGATATATACACAGATATTCTATAATTCATTTTAATACAGCATTGTAGCTGGTAAAAATGACTAGCAGGAGACTGTTCAAAGAGAGATTTCAAAACAAACAATTCGTAAAGGTTTTTTTTTTTTTTTTTTTTGTATATATTTGGTTTTGAAAATTGAAAAAGAATTAATTGAAGGGAAATAACTTCTCTTTTAATCTTGAACCCTACTATTGTATGTATAGCTAATATCTTCAATTTATGGAAAAGATTTTATATATAATTCATTTATTCAAAACTGTGTTGCATGAAAGAAGTGTTGGTTGGTGTGGTAGTTAGCAGCTTTGGTGAAAGGCATGAATCCAACTTTTCCTGTGCCTTGTTCAATCACCCGACTTATTGATCATTTTCTTGTTACTGACACAAGTACAAAAAAAAAAAAAAAAATCTGTTGAAACTATTTTCCCGGTTCATAATTCGCATCGGTCACAATATCCATGTTTAAATTTGAGATAAGTTCTGGTAGCCTAAAATTAACTGAAGATGATCTCCCCTATCTAATAGAAGCGCAATTGATGACAGGTAGACCTGGATTAGTGCGTATTGATTCATACTGAAATTTTCAGTCTTGTTCAAAATCACACTGTTCAAGGTCTTATTACTAATGTGTCTATTCTTTCTGCTTATGTTTAGTTACATTGGTTTATACAGCGATTCCTTTACTGTACTTCATCAAAGCCTGCACCAATCAAAACTGTATTCCTTTGCATAAATTATATTGTTATTGCTCTGAACAACACATACATAAAATAAATAAAAGCTTCATTTCCATACAAACTTTCAACGTTTCACACACTCTGCCATCTGATGTTAAAAACAGTACATAAGTAAATACAATTCAATCTATTCAAAGCAATAACAATACGATTTATGTATTTACTTTGGTTTTTCTCTGATGGGGGAGATAGTCTAGAGATGAACTGAAGATTACTGGGGATTATTTCCATTCTGCTCTCTGAAACTAGAAATCTACCTTGACAATTGGTTGTATAATGGTTATGTACTTCCAAAAGTATGTTTCAACAAATAATGAGAGAACTTTAGAAAAATGTTCGACCAGAAACGTAAATGTATTAAGGCTGTGTATAGGCCTCAAATTTTGTATAGAATAGATTCATCGAAGGAGTCCCTTGTATAATTAGCCATCAGCTCTTTCTGGGCATTGGAATGATAGCTGGGGCTATGACCTTTCGGCTTTTGTTCAGTTTCATATCCTTTTCAAAATAATGCATTCCAAATACCTCCCTTATATTTTTGTCCTAATAAATTATTTTGAATTTCGTCTGCTACATTTTGATATGTTTCTGATGTGAGATTTTTCAAATCCAAAGGAATTGAGTCTGACCTCTTTCGATTATTCATTTTTGTTTATCAAATTAAGTTTGATTGGTTACAAATATTGAATCATATTATTACTAGTTAATCTCAGTTGAGGTCTCTGAAACAAAATCCAATGGTCATTGCATCAGAAATAAAATGAAAAATGGCGTCCAAAATTCAATATAATTGATTTTGTCATAACAACCTGATAATACCCGTTGAAATGTCGTAACAAAAATCCTTTGAATTTCAACATACAAGTTCACCTGATGTATAAGACTACCATAAGATTCTTTGCTCAAAATTCTGGTTTGGGCCTATGATTTTATATATTTTACACTCGTCATATAAGTTGATCCCTACTTTTTGAAAACAAATTTTTGGTCAAGAAATTTGACTTGAGTACTGCAATTTATGATGATCATCAGAAATAAAATGAAAAACAGCATCCAAAATGCAGAAAAATATGAGGGACATAATTCAGGGTTTGGAATGCAATATTTTTTAAAGGATACTCAACTGAATCAAAGCTTATCTTTTTCCGAAAGTGGTTCTGCGATCATCTTGTTCTGTGTTATTTTAATTTTATAAGTTGAGTCAGCTGTACTTTATGGAATGTCCTCTGAAATCTATGTTTTTATTCTGTCATTTCTTGAGCAAAAAATCTGTCTATTGGATTAGGACATTGCGCAACGCTGAATTGTATTTCTTGCGCTCAATATCAGAGAGTGTGGGGGGGGAAAGAGGGGAATTAGATTGCTATTGATTTATCATGTCCCCAATGAATGAATGAAAAAAAAAAAAAGAAGTGAGCTTGTAAGAGATTCAAGTGCAATTTACTTCTGTGCAAGTAAATAAGACTTGGGGAAAAAAAAACAAAACCGGTTGGGATTGAATCAATGAAATGTTATTGAAGTAATTGTTGAAGTTATCTATATATTGTATAATACAATGCTTGATCCTCAAGTGGTGCTATGTCTGTCAATGTGCGGAATTTTTTTTTTTTTGCCAAAACAATCCCCGCAAGTAGCTGTTGGGAGATGAATGTTCTTATTGAGACATCATCTCTTTTTTTTTTTTTTTTTTCTTGTTTTTTGGTTTTGGCTTTAAAAGATGCTTAATACCATTGTAAAAGTTGAAGATTGACATTCAGTTGTGCATGTGGATTGCAGTAATAACAATGTTTACCAATAAAATAAAAAGAAATGTTTCTTGTCTGAATTTAGTTAGATGGTATGTACTAATCATTGTATGGTATATTTGGACTATTCTCTTCATCTATATGTTCATTTATTCACATTTCAACTATGTACCCTCCTCTTTCATAAAATCTATACATATAAGAAATATGTATTTATTTATTTATATATATATATATATATATATATATATATATATATATATATATATTGCATATCAAGTTAAATCCAAGCATGTGTTCCTGAAAGTGCTTCATATTCCTGATCAAAGATCATGCAAAGTAAGTTGGAGGATACTTGGCCGAAACGTTGTGAATAAATGAGTCTGAAAATAGTCAGACTATATCATGTAGGAAGGTTAAAACCATCTTTGTTGGCTGCCAAATTTATTGATTTATGTTCAGATGTTTTTATATTGCAAAAAGTTTTTTTTTTCCTCCTTTACTCATTTTCCAATTTTTAATTTCCAAGAAAAAAAAAAAAAATACAAAATTATGTTCAACTTTTATTGAATTTAAACTTTCATTGAAATCATTTCTCTTGAGTTTTTGAATAAGCAATGCCTTTGTCTTTGTCAAACCCATTGTGTCTGTTATGGGCTTAGTTCATGTTTAGCAATAGTTTCTAAATGAAGCTTTGAAAAGATATCGAGACATTTAGGAATGTTTTTCTCGATTCAGATTCTGCATTTGTTTTATCATATTTTGTTCGGTTGATTTTCCAACATTCTTCAGGTTATATTTTCATCTGATGCTACAGTTTTCAAGTTATCACCAACCTTTTTGAATTGTATTGCTGTGATTCAAAAATGGGTGCTACCCCCCCCCGGGGGGGGGGGCTGAAAAAAAAAAAGTTTAGATCGATTTTTAATGTATCATTTTTGATTGACTTTATGGGGAGGTTGGAGTCGTTGATGAAATGTATGTTCTAAAAGGGGGGTGGTAATTCGAAAAAGTTTTGGAAACTCTGCGATAGTGAATACAAATTCTAGAGAAGAAAAGGACCGTTGGGAATACTAATTGTCGGAGAATGAAAAATAATATAACTGAAGAGTTACATTCCTTGGGCTTATCTTAAAATTTTTATCAGTCCAAGGGAAGTAAGTCGGCTACGGTTATCTAAACCCTGAGTATCGGAATCTCTGCAATAATACAGGTCTTGCAAGATCATTGCTGTTGAGATGTGAGTTTGATTATCTCTGAATGCTCCATAATTGTGGCCTTGTGCCAGATTTAATCTCTTCTCAGTAAGTAGCTATAGACTGCAATCATAATTCTTAAACCAGGCTTTCTGAAAAAAAAATTCTGATCTTTAAAAAGAAAGAAAAAAAATCATTTTTGTATTTTGAATAGGCTTAAATTAATGGAATTTGAATATGGACTGAATGGGCAAATGTTGAAAAAATAATTCTGTTATACCATCGATAAAGTAATGAAAAAATCAATGAGTATTGGAAAACTCTTTTGTGTGTTCAACTTGTGGTTAGAGCATAGTGTTTACTTGTTCTTAGTTTTCAATTCATTTTTATTTGGATGGAAAACTTAAAATCTGACTAAAAATAAAATGTAAATGTAACTTTTCAACTTGATTCTTCATAAAAATGAAATTCATAAACTTTTTGCAATATTGAAACATAAACATTGGTCTGGAAGGTTACTTGAGCATGAAGTCATTGAATGACTTGGTTTGCATTTTCTTCCTTTTGTTTCAATACTGTTATGGCATGTTTGTTTAATGAAGTTTACTGATTTAAAGAAAAAAATTGAGTGTGTGCATGTGTATGAATATAGGTTTTAAGAGTCCAGCATTTGAAAAAAAAAAAAGACGAAAAAAAAACCCAAAACATTAATCAGTTTTAGCCTTAAAGAAGATAACTTTCACTGGTATTACAAAAACTAGACAATAGCCACCCTAATGGATGGGATAAAGAGCTGCCAAGCAAAAAAAAAAATCCATTAACTAAACAGATAGATTGAAATGAGATGTTTAATTTGTTCATAAAAATTGATATTTGTGATTTAGTTTAAAAAAAAAAATTTTTTTTCTATTTATGCTCTCCTAAAAGTTCAAACCCTCCCCCAAAACAAATTCTGTGGATGGTTTTTTTAAACAAACTAGCCAAAAACCTGCTCGGGTGTCATATTGGTACACACAGAAAATTTCATGAGGTTATGTTGTACGGTTCCTGCTGTAGGCTGTCACATACAGACGTCCGATGAATTATAAGAGTTGATGGGTTTATTAATACATGTTGATTATTAAAGCAAGAATGGTATCTTTTAATGAACTTAAGCATTAACCAACTAGAGATACTCAACAATGAGTTTGGGCTTATTGAGACTTTAGCATTTAGTCATTATCTCTACTCTCTTGATATTTGTTTGGCTGGGGACTTTCAGTTTTGCTGAATTATTCTAGATTTAGCACTCCAAACGTTATGAAAAGGAAAATCATGTAATGAGAAACTTGTGGTTAAGTGGTCCTTATTTCGGAATCCTTCTGAATGAGATGATAGCCAAAAATAAATCAGTTGCAACACTTTAGTGTGTCTCTGATAGTTCCTAGGTGTGTCTCAAAATTCAGTATAATTTTGTATATCTTTCAAAAGATTATTTTCCCGAATCAGGAGAAATGCTGGGATGACATTATGTATTTGGCTTTATTAATTTATTAACAAAACTCTAAGTTAATATGTTGCAAACGTTTTCATTATTTTAATGGCATGTTGCCAAAGCAAGAAGCTTGAAAAGCTCTGCTCTGAAGAGTTAACAAAACAAAAAGCCTCACAACACCTTTCAGGAGTTTTTGTTTGATACTCACTGACACATTTGCTCTATTTTTTTTTTTCCTTTTTGAATACTTTACAAGCTTGATTGTATCATGCTCCACCCACATATTTTCACTGTGCAGCTGCTATGTTAATTGCTAAAAGCACTCGATCACTTTTGCCAAATTACGCAAAAATCCTTACATTTCTAGATAGCGGATTTTTTCTCCCCTCCTTTTCTGTGCAATATCCATTTTCGTAGATATGAATATAAAAAAAAAAAAATGATTGATTTTGTTTCTCTGAATAATTTCATTTGGTATATCTTTCATTCTGCCCTACTAATGAGGGTGTGCTGCTTTTGAAGGCGTGGCAGCAAAGAGTGCAGTGATAAGCCATGTAAAATATTCCTCCATTGCACGTTGCCTTGATTTCTTTTTTCTTGAAGGATATCGACTCTCCTCTGAGCAACATCACAGAGCAGACCCATTCTCTGGGTAATGATAATGACAGTATAAGTCTTGATGATTATACAACCACGGTGAGTCCTCTCTCTCTCCAGCTGTTGTTTTCACTGGAAACTCTTGTCTAACAGGTGCTGCTGATGATGCTGCTGATGATGCTTTTAACTTCTCTTACTACTTACTCCTTTTAACCTTTTCTTGTATGGTCATCTCACTAACACTGACTTTTTCATTTTCTTCTTGTCTCGAACATCGCCTTGTGGGAATTCGCTGAGGATATAATGCCATCTTGTCTGTAGGTTTCTATCAAACAATAGCCATTTGAATCACCGTAGCCATGATAACAGACCTGACCAAATAACAAAAAAACTTATTTGGTATTCTTCCCTTTTCATACATCTATCAATCCGCCTGTGAATATTTCAGTGCTCTTGGTCATGATTTTTTGGCAAAGAGCCATGGGAAGTTCCATTTGTAATCCAGTTGTCAGATTCACAAAACAGCCCTTTCAATTTTTCAAAATTCATCTTTTTTCCTCTTGTTCATAAGTGATGCTCAATTTTCAATAATGATCCATTTTAAAATGGACACTTTTATGATATATGGACACTTAAAATGATGTATGAAATTTTTGAGATGATCTCCCATCGTTATATGGTTAATGTATCTCTTGCCCTAGAGAATAATATAATGTAATTTATAATTCATTCTGTCTGACCAAATATGTTCATTTCTCAACACACACACACACTCACATACATGTACATACATATATATATATATATATATATATATATATATATATATATATATATATATATGTAAAGAGAGAATGTGAAAATATAGGTTGAATTTTAATTGAAAAACAAAACATCATATCTTTTTTGCTCTACTTGTGTTACACTCGATCCCATGGAACTGACAACCCCAGTCTGTTGACACCTTTTGATCTCGTTAAGTCATGTATTACTGTATGTAACTTTGTATCCATGTCTGATGAGAGGGGCTTGGGTAGGTGGGTTAGTAGAGTCTTGGGTGACATAGGTGTAAGAGCTTACAGAGAGGGAAGTATTGTGGGGGAAAAAAGAAAAAACCTAGCTACGGTGATTCATTTTTAGGCAGAGGTGTCAATATTTCTTTAATTTTTACTCATGAGCAATTATAAAATAACCTTTAGTCCTTTGAAACAACGACTGTGTTGCATGGTGTTTTTGAAAATCCTAATCTTTTAAAAAAGATTCTCTCATTTATTTTCAAAATACTAATCAATCATTTTTTTCTCTCTTTCCTCATTTGTCCTCTTCCTGGTCTTTCTATTGTTAAACTTTGTTTACATTCTAAACATTTCATTTGATTAATTTTACTAATGTTTTTTCTTTTTAATTATTACTGTAATGTATGTCTTTATATATCACTTGCATGTGATATTCTTTAAATGGTGCCATCTTGCAACTATCTGTTGAGTTTCAATGTTAAAAAATAGTGTGTTCCAATCAGGGGAAAAAAACATTTTCTGAGCACAGGAAGGAAAATTTAGAGGACTTTCTTGGGAGGTCTGGTGGTATGCTTCCCCAGAAAATTTTGAAAATTATGTATCTAATTATAAATATAAATTATAATAAATATAATTATAATAATTATATTGGCTGAAATTGCATTTCAGGACATACAGTTACCAAAATTAATTTTGAAAAAAAAAAAGAAAAAAATGTGTAATAAATTTCCTTTCATGAGAATGTACCAAAATAAATGTGTCTCTGGCATAATGCATGAGACTTTGAAGGTCTGGTGTTGTGAGTTGAAATTGAAAGCCTTCAACATCTTGAAGAATTTCCTTAAAAGTTTGTAATGCATATATGTATTATTGTTCTCTGTTTATACCCTCATCAAGGGTATTGTGGGGTGAGGTACACATAGGCAATTATTGGTAAGAATCACTTTTGGTTTGTGAGGCCTGTTGGAGCTTTGTTCTGCTCACTGCATCTGGTATTCCCCAATGGTCACCCATTTGGGTACTGAACACGCTCAATGGGACCTGATGTAATGTGATTTGGTTGTAACTCCTTAGCCTCCGGGAGGTCTTAGTCCTTATGCTCAGTGGAGGGGTATTGAATACTATTGCAGTGGGTTGAACAACAGCCTACTGGAACCAGGGACGAGCACTCTACCTTTTAGCCATTGTGTTTAGTTTGTAATGAATCAGTCACAATTTTGCAAAAATTTTTTAAAAATAAAACTGATGATCCTTTATAGTAACATCTGAATCTGAATGCTGCTTTTTTAAAATTTTTATTGCTGCTCTATATGCTAGAAGTGAAGTTACTCTTCCCTCTATCAATATATCACGCACTATAAAGTTTGGGCAGTGTCATTATGAGATGTTTGTCTTTAAGTGAAAGTGATGAATGGAAAGCAACATTGAGGAATTTTCCGATGGGTTTTTAATGTGCACTCAACCCATTGTACCCAGGATAAAAACACATCACCATGAATTTTCTTGTTTTTTTGTGATGGGGTGATAAAAAAAAGGGGCATCTAAAAACATTGTGCTTGGGTTTGGTAATTTCGGCTGATTGTATTTATTGCTTGATTATACACCTTCAGGTGCCACTGGATACAATGGGTTAATTTTTTTGGCAGATGGTGTGTGTGTGTATCAAAATGCTATTTTGTCTGCTTTTTTTGCACAAATTTCTCTCGCTGCTTTGCATTTGCAAATAACCCAACTGCCTCAGTTATAAATGCCTTACACACTTTTGTGAATGTGTCTATCAACTCTTTTGAAACAACATTTCAAGGCTCCGTTCGCATCCGTTATCTCTTCATGCTAAATTCGTCTTTACCCGGGTGGCCAGATTAAGCTACGAGAGGAGATAATCCGAGTTTTATCTTGCTTACCCAACACAGGCATTTGAATAGTGTCTAACTTGGAAATTAAGGCAATCTGGGGATGGAGGTTCTATACCACCCACTCATGAAGGACCCACCTCAATAGGCTGGTATTGAGTGTCTGCCTCCAGGCTCACTTGATTTCAGAATTTAACGCTAATCCAATGCCTCTGTAGGGTAAGTGTCTGTGATAAAACTGGGATTATCTCCTTTTCTTGCCATATCTGTGAAGCCTAAGAATGTAAGTACAAATTATGTTATATTTTTGTCTTTCTGGCTATCACCTTTTTTGGGTTTCTTAGTTATTGTTCATAGGATGACTGCAGTTGGAGAGAACCCAAAGGTTCGTCTCTCATTCAGTACTATTCTTTCGAATAGGGAAGATTGCGACTCCTATCCAAATTTTTTCCACTCTAATCACACAGCTTAGGATGTACTCAGTTAGCTGTTGAGTGCATAGAGAAACTTGTCCTAATGAAGCCCACCTTTTGCTCATACCGAGAATCGAACCCTCCTGCGTGTGAAGCAGACCTACTATTACACCACCTGATTGGATCATCATTTATTGACGTATCAACTTTACTTTTGCTTGCGCAAATTGAGATTCATTTTAATTTCGCTCTTCCTCTCGAAAAATATGTATTTGAATGTTTTAATCGCTGATGCAAGAATTCATCCCATATCTACTGTCAAACGCTTTATATAATAAAGAGAGGTATACACACTAACTGAGAACTCTGCAATATGTTCATAAGAATCATGCTGATCATCTCACTGAGAGACCATAAGACAGCACAGTATATTAGAGAAAAGACAGGAGTTCGAGGTATCGTAGAAACAGTTAAAAAATTCAAATGGCAATGGGCTGGATATGTTGCAATAATGTCAAACAATTACTGGACATCGCGACACACAACAATATGATCCCCAGAGATCATATGCGAAATTGTGGCTGACAAAGTAATATAGCATGACAAGCTAGATAAATTCAGTAAGTACTGGCACCGCAATGCCCATGGTAGAGAGGTCTGGGAAATCTTGGGAAAGGTCTACGTCCGACAACGGATGCTAAAAATCTGATAATGATACATACAAAGCACAAATTTACTGTCATGTGCTTTTGTTTTTTTGTTAGTCCATTCTATAGTTCAGTAATTATTTTAGGTAGTTGAGTGTTTCAAAATGTTGTTCAGTCTATATTTTCATGGTTTGTTCAAATTAAAATCCAAGATTTTTTACTGATTATTGCAAGACTTTTTACAATTTGCTATAAACCTTAGCATTGGAGATTAAAGCTGTTCTTTTAAAATTTTGTCTTTGGCTATTTTTGTTGAGCCCCTATTGAGTAATGCTATCTGGTTAGTGATGCACTCCTATTTCCCTTATCATAAATGGTTGCTGAGGTCCAAGAAAGCTAACTGCATTATGACAAGGTCACGATTAAACCTAGGGTGGGGGGGATTCAAGAGAGGGCAGTTATGAGAGAATTGAAAAAATATTCAATTTAGAATTTACTCCAGTTGCTAGAAATTGAATACATGCAAATTAGCTGACTCTGCCATTTTGCCTTGAATGAAATTGTTAGTATATATTGTTGTTTTGTCAGTATATTTGTGAATTTTGTTGTAGAAAATAAATTGATACACGTTGCTAATAATCAGTGAAAATAGATCACTGTGAGCCCTTGGTGAAAACAAGGTGTTGTAATAAGTGGGTGTCATTTAAAGAGTAACAAATATAGGACGAAAAATTGTTTGATTTGAAGCGGACGAGCAAAGGGATTTATTTGCATTTATATTGTGTGCTTATGAATATCTCTATATTTCAGGAAGAGGATGAACAGCAGAAATATTCCACTCTGCCTTCGATGGGCAGTTCAAAATTGGACTATTTCAAGTTTCCACAAAACAACACAATTAGCAAATTTACAACCCTGCCATCAAACAGAGGTAAGAGAAAAGACGGTCTTTTATACCAGGTTCAGTTTTATATTTTCTTGTATTTTCAAAATAAAACCTGATATTGTCTGAATTGGGGTGGGGGGTGGGGAATCAAAATCAATGTTGAACACAACATAACTGCTGATGAGAGATTATAATGCCATACTCTGGTTTTACTCTGATTAATATTAATGATCTCTTCTGGAGGTTTCTCACACTTGATAACCTTCTGCGAATTTCAAACTGAACCTTTGATTCAATCCACTGGGCTAGATGGTTTTCATTCTGCTGTCTATGCAGAGGATATCTCATGACAGTTGATTCTTCCTAATTAATTTGTCTTTGTGATGTTGCTGGTCTGTCTCTAAACCAGATAACTTTGCACTACCTGACCCAGTGATTCAACTCGCAATCATGCGGCTGATCACTGGATACTCTGACAATCCTGTTGGCCTTATTGGACATGAATTGGATAAAGGGTTTGATTCAGAATTCACAGAAGATTACTGATTGCGACAGATACCCGAGAAGAAGGCTATTGGGTGTTATGGCTGATATATTGTGACTATAAATACCAAAGTGATGGCATTAGTTCAAATAAATCAGTGTATAACGGACCCTGTTGAGCTGGATATCGTATAAAACAGACAAAATGTTAGTTAAGAGAGTGACTATGCATGTAAGCTATAGACAACAAGGTGTTTGCTTCTTAAAGTGTCTGCTTGATTGGTATGACTGGATCCTTTCAAAATTACTATTACAATTACATCTCAACGTTTAAGAGTAAAAAAATGGTTTTGGGATTTTCAAAAAAAAATTAACCTTGTTATATGTTGAATAATTTCATAAATTACCTATGTTTTACTTAGTTATATGATGTATCACGTTCTGCGTACTGTGTATATTCTTTCTAATACCGTATACAGTATTTACCTCGACCGTTGGTTAACTCAGACAATCGGCTAAAAAGAAATCCTCCCTTTCTATCAGTTCGTTTTAATGAGGGTCACTGTATGATGAAAATCCCTCATCTTGGAAAGTTAGATGAAAGATTGTTTTGTAGGAATGCTTTGTGGCTCTGCAAATCCCTTGTTTTCTTCTTAGATTTTTTTCCTCTCAGAAATGGACAGCTTGGAGGGAATCAATAAAAAGCAGTTGATTTGCCAATAACTAAACGTCACTGCCAGAAATTCAGATCTTTGTAGAGTTGAACGATTTTTGGCCCACAATCACAATGATGGAGCACCCAGTGAGAATTTATTTCATTAACAATGGTTTATGAGGATAATCTGTATAGGTAAAATACATATATATATATGTAGCCACTGTGTACATTATTAGTACTTAGTTATCTTTTTATCTTAACAAGTCCTGTTTATTGACTATTTATTCCATCTTGGTTTTTTTGTTTTTTGTAAAAATTTTTTTACAACATGTTCTGGCTAATTTCAATCTTCTGCGAGTGTATATTGTTAACTGTTTTCGAAAGTTTGTTTACTATTTCAATGTTGCGTTCTGAGAAATGCGGAATTCTTGTTCCTTACGCTCTTTGATGAAAGATAGCCTTTGTATGAAATGGCAAGCAATATGGCTTAGTATTCACATGTGGGATGAGTTATTCAGGGCTGTCAGACCTTGCTAGGAAAGGGAGATAATCTGAACTTTTCCTCTGAGACTCATCCTACACAAGAGGCTGATATTTAACCTCTCCCTCCAATTTCACCTGATTTCTGAATTTGATGCTATTCTGATGACCGAGTCTGGTAAATGTTGGAGATATTAGCCAAATCTGGTACACCTGTTTACACATCCTGTTAAATAATTTGGAGTGTGTCTTGATATGTTTTTGTTCTTTAAAATTAACCCTTTTTTTTTTTTTTTTTTTTTTTTCAGGCTTCTCTGAAAAAGATTCAAGGATTTATCATGTGTAGCTGAGGAGTTAAGAGATGCAAATGAAAAGAGAAGTGTCTTGTTACCATGGAAATATGTATTTATGTAATGGTTAATGCATGTCACACCTATGCCTTTTTGGGACATTGATGGACAATAATGTCTTTGACAATCAACAGTCAGTTCAGACATTGGACCAAAAGAAAGCAGAAAGGCAAAAAAAAAAAATACTTCCTCTCTCCCATAATTTGCATGTTCATTTCAAATACTAAATGGTGCAATCATTATTGAACAGAGGTAGTTATATTTATCCTAATAAATCCTTCCCCCTCTTTTAGCTTCTGACATATTGCAATACATATATATATATTTAACAATTCACAAAATAGTATTAGAATATCATCTCTGTTATTAGCTTAAGAAAACTAGACCAACATTGAAATTTCTGTCTTAATTTCAGCCATTAAACACTTATAGTTATAGATTATCTTATTGTAGCATCTTTCAGGTGGACCACTAGTTACCATGACTTTTTTTTTTTTTTTTTTTTTTAAATTTAAATAGGGTTGAGTACAATGTACACAGGTAGATATTTAGATAGGTAAGTTGGTGAGTTTATTGTTACTGCTGCATGCTCACTCTGTTATTTTGAATATTGGAATTCAAAGTACTTCCCCATCCATGGAACTATAGCAATGACTATTCTTGTCTTTTAAGGAGTATGGGATTTCTTTTTGAAAAGCTGAAAGCAGTTTGGTTTTCTTGTGGGGTTCATATATACCTCTCTTTTACTCTTCTCTTTCCCCCCTCTCCTTTCTCTTTTACTCTTCTCTTTCCCCCTCTCCTCTCTCTTTTACTCTTCTCTCACCCCTCTCCTCTCTCTTTTACTCTTCTCGTTCCCCCTCTCGTCTCTCTGTTACTCTTCTCGTTCCCCCTCTCGTCTCTCTGTTACTCTTCTCGTTCCCCCTCTCGTCTCTCTGTTACTCTTCTCGTTCCCCCTCTCGTCTCTCTGTTACTCTTCTCGTTCCCCCTCTCGTCTCTCTGTTACTCTTCTCGTTCCCCCTCTCCTCTCTCTGTTACTCTTCTCGTTCCCCCTCTCGTCTCTCTGTTACTCTTCTCGTTCCCCCTCTCCTCTCTCTGTTACTCTTCTCGTTCCCCCTCTCGTCTCTCTGTTACTCTTCTCGTTCCCCCTCTCGTCTCTCTGTTACTCTTCTCGTTCCCCCTCTCGTCTCTCTGTTACTCTTCTCGTTCCCCCTCTCGTCTCTCTGTTACTCTTCTCGTTCCCCCTCTCGTCTCTCTGTTACTCTTCTCGTTCCCCCTCTCGTCTCTCTGTTACTCTTCTCGTTCCCCCTCTCGTCTCTCTGTTACTCTTCTCGTTCCCCCTCTCGTCTCTCTGTTACTCTTCTCGTTCCCCCTCTCGTCTCTCTGTTACTCTTCTCGTTCCCCCTCTCGTCTCTCTGTTACTCTTCTCGTTCCCCCTCTCGTCTCTCTGTTACTCTTCTCGTTCCCCCTCTCGTCTCTCTGTTACTCTTCTCGTTCCCCCTCTCGTCTCTCTGTTACTCTTCTCGTTCCCCCTCTCGTCTCTCTGTTACTCTTCTCGTTCCCCCTCTCGTCTCTCTGTTACTCTTCTCGTTCCCCCTCTCGTCTCTCTGTTACTCTTCTCGTTCCCCCTCTCGTCTCTCTGTTACTCTTCTCGTTCCCCCTCTCGTCTCTCTGTTACTCTTCTCGTTCCCCCTCTCGTCTCTCTGTTACTCTTCTCGTTCCCCCTCTCGTCTCTCTGTTACTCTTCTCGTTCCCCCTCTCGTCTCTCTGTTACTCTTCTCGTTCCCCCTCTCGTCTCTCTGTTACTCTTCTCGTTCCCCCTCTCGTCTCTCTGTTACTCTTCTCGTTCCCCCTCTCCTCTCTCTCTTTTATACCATTACAGTTTGAGACTAAATTGAAAAGAGCCCATGATCTTTCTATCTTGTATACAACAATACTAATGCTTCTTTCTAACTGAAAAGACCTGCAATTAGACCATATCCTCTAGGGGATCTGGAGGACTCTCACTGTCATTCAACTCTCTCTGAATGAACATGAGAGGCTTTTGCTCTTTCTCTCAATCCCCTCCTCACTTTCATTCCACATTTTGGTTTCCTGCCTTGAATAGACTTTAACCCCCCCCCCAGATATGTAATTTCTTTATTGACCATCCTCTACTGTACGTGGGAGACACTTCTCTCTCTATTTCTTTGTGCCCCTATTTCTGTAGCATTGGCTGTGATATTAACTTTGATTCCCTTTGTTCTAATATCTTCCTCACACTATTCTCCCTATTCGTAATCTTTTATTTCAATCTCCCATCTTTCGCTTTCTTTCTTTGTGTTGTGACAATGATAGGCCTCAATTAAAAAGAAATATGGCTTCTTCGTAATCTTTGCGTGGTGTGTGAAGTAAATTTTTTTTTTCCCCCATTTTGCTATCTCTGTTTTAAAAGAACAATTGTGTTAGTATTCCTCTCTTGAGGATCCTGACTGTTCCCCTACCTGTTTACCCAGGCATCAGATGAATTCTTGCTTTCACGCTCAGTCTTCCTTATCTGATGTCTCTAAAGTGTCGATCAATGTGCAGAAGTGGTTCTCGCAACGTATTGCACTAAGACTGGAGAAAAAAAAATTCTAACCTACTTCGATTTTATCATATATGATAATAATACGATTGTTTAAAAATTCATAAACCACTTTTAACCTCTGTGGAACTCTTGAATGAATAAGATATGGAGCTCTTCTGTGAATTGAAGTGAAGAAAAATGAAAGAAAATTACCGAAAAGTGCAAGGGAAGTAAGCAGTCAGAAGTCACTCCCCTTGAATTACTATTTGAAATATCTAGTATGGGATGAACGAGTTCAGAAAAAGACATTTTCGATTCCACTTATCATGATATAATAAAAATGACCATCATTTATCTCTTAGAATGTTACCACATTGTTGAAATAATCCATACTTATGTTGTAAATGAAGTTTTTATAGAGTTCTGCTGCAGGCTTTAGTAATATCTAGCTTCGCAGCAACTTTTAAAGACAAGTAAATGGCCTAAAACAGAACTCCTGCAGCTCATCATGAACTTTTCCTTGTGTTTGTAACGCTTGATCTTTTCAAAAATTATTGAAATATATTTATCATCATCAATATAACTGTACCATAACATTGAATTTATTTCATCAACTTTCTAATATTACTACGATAAATAGCAAAGTGTTTGATTGTTACTCCAAGTTAGCCTTTGTTCATACATGTATCTTTGTTGCTTGGAACTATATATATATATATATATATATATATATATATATATATATATATATATATATATATATATTTTCTTGTAAACTTGAAAAGTTATTTTATATTTTAACTATGCTTATCCAGATATATCTTTTAGAAAATAGGTTATTGGGCTTTCATCATCTTCAATATGATAATAAGAGCTATTCGGTGATGGAATAAAAGGATTGAATACATAGGAAGAGACCTGTTAGTTTTATATCGATAATCTTAGTTGCGGTAGTTTACTTTTTAGTAACCAATCTATACCATTAGTTCTGTTCAAAAAAAAAATTAACAATTTTAAACATTTATTTAAAAGAGAAACAACTCAAAAACAGTAGGGGAGAACATGTTGAGTATACCTCTAATCAGGGTTGCCAGATTTGCCCGGTAGGGGAGGTAATGGAATCTTGAGATTAAGTCCGGATTGTCTCCCCTTTTGCTCATATGATATGGTAACCGTGTCTCTGATCGTCAAGCAGCTGTTAGAAATATCCCATTTCCAGCGTCGTCTGTCTTGTTTTATGTCGACACATCTATGCATAAATTGCCTTTCTATCATATAGTCTTTGTTTTAGAAGAAAATCTCATTATTTCAACCTGTATTAAGGTTGTACTAAACTAATTCCTTTTCACATGTTTATAATTTCAGAAACAGTTGAATTGTAAATTTGAATGGAATTCTGTTTAAATTAAGTCATGCTCAACAAGAATAAATAAATTGTCTTGTGGCCTATGAGAGAAGTCTGTCTTTACAATTGTTGCTATCAATGTTATTAACCAGTTGTCTGCATGACTTCTTGATGTGTCCCTTGGTTTTAAATTGGTTTGATTTAGACAGATCTTGAGTGAATTGAATTACTTTTAACACACAAGACAAATATGTGCACATTTTTAAAAGTAATTATAGCCAGAAGCTAGACTAGAATGTTTTTCTGGCAACTAAAAAAGATCTCTGGCAATGACAAACATATAAGGTTGTACCAAACTAACATATAAACATCTCAGGATTTTCATTATACTTTGTGCACCAAATCAGGAGGTCTCTATCTTTCTGTTTTCTTACGGACCAGTTCAGTATTGACAATACTCTTGCGGACTGGCTGACGTAATGGAAGCTCTTAATCACAACAGGAGTATAAGTGATGTGTTTACTATACATCACTTATGAGTTACTAATACACTCAGTTCTGTTTCTAAACGGGATCCAAGAAAATTCCAAATCCCATTTCTCTACGGCTTGGTACTAGTCTGCAGCCTATATAGAAGCCTCTACACTAAATAGTACACAGCCAATTATTGTATCATTATTCACGTACACACACAGTGTGGCTTCTGGCTTGTGTTTTTCGAGAAAAACTATGCTTGCTGAATTATTTAATACCCTGTTGAAATATTTTAATTTTGTTTTTATCAATATTGCATTATTTATTTTTCTCTGTAAATAAAAGACTAAAACTCTTCCGTATATATTAAGTAAAATATTTGACAATCACCAGATAATGTTCCTTATTTTGATTGTAGACTATATAATATCTAGTTTGAGTGCACTTTGAAACAAAAATATGCTTTGTGGAAGAATTTCTTTGAAAAAAAAAAAAAATGTTTTTATATATACCTTGATGGCTGGCCTCATTTATTATATTGCACTACCTAGAGATGTCAATGATTTCTTGATAATTCAATAAAATATTATGTTTAGCTGGAAGCCTCTGACAAGGCACCATTATAATTTGATTATGTCCCTTTAAGATAATTTCATGACCAGAAAATGTCATAAAGGTAAAAGTATATATCACTGTTGCCTTGGTAGCTTTCCTATTACCATGGGTGTTAAATTTCCAGCTTCAGACAGAATTCTGTCTTTGACAAATGAAATTGCGGAAGTGCTCAGACATTTTGGCTATCTAGCCATTTTCGACCGTTTTTAGTATCTTTTTGGTGCTTTTTGCCTTTTTAAGATTGAGCATTTCTATCAGTCAAACTAGTGCGCGAATATTTTTTTGTGTTTGTCTAGGCAATTTTTTCCGTCAACACCCCTGCATTAGTTATTAAAAATCAATTGATTTGTTACTCTAATGATATCTTAATGGATTAATGATATCCAGTTGAATTCCTTCATAAATTGTGTTTCAGTAATCAGAAGTTAATCATGCTCAATAAAACTGAAAAACAAATATAAAAAAGTCATTTAAATAAATCTTTTTTTTTAATAGATCACATCAATTGCTCAAATGAACTAAGCAGAGCTTTTACTCTTGTAGTATTTTAACAGAGAAAAAAAGCATTCAGTGATTTTTCTCTTGAAATTAAGACAAAAATACAGGGTGTCACAAAAGTTATGCCTGATTTGCCCCCGAATTGATGCCAGCTGTAAGAGAAGCAACTATTAGATTACTATTAAAAGCAACTATTGAATATTTGCTTCCCTTAGATAGAAGTGGCATTAATTTTAGGACAAATTGTGCGTTGATATTTCTGACACCCTTCATTTTGAATATCATTTTTTTTTTTTTTTTTTTTCTTTTTAGAACTGAATCTAATGCAAGAACGAAAGTTAGAAACATTTTCTAAGGCTCAAAATTGGTAGAGGTTGGTGTATTTTGTTATGTGTTCGCGTGGCTAGGACACATAGCATGAATAAAGACGCGTGCACCCACTTGCATGTTCGGACACTTTCACCACCAATATTTAACCTTTAGCACTCTGTAGGCAATTTCATTTGCCGAGCAAAAAGTGTGCCCTCTAATTGCAGATGACTCCTCTCGCAGAATGCTAGTGTTTGAATTTCATGGTTGTGTTTTCACGTCAATGTCAGTCATACATCAAAGGACACAAATTACAGGCTTTCAAAGTTTCTAAGTGCACAAAATCTTGGTGCCCTTGGAAAAAGAAGCAGAGTGAATGTTTCAGCATTAGATCAGTTTCTGATTTGTTGATCTTTTAAATTTCTCTTCAACTCTTAGAATCTCATAAACCACTTGATACCACTCCTGATTGACAGTAGAACTCTCTGAACATAGATATACACTGTATAAATTATGTAGAGATATATTTAAGGAAAGTTGTATCCAATAGAACTATTCTAACATTATATATGTCAATATTTTGGTATCTAGTGCATGTGTGTGTGTAGCATAGCTGTTTTTAGAGAGAAGAATAATTGCTATTTTATAGTTCCTCGGAAAGTGACAAAGGTGCATGTTTTGTAGGGGCTGGACTTTTGTTAACTAGCCTGCCATAATAGTCAAGTAAAATAAATTTGTTTGTAGTACAAAACAACATTGCCAATTTAGATATTTCGGCAATAGATCTACATTTAGGTACAATTTCAATATCTAGTATCTAAATTTAGACCTGTTGCCAATTACGATATCTCACATCTAAATTTAGACCTGTTGCCAATTTCGATATCCCACATCTAAATTTAGACCTGTTGCCAATTACGATATCTCACATCTAAATTTAGACCTGTTGCCAATTTCGATATCTCACATCTAAATTTAGACCTGTTGCCAATTTCGATATCTCACATCTAAATTTAGACCTGTTGCCAATTTCGATATCTCACATCTAAATTTAGACCTGTTGCCAATTTCGATATCTCACATCTAAATTTAGACCTGTTGCCAATTTCGATATCTCACATCTAAATTTAGACCTGTTGCCAATTTCGATATCTCACATCTAAATTTAGACCTGTTGCCAATTTCGATATCTCACATCTAAATTTAGACCTGTTGCCAATTTCGATATCCCACATCTAAATTTAGACCTGTTGCCAATTTCGATATCTCACATCTAAATTTAGACATGTTGCCAATTTCGATATTTTAAATCTAAATTTAGATCTGTTGCCAATTTTGAAATATCTTATATCTTAATTTAGATCTGTTGCCAATGTCAATATCTCATACCTAAACTAGAGATCTAAAAATTCTATAGATTTTTTAATTCATTTTTAGTTGATTTCACGAGAACCAGTTTATCGAAATGACTTCAAACTTGACACTGTAATGCCTTCTGTGCTGATTAATGTATAGGTTGAATATCAACTTCACACAATGGTCAGTTGTTAGAGGTGTCCCATTGCATACATGCGCACCCACAAAGATTTCTCAAATTGTTGTTAAATCAGTGGGACTTACTCTTCTTTTCATAGTTTTTCTCTCTGTATAATCCAGGGTTTTCAATCCCCACCTCCCTTAAAGACACAGATGTTAAATATCTGTCTACAGATGGAATTCAGTCTTTGACAAATTGAGATCAGGCAGTGTGAGAGCCACTAAATTACCATGAAGGTTTTAGCATCTATTCACCGATTTTTTTTTTTTTTTTTTTTTTTTTTTTTTTTTTTAATTTTAGATTTTTTCTTCATTTAAATTTTTTTTATTTATTTTTCTTGGGTGTTTTTTGGCTGATCCCCCCCCCTTCTATTCCTTATTAGTTGTCAAACTATCATGAAAACATTTTTCTGAGTTGGTAATACTAAGTTTCAGTCTTGGCAATTTCCTCTACTAAGGGAAAAGAAATTCTAATCTTCCTGCAATTCTACCAGATAATGATCTGCTCTTATCAAACTTGGAAATAGTCAGGATTTGTTAAAGTTTCCATACACTGATCACTGTGGCCCAGTGGTAGAGAGCTTGCCTCCTGTTTGGTAAGCCATGTTTCAATCCACTACTGTGTGATGGCAAAGACTTGAAATAGTACTCAGTGACTCTTTGCTAGGAATTCGGCACAAAGACTAGAATTGAGAAACCTCTCCCTGAACCTGAAGTGGTAACAGCCAAAACACATTGGATACTTCAGTTCTCTGAAGCCCATTGAATTTAGGCAATGTTGAACCTAGATGGGTGATCCTTGGGAAATACCAAGTGCCGTAAATAGAATGAAGTTTGGACATGTTTGGTAAGCCGGGATTAGGTCTTACTAACAAATTGCCTTGTGTTTCCGACGCTGAGACTCCCTCAATGCTGATGTAAGCAGAGGACGATGATAGAAAAATAAATGATAAAATAGGGCTCAAAGCTGAGTCTGACGAAAGACAATAATCAGAACCCAACTTAGCTTTGCAAGATCAACATACTCACCACTGCTCTGTGACAGGATTATTGGGTGAATTGTAGTGAATGGCAAGCTGCTATTTTGTGGTCAGTAATGGCAATGTTTTTGCAAAGTCTGTTATTGCTACCCTTTTATTTATATTTGTATTGTATTAATGAAGTAAAACAACACATAGTAAGCAATCTCAAAATAGGAGCATATAATGTTGAGTGGAACAAATAGAGTGATGACAGAATGCAACCATGATATCCATTGCATTCAGGTAGGAAACCTGAAGCAGGCCATAGAATGGATAGGCTCGATGAATGTGTGAACAACATGAACAATAAGGAGTTGAATTGTCCGAAAATGTCTCTGAATGTTAATGACCCTTCTCAAAACGTTTGAAAGTTCTAATGTGATTTACAGATTTATTTGCTGCTGCTGAAAACAATGATGGTGCTAAGCAAAATTGAAATTTTCCTTCCACAATATCTCATCTAGGATGAAATATATGAAGTAACCTTCTTCACTAATTTCTAATGTTGTATTAAATATTTCTTTTTTTTTCCAAGTTGGAAATCAAGTGAAGATGAGTAGACATATGTGAATATGACAAACATTTTAAGAGTTTGGGCTATAGAATCAAAACACATCCGCCTAAACCGAATTTGTCTGTTGTAAAAATTGCGTCAAATAGAAAACGCCAAAAAGAACCATTTTCACAAAAGCAAACTGACAAGTTGAAATAATTTTACAAATTGATAGCATTTCATAATAATTATGATTAATTAGGGCCGCAATTATCCCTATTAGCTATAATTTATTTAAAAATTATGCCTTATTTTTTTTCTATATTTTTTGATTCATAGAATTAGATCTGATCTGTATGACTTACTGAAGAGTTGCTATTGCTTTTATAAGAGCAATTTTGATCACTTTTAGTAAGGAAAAAAACATCACTAATATCTTGGCAATTTTCATCGAATACTGATAAGTACATTTCCATGATGCATTGTCAGAATAGATATCTGTTTTCTACCTTCATTTAATAGTTATTTCTATATTACTATATCTAATTATCATTAATACTTGCATATACCTGTAAAAAAATACAATGTATCATTTCAAATAACATTATCATATTGTTTATGTATCGATTGGCACCAAGGAGCCCAAAGCCAGTTTAATTTCAATGACTCAAGTATCCTAATTTTAAATTCATTTCAGTCTCAACTCAGCATTAAGCATTTTTCATTCACTTACATACTTTTAGAATTTTTAAAAATTTTAGTTGCAAATAATCAGCGATTCAGTGATGTAGTCATTATATTACAACAGTCTATCTCATTTTATTAAAACCCGGTAATTGATTTTTTTTGTTTTTTTTTTGTTAGCCATGTTGTTCTATTTCACATGGACTAATACATTATAACAGGACTTAGGCAGGACATGCAGTCATATATTTGAACGTATTATTTTGCATATATGGCTCTTATATGGATAGATTGTATTTTTTTTTTTTCTTTTAAAATGACTCATTAATACTGTTTCTACTCTTTTTATTGACTCTCAAATTCATGGGCCACTTGTATTGATAGTGGAACTCTTCAAAGAGTAAGATTAAAGATAAAGGAGCTCTTTAGTGAATTGAATGAAAATTTTTTTCAAAAAAAGATCACCAAATGGTCAAAGGGAAGTAATTCTAATTAAAAGTTATTTCCCTTGATAATGATGGTCAAATTTGTTTTCAATGAATTTAAGAGTTAATATGCAGGCTTCATATTTGTTAGTGGTGGAATTCAATATATGACTTTTTTCTCTATTATATCTTATTCAGAGTCAATATTGTTATTTATATTATTTATACTATTATAGCCTGAACTATAGCAATTGTTAATCCTAATTGTATTTCATACCTGATTCTAATTCTTATATTAATTACCACTACTACTACTACTACTACTATTCCTTTCTTATTAACAATTATGATTTCTATTTTCTTTTTTTTTTTTTCCAACATTGACTTACAAATATATTTCTGTATGCACCTTCTTAGGGTGCGAGAGACCTGTACATAGGTACGCACCAGATTATTTTATCATATACACCGTGGCTTGATTTTTCATCGAAAGAGGTTTCATCGAAAATTCAAAATACACACATACACGCCAAAAATGCACACGTGTGTATGTAGCATGTTTGTGTAAGTATGTGTGTGCGTATATGACCTGTATGTGGTATTTGTGTGTTTGCGATGTGTATATTTTGTATTTTTTTGATGAAACGTTGTTCGATATCCTATACACACCCAACTTGATTATATATATAATGTAATATAGTATAGTTATATTTTATGTTATTTGCCTGTTTTGTGGCTGACTGGTTACATGCAAAACTCTGCTATGTAAATAAATTTGCTCTGGCTTCAGAAAACTCGTCTTCCTGTTTTTTCTTTCAAACAAATATATGTACAATACTAATTTTCCTTTATCTGTTGTTCTGAAGCTTTGCTGGAATGACTGGAAAGCTCTCTGAGAGCACACACCTCTGCCGATACCATTTTCCCAGGAGGAGTAATTGTGCATGGATCTGCCCCAAAATCTAATTTCTACTTCTACAGCATATTGTTCACCCTTCCATGAAATTTCATAAAGATTCATTGAGAACTCTTGGAGACATTGAGTGGACGGACATGAGATTTTGATGATATCATGCATTGTGGACATATAACTACGACAGAAGGGAGGTAGTTTTGCATGAATCCGCTCAGAAAAAATTTCACCACTCCCTCATTTACCATCCCTCCACAAAATTTAATTGAAATTCATGGAGAACTTTTGGAAATATCGTGTGAGGAGACATGAGTGTATACATGAATGTTTTGGGCGGGGAACAAAAAAATATCTCTAAATCAAAAAATATTACTGGATCTATCCTCCCACATCTAATGGACCACCCTTCCACTAAAATTCATTGAAATCCATTGAGAATTTTTGGAGATATCCTGTGGACAGACATGAACATATATATAAATGTTTGAAAAAAAAAGTCTCTCAATCTGTAAGACCCCCCCCCTTGGATCAGCCCTGAAATTAAACTAATTCTTCTCTACCCCATGGCCTACACTTCCACAAAATGTCATTGAAATCCATTCAGTACTTATTGAGATATCGTATGGAAAGGCGGATGCAATTGAAGGTATATATGTATCTCTCAAACTTCATTGGACGAGGTAAATCATGCAACCCCTTGGTTCTCCGATTTTTCATGTTGAATTGGTGATTATTGTAAAAACAATCCATCGCAAGTTATCAGAAAATACTTTTTTTTCAAAGATAAATAAGATGCATTCAAAAAAGGGAAATAAATTGAAGAAAAGTCGATCGAGTGAATGACTATTTCTTCATCTCAAAAAGAAAAAAAAAAAAATAATAATCTCTCTTCAAAGTCTGGTTTAATGGTGGTCTACTGGATTC
Organism: Thysanoteuthis rhombus; assembly: GCA_963457665.1. NCBI lineage: Eukaryota > Metazoa > Mollusca > Cephalopoda > Oegopsida > Thysanoteuthidae > Thysanoteuthis > Thysanoteuthis major. The sequence goes on from OY735215.1 coordinate 39,034,380, forward strand.
TCATATCTGCCTCCGCATTCAGTCTATTTCGATGATTATATATTTTTCTTATTGTGTATGCAGAAGTCTATATTGATAATGCTACTCCCCTCCATTGTCGGTAGGTCACTTCAGACTGGACACAATTTTTGTCAAAGACAAATCCCGATTCACTCGATCTCTATATTCTTTAGTATGTCAATAAAGACACTCTTGAGATGTAGATGCTTCAGTCAGAAATCAATGCAGAGAGGCATTTCTTTTTTTTTCCTCTCCTTTTTATGATCTCCAATGGATTCCCACTTGGATTTTAGATACCCATCAACATATTAATAGTTGGAAGAATCACTTCAAGTCTTTAGTGTAGTTTGGTTCAGAGACTGAAGCACTTCAAGAAGTTGGGAAAACAAGATTAAATTTATGACTATAACCGTTGAAGCTCTCGTCTAGGAGGCAAAATAACATTCAGATAAGTAGTAAACATTCTGATGTTCCGAGAAGTTGCAATAGAAGGTTACTGAAATTAGAAGCAAAAAAATACCAGAGAGGCATGATTTTATATTGGTTCCAATTTCGGGAAAAGTATAGAAGTTAATGCATTTTAGAGTAGAATTTGTTTTATACTTGATTCAACGAATGCTGTATGGCATTCTCCATTTTTGTCGTTATTACAAGGCAGCTCATTAGAAAAAAAATCTCTTCTTAAATTGAATTTTTGTATTGAAACGTATGAATTGTGTACAGAGCTCTTGCCTGATTGGATGAAGTACGCTCAAACAGATTGTATCAAATCAACCAAATAAACATAAATATGTTTATTGGATGAAAAGACAAAGTTAACTTTCTTTCAAACTTTTATTCTACCTCTCCCAACTCAACAGATTCTACGAAGTAGCTATAACATATTAGCAACAAACCAAAAAAAAAAATCACCTTCAAGCAAATAAGGTGAACATTTTGTCCTGGAGGAATTTCTGCCGACTTTGGGTCAATCTTTTTTTTATTGTTGCTGTCAGACAAGGAGAGGAATTCGGCTCTTCGACTAAATATCGATTTGTAGAGGAGACTGGAAAAATCGTTTAGTAAGAACACATTTGGAGGTTGTGTGGTTTGTTAGTTAATGAAAACGAGAAGTTCGTGCTGACAATGTGAACTTCTAAGGAGTTATGAGTGTTCTTAAAGAGAACGCCGGGAACTCTGAGCTCGCATACGAAATACTGGTGTGGTGAAAAAAAAGATTCCCGTCAACGGAAAGTTAATACTAAATCATTTCGTACCCTCCCCTGTTGGCTCCTTAAACTTTCGTTAATTGTCCATACTATAAATACAATTCTGACTGTCTTCAGCGGGACATTTTCGTTAAAAGAAATAAGATGAACGATTGTAATGTAATTTTTCCCCCATTCTTTCAATAAGGACAAATGACCATCTCCCATATCAGTCAGTCAAGAGTTCAATTAGCGATCTACATCTACACAAATATGTATTCATAGATATCTATGCGTGTGCATAGTTTTCTTGGATAAGTTTATGTTCAGAATGATGCACGTGGGCCATGTTATGCAGTCATCTAGTATAATGCTTAATTTGTGTGAAATTTCTTAATGCTCTGTATTACTGTCACAACTCTTGATTTTAGAAAGGATATATTAGGCTGATGCGAAAAAAACCCTGCAGTTTTTCGTCAACTTTAAACCAACAAATCTCTGCTTAGAATGAAAGTTGTCAATCGAAATAAGAACCTTCAGAATCTACATACATTTACAAACGAAGAACAAGTCCACTTATTCTCTGAGCATAGAATTCTGATGTCTTGGAGCCAATGGATTCTTCGAAGGCTTTTTGAGTTGTAGAAAACCCTCCTGACAGGGAATAGTCGAGATGCATGAAAAAGTGGTAGTTAGTCGGGGAGAGGTCAAGTGAATAAACTGGATTGGGTAGAATTTCGTAATCTAGTTCCTTCAATTTCTGAAGGGGCCCTTCGAGTGACGTGCAAGCTTTTTTCGTTTTCGTTTTTGTTTAGGGTCATTCGCACGACATATCGAGCCTTTTCGCTTTTCCAGTCAAGTACGCATGTCAAATAACCGTTGATCAACATCTATTTCCTCTGGAACCTCTCAAGTTTTTTCTTTGCGTGGGCTTACCCTAATAATGTCTCTCAATTGGATGTCGTCTATCACAGAAGAACATCCACATCTTCATAGGTCTCATCTCCGTTTTGAAAGTTTTGGAACGAATCCCGAGCTATACGTCCGTTGACGGTCCCTTAGCCAAATACTGGGTTAATATTAAAAGCAATTTCCTCTGCTTTAAGTCCGATATTGTACTCATACGAAAAATTGCTTGAATTTGTTTTTTTTTTCCATCTTAGATTCGACAGCCTCAAATAAACCAGGACAAATAGTGTGAAGAAAACGTTCATCTTAAATAAATAAGGCGAAAATCACACCTTGAATGGGTACATTACATGAACATAGCTAAATAATGGTTTATTAAAGAAATAAGCATCAAAGTTAAAAACGAAAAACGAAAAACCAAAATCGTAATTATTTTTACATCAACCCCAATAAAAAAGATTATAAAAAAAAACGTCATCTTTCCCATGATTGTGTAATAACACTCTTCGCCTATCAATCTGTCTCTATGGACATTTAATGATGGGTAAAGGACTTGTCGGATGAAGAGAATGAAAAGAAAAACAAAAATAAATCAAGATTTCGAGAAGAAAGGAAGAAGGGCGGAAAAGTAATGCAAGAAAAGATGGAAGAAAAAAGATTTGAGGAATGAAAAATATGAACGTAAGAAAAGAATTGAAAAAAATAAAATGGAATAACAACGATCACCAAAAGATTCAAAACAGGTTTTTAAATCGCTGGAACATATGAAACGCTCTCTTCGGTCGAAGCGGGAAGAGCCAGAGGCAGTAGCGCAGTTAGAGATGTTGGGGGCCCTGGGGCTTGGCTAATTGAGCGGCCCCCGCCAACATTCACTGAGATGTGATCAACTTAATTGGTGAACAACAACCCCAAAGGCTGATTTTTCTTAAATTATGCAATTCATGTACACTGAGGATAAAAAGTATCTGATACATTTCAAATTGGACATTTTTTTACACCTCCATAATTGACGGAAAACTTGGACCAAAGATTGAAAAAATCTAAACATCCAAAATATATTAGAACGAAATTAAAAAGTTGTGTACAAAAATCAGAAGTTTTTCGTCCAAATTCTGTCAACTTCGAAGTATCGGATACTTTTTGCACTCGTTGTATGTCCAAATATATCCCTGTTTTTGTATAATGTTAGCAGAAGTGCAGTAAGTGAACCACTATTTATATATTAACCGCCACCACCATTCTCAGCTATGCCTATAACCGAAGGAAAGGGTCGACAGTCCTGTCCAGACAAAACGAATTGTGAGGCAGGAAACACTTCTTTTATGAACTATACATTTATGTCTTGAAAACTGTTTGTAGTTATGAATGGATGAATTCTTAAAAGTTGAAATAAAAAGTATAAAGGCCTTCGACAGAAAACGGCTGAGATAGAAAGAATGGCAACTAGTTTTTCATTAGGACTGTTATCTCCGGGATACCTGACTTCTGAAAATTCTAACCATAAATATTTAAAAAAACGTTATACATTTAAAATAATGAGGTGCCCAGTAACCAGTACAATAGTTTTCATTCTAATCAATTCAGCAGTTCTTTAGTTCAGTCTTTTTTTTTGCATGTTGACATGGTTATTTATACATAAAATGTAAACAATCAGACCGACCGTAACTCAACATTTTTAAATTCCTTGGTTTTGTCGTTGTAGCCAAATTTCAGCCAGATCCATCAAGATTTAAGAAATTTTCCCAATAGTTAACAAAAACCCCATTTTTGCTTATAAAATGTAAACGAGTGTTCGGATCGGCCATAACTCACCACCCCAGTATCATCTCTCCACAAATCTACATACAAAATTTCACTGAAATACATTAAGGAATAAAGAAGTTATCCGATCGAGAAAATGACACAACGACAACAGATACTCATAGCAAATGATAGTCCCCGGCTTCTTTTTTTCTGCCGAGGACAATCATCGAAATCCTTACAGTCGGTCATTCTATCAACGACGAGTTAACGAAGGGAATGGAGAGATTGAACTAACTCAGTCTCAGCACCATTACAAAGTGGTTGTCAGAGTGAGACTGAGGTAAAAAGTGGATTGGAAAATCTCTTTCTTTCTCTCTCAGCTACAAAGAGCTACACGAGCTGGACCCCACGATTTTAGGGATCCCGAAACTCAGTTTGAAAAGTAAAAAAAAAGTAAGGTTCATATTATCCAATGACAGAGATAGAGAACTTTCTCTAAACCTATGTTTACATTCTTGTTTAAATCAGTTCTTGAGTTGGCCCATACATGAGCTTCAGTAAAACGAAAGTCATGTGCAACAATCACATCAAGAATAAGGACTTAACTGTCAGAATCGAAGATGCAAAATTGGGGAAAGTAGGCCCCTACATCTACTTAGGACAGCGAATCTCTATGAAACCCACAAAAAAAAGAAAAAGAAATCAAACGAAGAATCATCCAAGGATGGCAAGCCTTTGGCAGAGCAAGCTCAACCATCGAAAACAAGACTATCCCAATAGTCCTAAAAAGAAGAGTATACAATCAATGCATTCTCCAGATAGTCACTTATGGAGCTGAAACATGGAACCTAACCAAGAGACAGACCTGCAAACTGAGACGCATGCAACATGCACACGAGAGAATCATGCTCAACGTCATATGGAGAGATCACAAGACAGCGCAGTATATCAGGAAGAAAACAGGAATCCGAGACATCAAAGAATCTATTAGAAAACTTGAACGGCAATGGGCAGACCATGTTGCAAGAATGGCAGACAATTGATGGACTCACAACATGGATCCCCAGAGATCACATGCAAAACCGAGGCAAACAGAATACAAGATGGAGAGAAAAACTAGACAAATTCAGAATATACTGGCTCCGCGTCGCCCATGTCAAAGAAATATGGCGGATCCTGGGGAAGGTTTATGTCCAATGACGGACGTTAAAAGACTCATGATGATGATCATATATTCAGTCAGGGGTCAGCATTACAGCCCAGGATCTAAATCCAGAACAGTGTTTTGCCAAATATTCTCAAGACGGTCCAGCATTTCGTAGCATCTGAACACATCACGGACGAACTCACTTTGTCATCAACGTCATTGCTTCCTCCATGTCTAAGAAACCAAACCAGCGCTCCCTCTAAACTATGCATAAGAAAAAAAAACAACGTCTCACAGTAAAATTTTGACACTTAGAAATTTCCAGATAAAGGAAAAAAGATTAAAAGATAAATATCATAACTGATCCAACTTGAGCCATGAATTAATGAGTTGTAGGAACATTGGTTCAAACAGATGTGTTCACCGAAATCGGTGACGATATCCAGCCAATTCAATTCGTCGTCTATCTCTTCAAGTCGGTGCAGTAGAAAGAAAATCCTCAACTTACAAGATAAAAACACTCTTCCACTAGACGTCGCAACCTGAGAGAAGTAGCTTTGGGGACATTCACAACTCCTTAGCGCCTTGGTTCGGATCATCATCATCATCATCACCACCACCACCATCCTTATCATCTTCCATGATCACCAACCGATCATATGATATTGAGTTTTATGCAGACGTAGCATTTGATGATATGATTGCAGTATGCAACTTGAAGGAAAAAACTTTTTCCTCTTCCTGAGTAATGAATGCCATTTTCTGGTCAATCTATCTGTAAAAATATAAAAATTACTTTTATTCCCTTCAAGGTTTTTTTATCAGAACATTGATGATTTATAATTTACCTATTTTGCATCTGAAAGCTTAGGAAAGACATTTGAATGCTGCAAACCCCTTGTACGGAGCTGTGAAAAATCGTTTCACGAAGCCTAATTTTATGTGCAGCGTTGACCCCCAACGCCTTCCACGGGTTAACCAGTGGTTCCCATGTGATGCTGTTCATTCTCACGTATTATGCAGGTGGCAATGGCCTGACCCGCCTTTGGTAGTGCGCCAGGATGTCTCTCTGCTGTCCTGGAGGCAAAGATAGCGTAGAGTCTCATCAGGAATGTCATCTTGACAACTGAGGCATTGCAGGTGTGATGGGGTACATAGAATGTGTCCTGATCCTCGATAAGAGTGTCGAAATATGCCTTGTAGGCCTCACACATCTAATGCTATCACTGTCACTGTCACTGTCATAGAACCTTAACAAAAGACTGGCCCGCGAACTGAGAAGCATGCGACGTGCACGTGAGCGAATCTTGCCCAACATCACTCGTGGAGACCACAAGACAGCACAGACTCAAATGGCAATGGGCTGGTCATGTTGCAAGAATGGCTGACAACCGATGGACATCACGACTAACAGCATAGATCCCCATAGATCAAATGCAGAACCGAAGCCGGCAGAATATAAGATGGCAAGACGAACTGGACAGGTTCAGAAAATATTAGCTCCGCAACGCCCATGATAGAGGGAATGTCTGCACTCAAAAACGGACGATAAAGGAATGATGATGATGATGATATTTCAAAATATTACTGTCTTGGTCATACAATTAAAATTCGATAATAATAATAATAATAATAATAATAATAATAATAATAATAATAATGATAATAATAATAATAATAATACCCGAAGACACTGAGGGCGAGACTGGAGGAGCTCGGGATGAAGAGAAAGATTGAGACTATTCAGACCACGGTACTGCTAGGAACCGCACAGATACTAGGGAAAGTGCTAGAAATATAAGGTCAGTAACACTAAATGTTAGCAGTGGCCAAACAGAGGGAGGAAAATGAAAGCAGAGAAGCGTGATAGGCGATGGAGAGAAGAGATGTTGGCTGAAGACCTGAGGAGACTTGCTGTCACTTAGCCTTCAGCAATGACCCCCAGAAACAGGTGTAAAACTATAAACCACAGAATTGCTGTGATCTATGAGAAAAACCAGATAATCCCAAAATCCTGAAAAGAAGAGTATGCAACCAATGCATTCTCCCAATAGTCACTTATGGAGCTGAAACATGGAACCCAACCAAGAGACAGGGCTGCAAACTGAGAAGTATGCAACGTGTGCATGAGAGAATCATGCTCAACCTTACATGGAGAGATCACAAGACAGCACAGTATATAAGGAAGAAAATGGGTGTTCGTGACATCATAGAAACAATTAAAAAACTCAAATGGAAATGGGCAGGCCATGTTGCAAGAATGAAAGACAACCGATGGACATCAAGACTCACAACATGGATCCCCAGAGATCACATAAGAAACCGAGGCCGACAGAACACAAGATGGAAAGATGAACTTGATAGATTCAGGAAATACTGGCTCTGCAATGCCCATGATAGGGAATTGAGGCGAATCCTGGGGAAAATCTATGTCCAACGAAGACTGATGATGATAAGAATGTGGAGAGGAGGGCTGGATACTTGAGGAGACTTGCTGTCACTCAACTTCCAGCGGTAACCACAAGGCAACTGGCGTGAAATTGCAAACAACAACAACAACAACAATAATAATAATAATAAAAAATAATAATTCTATACTTTTTACATAAAAGCCATTAGAAAATAACACTCTACCCCAGAAACAAAAATTATGCTGCACTGGGCTGTTGCTTTGGGAAGCGTTCTAAACCTTTTCTGATAAGCTTGGGATTTGGAGAAAAAAAAAAATAATAGAAAACAGTTCTCCAAGAGACAGGGATAATGAAGAGAAAATTGCATGAGCTCTGAGGAATCTTGGTTACTTTTGGTTTCTATTAGTAATCGCGAGAGAATTCTTGAATGAAGAAACGGCAAAAGCAATAATATGATGAGAAGTAAGAAAATAGGGCACAGAAAAAAGAATATATACACACACATATATATATATACACACACACACACACACACACACACACACACACATATATATATATATATATATAGATATAGATATAGATATAGATATAGATATATATATGTATATAGAGAGAGCCAGTGAGAGTCAAGAGATGTGAAAGACAGGGAATTGGAAAGAAGATACTAGAAAAATATTTTTTAAAATCGGAAAATCTTTGGAAATGGAGGATAGATTTTTGTATATAACTGTAGGAACCAGTAGATATTTCGCTTGTTCTTTTTAATCATTCAGTTCGCTTAAATATCTTTTAATCTATCTATCTTATCTCGTTAGTATCTGTATATTGTTCATATGTAATGCCTGCTGTATGGTTTTATCGTGTATCACAATATCTACGTCGCATATACAAATATTATTCATATATCCCTATTAGATGAATATTCAATGGATTCATTGACGTCAAAGTTATGCATTTCCCTGCGTAAATCGTTTGCATAAACATGAATATGCAAACTACTCAATTTTTTTCCCGCGCGTATGGCCATGTAACGTAGTCAGTATCTCTGAATACGTACCAAAAGAAAAAGAATGGACTCTGTTCAAAGACCGCGATTTTCCACATACAATTTATGATTGTATTTAGCAACATTTCTCTTTGTAATGAAAAATATTATCGATATAAAAAAAAATATTAGCTTCCAATTGATTTTTCTAGTTAATCCATCCAAAACAAAAAAAAAAATCATCAAAAATAAAAGGAAAAATATCGTCCGAAATGCAATATAATTAATTCATATATATATATATATATATATATATATATATATATATATATATATATATATATATATATTAGTTATAAAAAGTGTTTAGTTTGCATCCTTTTTTCTTTTTTCCATTCTATTTTTATATCAAGAATTGATTTAAAAATACATGACATCATCATCATAAGCAACAACAACAACAACAATAACAAAAATCTTTTATCGTCCGAGGATTCGCCACATCTCTCTATCGCGGGCGTCGTGGAGTAAATATTTTCTAAACTTGTCTAGTTCGTCTTGTCATCTTACATTATGCCGGCTTCGGTTCTGTATTTAATCTCTGGAGATCCATGTTGTGAGTCGTGATGTCCATCGGTTGTCAGCCATTCTTGCAACATGACCAGCCCATTGCCATTTGAGCTTCCTAGTGGTTTCTCTAATGTCTTGGATATATACTAACATACCGTGCTGTCCTGTAGTCTGTCCATGTGATGTTGAGCGCCTATTTATTCGTGTTTCCACGAGGGCGAGATATGACACGAGGACGAGTTTAACGTGGGATGGAACACTCTCAAAAATAACCCCAGCAGACGCAACTGAGGTCGCGAAGGCGTCAGGAGGAGCCTGACCTGTCCCTCAAAGTGCAATTGGGCAGTGCCGCCCCGGGACTAACTGCTTCCCTGTAGCTGGACCGGGTTTATTTATCCAAATTTCACCCTTGATAACACAAGATATAGAAATACAAATCTCTAGCCCATTTGGCTGGCAAGCTTCAATACCGGTTGTAATGGGGGAGACCCAAGGATGAATCTAAAGGTTCCCGATGTACTCAGCAACGCACAGCGTCAGTGTCCCCTCATTGGCTAAGGCATTGCGTCTGCACCCTATGTCTTTATGCCCACCTGCCACACAATGTCCATCCTATTTGGCTGACAAGCGTCAGGACTAATGGAATTTTCTTGTTCTTAAAGGTTGGGCTTGCTTTGGCGAAGGCTTGCCACCTTAAAAAGATTTTTTGCTTGATTTTTTCTTTTGAGGGTTTCATGGAGACTCGTTGACCTAGGTAAATGTAGCAGTCAACTTTGTCTAGCTTTGCGGTTTTGATTTTGATTGTCGTGCGTTTATTTCGGACATGTTCGTTGTATATGACCTTTGTTTTGCAGAAGTTCATGTGAAGGTCAACTTTCTTGCTTTCTTCCTTCAGTTCATCTAGCATTAGTTGGAGGTTCTGGAGAAAAAAGATGATGTCGTTTGAAAATCTGAAGTTACTTAAGTATTTGCCATCTATTCTGATTCTCTTGTTTTCACAGCGTAGGTTTCTGAAGATCATCTCGAGGCAGGCTATAAAGAGTTTTGGTGAGCTAGTATCACCTTGTCTTACACATTCTTGGAGCTGAAAGGGCTCTCAGTCTTTATGCAGTCTGATAAAAGAGCTGCTGTGACGATATATACGTTGTAAATCTCGGATGTATACAGGATCTACACCTTGTAGGGTGATAGCATTAATGATCTTGGGAATTTGTAAGGCCTCCTTGAAGTCTATAAATGCTACCGCGAATGTCATTTTATATTTTGTTGCTTTCTCTTTTAGTTGAATCATCGATTACCCTCTCCTCTTATTACGATAACAGTTTTCCTTCTTCGTAAGGAACACTGTCTCTCTCTTCAAGTACTCACTCTTCCGGTCACTCAATTCTTCACTAATGCCGTTGACCAATTTAAATATGACCTCAACATGAACTTTTCCCTGTTCGTAGGAATGTGGACTGACTTTGTGGTTAAAAAAGTCTTCGCCGGATTTAATATGTACTAATAGTAGTTTATGCTATAGGCCCCGCATTTTGCAGGACCCCGCACTGAATTCTTGCAAGCTATCTATTCTGATTCAGTGATTCTACACTTGTTCTGTTGCAATGGTTCTATATTGCCTTCGACTTTTATGACCAACCAGGTCTCTAAGATCTCGATTCTAGTCAATTATCACTTTTAATTGGAGTTAAAATTTTCATACAGTAATTGATGGAAATGTGGTACCTATGTGATACAGGGAGTCATTCGAAAATGAAGTCACAGCTGCTGCACATAGGTCAAAACGAAAGGCAAAATAATACTATTACTGAAACGTCACGCATATTTGTCGCATTATCTGGCTGCATAGTAAATCTTAAAAAGATAATTACTTGAAAATGCAAGTAAAAAAAAGGTGTTCTCAGCTTTGACGTTTATTCACCTATGGCAGTGTTTTTTCAGCAGAGAGAGGACCCGAAAATCAAAATAGGCTCTAAAAAGTATAATTTTTCAATTGAATTGTAATTAAACATTTCCCAGAAAATAAGACTATGATGAAAATAAACGCATGTCTTTATCATATCGTGCACCGTGAGCTACCAGCATTTGTGTCTTTCTGTCCGTGACTTTCTGCCCTGTGCCTGAATTATTTATTCAAACAATCCAATTTTTTTTACCAAAAAGACCATTACGCTCTCATAATGTTTTTCTATTCTAGGTTTTCATTAATTTTCCCCAAAACAAAAAGAACGAAATAAATCACTATTTCAGAGCCAATACTGCTGGACTTGGGGTTAGTACGTAGAATTAGTGTTAGGGTTAGTGGGTAAGTTTCGAGTTAGTGTTTCTAATTTCCCCATCGATTTTTGGTTTTATTTCGTGTTCATATCTTTATCTACACCCTATACTTCCGGTAAGATGTCGAGAATTGAGTGTCGACTGTAACATTTTAGTTACATTGTAAATAATACCCTGCCTCATAAAACCCAAAAGAATATCTCCTCTAAAAACTAACAAATTTACGGGGGGTTGTATAGTTTTAATATTTGTGTGTATTCTTTTTAAATTTAGAGTTCCTATATAGCATATGCTACAGGCTCTGCACTAACCTAATCCAGCTTTGAGAAAGGTTCAAAGAAAAAATCAATAAAAAAATTGAATTCTTTCTCTTTAACATTTAATCAATTGATTCCAAAAACAGATTTCAAGTTTATATATTTCTTGGATTAAATCAAGTTTATAACACGGTTGCATTCATACAAATAGTTTTTTTTGGCAACCTCCAGTCCAAGTGGAGGCTGGAGTAAGCTTTGTTTTCCACTCTAACGACAATAACAAAAACAATCCTCATTATTATCAAGTTAAACCAAACTGATGTATAAGATTAAAATTTACCTATCATGATTTGCAACCACGACCAAGTGATTGGTGAACAGCTCTCAAACTGACAAGTCATACACATCTAAGAAAATATATGTTACGGATACGCAAGGACGTATTTCATTCTGAAAATAAATAGATACATTTACTCTGAAAATTATATTTTTCATGATTTTTTTTATTCATTCCATTTACAATGCAACGATTGCATTGTCAGTCGGAATAGAACTAGGAGAGAAGTTTGACTAGGCTTGTTGGCGAAGGCATTTTTGACCTCAAGCTGAGTCCGTGGAATGGAATAATCAAAAATAGCTTTGAAGACCAAGAAAATAAGTTTGAATCATCTGTGTGTATATTTCGTTTTGGAATCTTTATCATCTTCAAAGACAAAAGAAGAATGCAAGGTTCTCTTAATTCATAGAAGGAACAACTTACTCGCAAATCTACGTTGAGGGCCCCCCTAACTTGTAACGAAATAGGCATGCGCTTGTTTCGGTTAAGACGTGTTTTTTTTCAGGAAAGCTTATTTTGTAAGATAATACCTGAGGGTTTGGTGCAAGGTTATGAAAATTGAGATTCGAAACAGGTGTTTCATTTACGAACAGGGGTTTCATTTACGATCATCGATTTCTGAAGACGGAGAGAAGGGTCAATCGGCAACATGGTTTACTTATCATCATCAACATCATCATCATCATCATTATCTTGTAGTGTCCGTCGTTGGACATAGACCTCCCACAAAAAATTTTGCCAGACCCCTCTATCATCGGCATAGTGGAGCCAATACTTTCTGAACTTGTTTCGTCGGTCACACCATCTTATCTTTTTTGTCGGTCACAGTCTTGTATATGATCTCTGGGGATCCATATTTGTGAGTCGTGATGTCCAGTGGTTTTATGACATTCTTGCAACATGATCAGCCCATTGCCATTTGAGTTTTCTGATGGATCTATGATATCTTTGACTAACGGTTTTTCTCTTTAAAACTCGGTCCTCGGTATAATTTCTGGGTCTCTTCTTTTGTTTATTCCCAGTTGTCCAACTTTGATATTTCCAGAGAGGTTAGTGAAAATCAGGCTGACTCTCCAAAACTTGCAAGACCAATACACGGCCATCTGTATAGTAACTGGATCAATGATTCCCAAGGTGTGCACCACGACCTCGCGGTCAGCTCCCAGGGGCTCCACGGTATAATCGAAAATTTGAATAATTCAAAGCAATCGTAATTCAATACTTCTGATGTCCGTTTACAACGACACAAAGCGATATTTATATTAAACAACAGCCTCACCCATCCTTCTAGTAATTATGGTAATTCGAAAGATGAAACATTCCCTGAGTAACCTAACGACTTGAACATAAATGCAATTGTCCTGTATTTTCTCGCTTTGGGCGCTGTGAAAAAAAATCCTTATATACCAAGAGCGCTGAGACTCGAAAAAGATTGGGAACCCCTGTACTGGAATAAGTCAACTTTCCTCATAGAGCGCCAAGTAAGAACTCCCACTTCAGAGTTCGTCAGACTAGTGCATGCAATAAGGCAACATAGAAGCAAATGGTTCCATTCCTTTCATTTCGGATGATTGCTTGACAATGTGCAAGTTGAGAGGTCCGTATTCTCAGATTTCGACCTAATATAGTAAACAATGGATATCTTGTAAAATCGACGGTCCCTATGAAGTATAGTTATTTAATGATTGGTGTTGATGCTTCTGGTCAGCCTAAAGAAACATTGGATTGAATCCTCCACGGTATAAGAAATAATTTCGTGACAACAGAACGTCAAAATTCTTCCAAGCGTTGGGACGGTTTTTCCTATCGTTTTTTTTTTCTCTCGCTTTCATCGTTCGCCATTTATTTTCATACATACGATTGACTGCCTCCTAACTTACATCTCGGCGGAAATTAGGGGATCACATGACTCGGACCGGAATTCCGTTCTTTTAGCCAGATATAAAGGTTATCTCCCTTGATCCACATTCATCATTCGGGCACTTGAATTTAAGCGGAAACGGCTGGACAGATTAAGTAAAGTGTAAGTAATCCGGAAAAAAGAAAGAAATCGGCAAAATCTAGAACAGAAGCGCATGCGCGTGGGTTTCTAAAAAGGAATGAGAACGTGGGTGTCCATTAAAGAATGAGCAGGATTTCTTGGAAAATTTGTACATACTTGATCAAAGAGATGCTGTTTGGCCGGAGGAATATAGGTTCAAACTCCGGCAGGGGCAGTTTGTGTTCACTTCACATTAATGCCATTGGGAAAAGTATGAATCCATGGAGAAAATAGCGTGAATTAAGTGATACCACATCAGGTGCATGTCTCCTTCAAATCTATTTCCGAGTAAGAAATAATGTATTATGTGAAGCCTCAGGTTTTCACAATTCTTTTTCTCTAAAATCATCAGTTCATCAATATTTAACCCAGCAATTCACTCGTGGTGTTTTGTTTTTATCTCAAAAGAACAGTCTACAATACGGGTTAAAATCAGTTCGATATCTTATTGCTAAAGTATGGAATGACTTGGTCGTTTCAATTAGAAATTCTCCCTCTAAATATTCATTCAAAGAAAATCTTAAAAATGTAACGAATATATATTTTCCCTGCAATAAAGAATCAGATAAACCTTATTTGCTCAAATGTCAGTATTTTATTATGGGGTGCTCTCGTCTCGAAATAATTCTCCGCCAAATGACCCGATCTGTCTTGCTTTTTGGAATTTTCATTTACCATTGTCATTAGCATTGTATTTTATATTGTGATTGCAATTCATATCATTTTATATTGTAATTGTACTCCATATTATTTTATATTTTGATTGTACTTCACATCATTTCACATTGTAATTGCACTTCATATTGCAATTGTACTTCATCCGTCGGGGACTTTAAAGAATAAACTTTAAATCCAAAATGCCCTTGTCAAAATAGATTAGTAGGGGGAGGGTACTCATTTTTGCCGATTGTCCAAGTTAACTGATGGTAGGTGTTAACACTGTATACATGTACAATATTGGGAAGTATGTGCATTGCACATTGAACAATATACATCATATAACTGTATGAAACACACACACACACACACACACACACACACACAAACACACACACACACACACATGTATATATGTTTGCATCGTGGATATGAGGTGATCCGACTGAATGTAGATGAAAATGAAAGTGAGGAGGTGAAGAAAAAACTCAAGGTCACCATACTGAGTCATGGTAACCCTCATTTAGACGGGGGCCAGCCATCTTTTTCAGAAAAGAATCTGAAAAAAATTAGCTGGCCCCAGTTGAACTGAATCGAACTACGCCCACAGAATAAAGATAGAAAAATTGAGATGTAACACTTATCTCTTGAGTTTTTCTCTTCACCTTCGAATTGTCACGTCTATCTGTCTATCTATCTATCTATCTATCTATCTATCTGAAATTATTCAACATATAACGAGGTAAATAAGTTCAGATCTAATGAATCAAGATTTAATTCCTCTGAAAGTTCCTGAACTGCTTTAGGTTAGTTTACCTCTAAATGTCCTGAAGTAATTCTAATTGTAATTTTTGAGTGGTCCACTTGAGATACTATTTGGAGGCTAAAAAAACCCTCTAAGATCAAAATAGAGGACACAGAAATGGAGGAAGTAGAACACTACATCTACCTAGGACAACGAATCTCCATGAGACCCTCAAAAGAAGAAGAAATCAAGCGAAGAATCACATTAGGATGGCAATACTTTGGCAGAGCAAGCTCAACCTTCAAAAATAAGAAGATCCCATTAATCCTAAAAAGAAGGGTGTATAACCAATGCATCCTCCCAATAGTCACTTATAGAGCCGAAACATGGAGCCTAACCAAGAGACAGACCCGTAAATTGAGAACCATGCAAAGAATTATGCTGGGCCTCACATGGAGAGACCACAAGACAGCAGAGTACATCCGGGAAAAGACAAAAATCAGGGACATCATAGACTCCGTTAAAAATCTCAGATGGCGGTGGGCTGGCCATGTTGGAAGAATGGTGGACAACCGATGGACATCACGACTCATGACATGGATCCTCCGAGATCACATGCGCAACCGAAGCCAGCAGAATATTAGATGGTGAGACGAACTAGACAAATTCAGAAAGTACTGGCTCCGCAACGCTCATGATAGAGAAATGTGGTGAATCCTGGGATAGGTCTATGTTCAATGACGGACGTTAAAAGACTGATGATGATGATTCCTTACCACCCAGTTAGTTTTATTGTTAACAAAATACTATGCTATGTGTGATGGTGATGATATTTCCATGTGTTAGGCTGAAGCATAAGGTAGTGGAGAAATTAACTCTACTAAGTGAACGAGATTACTTCGGCTTCTCTTTCTCTCTGTTATCTTAGTAAAAGGAATAATCGACAATGTGAAAACTTGCATGCAAAAGAAAACGAGTAAAAAATGCAATTTATCAAAAGGAAATATTTATTAGTGTAGAAAAGATGTTACAGTTTCTCATAAGGAGCTTGTTATTACGGAAAGTCTCAAAGAAAGAATATCATATTATCGTTCGCTAATATTTAGAAGAATGAGACGAATTTCAGTTGTTTACCTCGCTGCTGCTGCTGCTACCAGATATTGAGTTCCCTAAAAGCTCTAAATTGCACTAATATTTCTCAACATTGGACGACATGTCAATGTAGAAAATAGTAAATATCATTAGTCCAGTTCCTTGTGTAAACGATATAGCATAACAAACCAGAAAATATTTGATTTCAATCTATCAGATATCAGTATAGAGGCCATCTTGGATAAAAAAAAATACTGACCTTCCAATACTAACCTTTCAATATCTTAACTCCCAGATAACCTAGGATCAAGATTTTAGGGGCAAAATCTATATTTTTGGAGGCAAGGAATCCAGATATGGTGTTAATTACAAATACATATAGACGGCTAATGACCCATATATGGATCACTATCTTAGATTTTCTGTACGTGTAACTAAATTTCTTTAATGTATTTCCCATTAATCTGACTCTTATATTACTTATAGTCCTGATTCTCGTGACTGAACCAATACTTCTACGTGAACTCGTAGTTACCAACAGCAATCTTTGTTCAATGAGTATGTTAGATCTGGTAAGGATCATTAGTCTTTCATGAAGATCTTTGGTCTATTTCAGATATATAGTTTTGTCTCTAATCCTGATGGTACTTCCTGTTACGAGACATGAATATCCCTTTTTTTGTCCGGATACTGATTTCTCCATTGATTCTTTCTGACGTAGTCTTCGTATAGTTTCTTTTCAGTGTCATCGATGTTCAAGATCTGTGGAAGATATTCCTGTGGATCGTAGCCATGCGTGATCATCTGCAACTAATCACTTTCAGCAGTAACTGGGTTACTATGGCTCAGTATGGCGACCTTGATTTCGTCGAGTGCTTCATGGTCTTTTCTGATATCAGTAGATGCTACTTCAGGATGTTCTGTGTTCTTTCTAACTTTTCCAATGCCGGACTGATTCGTGAACTCACTTGACAGACATGAAAGTTCTGATGTAGCCATGAAAATTCTGCTAAGCAATCAAATGTTTGGGGACTCTGGTCGGTCCAATGTAAGTCTTCATCTGTTTGTTGAGGAGTTTTCACCCGTAGTCAACACCTATGGACTCAAATGAATTTTAATTTCTGCTGACTGACGGATTACCTGCTTTGAGTTCCTCCCAGGTCTCAGGATAATAAGTTCTGAGATCCTGCATATCAGTGATGGATTGGGGCCAGAGTCGCTTGTATCTGATCCGGTCAGAAGCTAAGAACAGCTGAAAGGGACCAAAGATCTGAATAAAATGGGTGAAGCAAGCTTGCAAGAACAATGAAGACTCTCGGGACGGGAACATTTGATAGTGACTGCGAGGATGTGTAAACGGGTCCACAGACCGTCAGTCATGAAATCTTGATTGTGTTTGCGTTTTGAGTCTCGAATTCGGAAAAATGTATATTTT
Source organism: Thysanoteuthis rhombus (assembly GCA_963457665.1). Lineage (NCBI taxonomy): Eukaryota > Metazoa > Mollusca > Cephalopoda > Oegopsida > Thysanoteuthidae > Thysanoteuthis > Thysanoteuthis major. The sequence continues at coordinate 39,052,176 of OY735215.1, forward strand.
CGTAAAATTCAAAATGGTTACTGATGGACTTTTGACCATCCATACAATCTTGTAATTAGCACCACTGGAATCCTTGCCCCTGAAATGTTGGTTTGGCCACAGGAGTCATGGCCCTATGTTATATAGGAGTCAGGATAATGAGGAACACAAACAATTTCAGTCACGAGTATACAAAAATCAAGATGGCCACCCATACATGGGTCATTGACCATATATGTGCATTAGCTATTAGCACCATTAGATTCCGTACTCCTAAAAGTGTAGATTTGGTAACTGAAATCCTAATCCCAAGTTATCTAGGAGTTGAGATACTGAAAAGCTCATATTTGAAAGTCACCATTTTAAAGAAAATCTAAGATGGCTGCTATACTGACTTTTGGGTAAATGAAATCAAATATTTTTTGTTTTGCTATGTTGTAAATTAAAAAAAAATATAGTTTCATTATCTTCCATAGGTTTGAACAAATTCATATTTTTGGACATAGTGGACTGGACTATATCAAGTAATTTTCGTATAACAGTTTATTTTTTTTTATTCAATGGTTAGTCAACATCATCGTCCTCACCATCACTTATGTTGCCGATGAGAACTTTGTCCGCTATTTCTTTTTCTGTTAACCCTTGGTATCAAGGGTCACCCTCTATGTCTTTTAGCCAACTAATCTACTGAGGACGTCTTCAGTGACGTCTGTTTTTCCTACCCTCTTTAGGATACCATGAAAATCCGCTGTCTTGAATCTTTCAGAATTGTATTTTACCTCCGCATCGTACGGAAGTTTTTTCATCTCCAACCATTGGCAACAGTGGTAATCTGTATTGTCTACAATGAAACTGCTAAACTGAATTCTGTAGACTTGGGGTTGTGGTTCTTGATGTTACAAGGAGTTCTTTATCCTCACCCGTCCTACTTTAGATCTCCCTCTTCTCATGTCGCCACAATATGTTCCTTGGTTTAATCTGTTGCAGGCTACAATCATATCTTGATCATTTGGCTGGGTTAAGGAAGTAAGATTAGGGGGGAAGAACATGCGATTCATTTTACCATCACCTCTTGGGTGGGTAGGCTCCTTGTCCAAAATAAGTAGTGCCTTCACCTCATCAGCTGAAAGGAAATCCTCCTGGTATTTACATATTGCAAGAATTAATTGCAAAACAACAAAAACCCCAACAACAACGACAGAAAAAAAAAAACAGTCTGTAAAGATATCCATGTTGAACTATGATTTCTTACAAAGGTAATAATGCTCCAGTAACAGGTGTATTATGCGTTTTAGAGATCGCGGACGCCGTTACCCCCGTACCACTTTAGACGGCACATGCCGTCTTCGTTCGCTTAACACAACATCGAAAATCGTTCTTTACTTAATTTACGATCAGGTGCGTAGGCTTCATTTTTAAAAGCTTGGGTATTACGGAGTAGAGACAGGCAGTTTCATCACTGTTATACACTTGGGATATTAAGAGCCCTTTATTCTTAATCAAGTCATATACCCTTTTCCCGAATATTTCAATTTCCTCGGTTGGTGTGCTACCTGCTTCAGCATAAATAATTTTATTAACCATTCCATGGCGATTTGTAAATCGCCGTAACCACCCATCACTATCTTTGAAATTCTCTAGGCTCGTGTACCCTCGTTTGTTAGGCAGCAGCATTTTTAATTTCTGAACCACAGACCCTATTTCTAAAGGGTCATTGCTGGATAAACCACTGGGTCACTACACCGCCCCTATTTGTATCTTTTGGAACTCTCATACATTATCTTACATCAACATTATATTTGAGAGAAAATACAGTGAGTTTGTCCTTAGCCTTGGTAACGTCCGAAACCGTTTGCTTTTTTGACACCATACATCTCACAAAGTCTCGCCACCGAGATCATCATCATCATCATCATCATCATCATCATCATCATCATCATCATCATCATCAGTCTTTTAACGTCCGTCGTTGGACATAAACCTTCCCCAGGATATGCCACACTTTTCTATCATGGGCGTCGCGAACTTCCTGAACTCGTCTAACTCGTCTCTCCATCTAATATTCTGCCGGCCTCGGTTACGCATGTGATCTCGGGGGATTCATGTTGTGAGTTGTGATGTCCATCGGTTGTCTACCATTCTTGCAACATGACCAGCCCACCGCCATTTGACCAGTCTCTAATTCCTTATAAATTCAAGATTCCGGTTCACAAATAGGGTCACATGTTTCTTGTGCAGAATTTTACTCAATTTCTTGAAGCCATGATGTAGAATACTACGCTGAATTTTGCTCAATCACCGAACTGTTACCACAACATTGGTACTCATAGATGGGGGCGGAAGTCAACACGTACTCGAGTCATCTAGCGGATTCTTCAAGAGGCAAACACTCTGTCTTCTATGACCGACACGGACGGCTATCTTTCCACCTAAATTTCGTCCATTTTTATTCGATATCCAGCTTAACGAGGTTTCATTGTATATGGTAAAATTACCATGTTACTCTTTAAATTAAAGAAAGTTGAACATAGCATCAGATTTAATAGTATTTGAATTTCTTAGATGAAGTATACTCAACTTCACATGGAGAGATCACAAGACAGCACAACATATCTGGGAGGAAAACGGAGTCCGAGACATCATAGAATCCATTAGAAAACTCAAATGGCAATGGGCTGGTCATGTTGCAAGAATGGCTGACGACCGATGAACATCACTACTCACATCATGGATCTGCAGAGATCACATTTCAAACTGAGGCCGGCTGAATACTAAATGGAGAGAAAAACTAGACAAATTCAGGAAGTAGTGGCTCTTCGACGCCCACGATAGAAAGGTGTGGTGAATCCCGGGGAAGGTCTATATCCAACGATGAACGTTAAAAGTCTGATGATGATGATTTTATCTTTTATATTATTTCTGTGACCTTTTATCGTAACTCCCATTTCAACATTCTGCAATTGATAAGTAGGTATTGCGGATTGAAAATCAAGAATGAGTCTCCGGCGTCATTCGAACTCACATCCCTTATCTTTGCGAACCAGGCTTTCTGTGACGGTACCTCACGGATTACGCCAATACAGCCTCTTTCCTTCATTCTCTTTTCTTTCTTTCTATCTATTCAGAAAATAAAATTTACCTTAGGTAGCGCAAAATAAGCTGAACGGTTTGTTTTCTTTGGGGACAATGGACCCTTCCACTGAAAGTTGTAGACAGAGAAACATAGAAACAAACAGAAAAAAAGTTGCCCGTAACTTGAAGTGTACGGGTCGATTGTTTAAAGAGAAAACAAACTGTTAAGCTTATATTGCGTAACCCTGTATAAAGAACAGTTTTTCCTTTTTCTCTCTCGCCACCGAGGTACCAGTCCATAGATTCACCCGTATGATCGGTAATAAATTTCGTTGCAAAAACTTTTCACTACTAATGGAACAGGTTATAGTGCACAAGTACCGCTACGATAGATCGAAGTAGGAGAAATAACCAGTTTCAGGTATCAGGCCTGAAATAAATTATTACAGCTTTCTATTTCTTGAGTCTACTAAAGAGGATTTACAATTATATGAGCTCCCACAACTATACAAAGAACTACTTATATAATGAACAATGTGACTTTTTTCTGTTTGTTCCTACAGATTTAACGTCGATATCCATCAAGGGCTTCCGAAGACGTAGGCGTAGGCCTATGGCTTCGGATATAAGACTATGATTCTCTTCTCTTGTTCTAAACATATTTTATTGGTACCATTATTTTCTGTCCCTCAGGCATCGAGAAAAGTGATTCTTTCAACATTTTTTGTGAAACATCGTCTGACGATTACTCTGTCGTATATAACTCACTTTTTTGCCAACAACTGTGTAGCCAAATGGATAAAAGCTTGGGACGGCAATCGGATTCTTTACCACAACCCCAGAGTCATCAACCCATCGGTGACCACGACAACAAATGGTATTTATTAAGATATATCGACGTTGTTATCGTTTATTTGAGGCTTTATTAATTCTAAGAACTTTGAACACGTTCTATTTTTTCAAGTTTCGCTTACATAGAAAATGTTTCAAGTATTCAGAAAACTGGGACACTAGTGAGAATTAAATTCATTACTGTAGTAATGGCCCGGTAAGCCAGCTGCATTGCCCATGGGTGATATATTATATAAATCTAACTTAAAATTTTTTTTAATTATTATTATACTCCAAACATTATTCTAAAGAGTTAAATTACGGTTAGATTACCAATAAAAGCGCATTTCTCTATATAAACTGTGTATAAAATGCATTGAAGATCCTAAACAAATGAACAATGACAATCTTTTCTTTGCTACATAAGTGGTGTCTACTTGGATGAGAAATAAAAATCGATTTGATACATAAACTATAAAATTAAATTGGCAGCTGTTCTTAACCAGGAGGCACGCTTCCCTCTCCTAGGGGGACGTGAGTAATTTTATGAGGGGTAGCGAGCCAGCAGGGAAAATTAAAAATTTCTCTATTTTGGGAATTCTCACAACAGGTGATCACATATTATTATCAGGAATATAATGTACTAAAATTCATTTTTAGATGACTGACAGGCAGGCTGACGTATGAAAACACTCCCACCGCCTCTAGTTTTTCTCCATCTCTACATTTATATTTCTGAAAATGCAAGGGCGATAATTCGTTCATCCACGGGTTGAATTTCAGCCATGTTTTTCGCATACTTGTAGTAGCCATTTCTTAGTTGAAGACATGAAGGAGGTGTGATAGCAAGGTTGGACTATAGAAGATGCTTGGTAATAAAGAGGTTGAGAACCAATAGCTTAGAAGGAAGGCCCAAAAGAAAACTTTTTAATTCTTATTGATATAAACATGATATAATCATAAAGTGAATTTCATTGTTCAACTGCACTATCAGGTTCGCAAAACGAGAGCTGTAAACGCATTCTAAAATACAATGAATTTTCTGTCCAATCGAAGATTTCGTTCTCGGTTGTTTTCTCCCTGATGTCTTGAACGGTGTTCAGAGATACTTCCCATCAGATCTTATGTATGACTTCGGACATACCTTACTAGATTTATAATTGGAGGCACATGCTGTAGAGCCGTGGTCTGCCTGCTGGTCTTGCGAACACGAGGAGAAATGAAGAAGAAGAGAAGATAGACAAAATGAAGAAGAAAGAAAGAAGATGAAGACGAGAAGGGAAGACGACAATAAGAAGAAGAAAAAGAAGAAGAAGAAGGAAAAGAAGAAGAAGGAAAAGAAGAAGAAGGAGGAAAAGAAGAAGAAGGAAAAGAAGAAGAATGAGAAAATGTTTGTGATGATGAAGAAAAGGGTAAGATCAATAATAGAAAGAAAGAGAAGAAGAAACAGAGAGAGAAGCATAGGTAAGAAAGAAGGAAAGGCTATGCAGGTGAAAGATGATGATGATGATGATGATGATGATGATGATGATGATGACGAAAACGAAAACGTCAAAGGGTAAAAGTTCAGAAGGAACCCTGAATAAGGAAACTTAGAAGAAAAGGTGGAAAAAGAAAAAAAGCTGAAAGATTAGACAAGATATACGATAGAAAAAAAACCCCAACCTTTTTTGCTATTCAATGAAAAAAAAAATGCAAAATTTTTCCCCGGTGCCAAGGCAGACGAAAAGAACCGATTTTAGGCGACATTTTTCTTGGATAATTCAAACATAAAAGACTTGAATGTCTCTCTTGGTAGAAAGGTCCAAAATGATTCCTTACCAAGGTGGGTCTGGTATTTCTGGCACTTGGCCAACTTTCTCGCTCTTGGCAATATTTGGTGCAGCGTGCGGCTATCGGCGAAAGTAACGAAGGAGCCCGACAGTAATTATAGCACGTACGAGGTTCCATATCGATCGGCACCGGATTACAGATAAAGTCGGCCTTTGCTGTCGGTTAACGAGCATGCACAGGGCTACAAGTTTGACAGACATACAATAAAGATCAAAAGATTTATTGCAAAAAGGAGAGGATATTAATAACAAATATTACCAATTTCTGTTTAGAAATTTATCTACGCGGGTGTGTCAAGAAATAATGCCTGGCTTATAAAAATCAATAGGTTGTCAGCGTTTGTTCATGCAATTGATATGAGCGGTTGTGATATTTTAATACGACCTTTGGATGCTAAGAACCAGATTAAATTGGTGCAGGTTCTATAGCATAAATGGACCCTTAATTTTAAATAGAATAGCATGAATATCAAAGAACATATATTCTTTTTACTTGTACAGTAAAGTAATTATTTTTTTCTAAATTTTATATAGAGCTATAAAAAAAAACGACAATATTCTGATATTTCAGTGATACTATTACTCTTTCGTTTCAGTTCCGACTAGCATCGTATTCATGCATTGTGTGTGTATTGCTTGGACACCACGCTCTTAGTAATTACTCTATTATAATGATAACTCTAATTAGCGATAATTGACTAAATTCGTTAACATTTAAACACCCAGCCATTCATGAAAGGTTGAAGTGGTATGGTTTCATAGCAAAACAAAAGGCGCAGAATCACTGAAATTGATAGCTGGTAAACATTCAGCGCGGAACCCTTGAGAAATGCAGCACCGTGAATATTTGCATCTCGTTTTTCATGATTTGATGAGATGCTACAATGTTGAGCGATAAGCCCGACTGCTGCAGGATCAAACTTCACTCTATCTCAACTGAAGATGATTGCTGCAGCTTTCATAACGTACACATCAAAATTGTGAACATATATTTTTAGATGTGTCCACACATCACAATAAAACGCTTTACGGACGGACTGTCACGTTGAACAACAGAAATAGTAAGAAAGGAAGAGGTGTGATGACATTGAAGGTGTAAAATCATCAAGAAATTATGACGTCATAATAGAATGTACGAGTGCAGCCCCCCAAAAGCCCCCCCATGGCCATTTACGATTTAAAAAAAAATTAATACTCTCAGGATATTTCCATTTCGCAATATTTTGCAAGCATGAGGATCGACTCAAAGAAAGACGATTTGGTCTTCTTCCTCCTCCTCTTTTTACTACTACCATGGATGGTGGACGAACCGTTGAACTTATGGTTCTTGCTTTAGTATAAATGGAGTTATTTATCAGAATGAAATGAGCCCTTGCGCATCTATAAGATCATTTTTCTTAGAGAGGTAAAACTTATCACTTTGGCTCAGCCAGTGAAAGAATACCCTACCAATCACTTGGCGGGGATTCCAGATCATGAGAGGGGAATGTTAATTTTTTCTATTCGAAAGTAAAAGCCCTTGCGTAATTCTACCATACATTTTGATAGATATGTAAGTTTCGTCAATTTAGTTCAGTCAGTGAGAAATACTATAACCAGTCAGTTGGAGATATTACAACCAGTCAGTTGGTTGTAATTTCAAATTTTAACCACCTAAATTCGGCGAGGATTGTTTTTGTTATCTTTGTCATATTTGTTGTTCTTGTTGCGTTAGAAAAACAAAGTCAACTCCATGTTTGGACTGGAGTTTCACAATAATCAAGTTTTTTTTATCAAAAAAAAAAAAAAAAAAGAAAAGAAAACGGATTGTTTAAACACTCAAGTAATATTAATTTGAAAACTGTTCCTGGCATTCATTGATTCCTTTAATCTTATTCGCTAAGTTCAAAAGTAAAATAGGAAATTATGAAAATGAGCTCCTATTCACCGAAATCGTTTACCGATAGCATGAAGCTCTCATCGATGATTTCAGTGACAGTCGGGCGGCTTTTTGATGAATATTTATGAGTGAATGTCTAGTGACCAAGGCCACTGCTATATTTCAGAAATCTCGAAAGACCAGGAAAAAAAAAAATTCCTAGAAAAATATTCTTGATCTAGAATGCCATCATGAAGATACTAAACTCGATAGACCATTCAGGCGTGTGACAGGCAATATTGGTCCGTAACGCCACGAAATTGTATCCTTTTTTTTTATCATGATGCAGTTTTGTTTTGATTAATCATAAATTATCCCATTGCCTATAGATCTTAGGTTTCTCTTAAAGGGTTCTTCAGTTGAATGAGGCGTTCCAATGGACACTTTTAGAGGAAAATCAGTATATAAGGGCGGGATGATAATCATTATTGCTTTGGCAATAGCCATTATGGCTTCTGTGTTTACTGTCAGTCACGACTGATATACAGTGGCCTATGACACGGTTTCTCAATATGGGTTCCGCATTAAATGTTCTTGATTTTGTGGCCGATTTTGAGGAATGATCCGTTGAATGAGTTTCAAATGAAATATGCAGTATTGATGCAAAAATGAACATGCGTCCGCTGTACCAGATTTCAGTTGTTGGTTTTCATTAAGGAAGCCATGTCTAATGTCTTAGGGGTACCGTGAGTGCAAAAAGTTTGAGAAACCCTGACCTATGATGAGGTTTTAACACGCCGTATTTTCTGAGTTTCCAACGATTAATCCTATTTTTTTCCAAAACTCTTTTTAGATCATTGATAAACAAAATCCAGTTTATTTATAGCACATAGAGAAATACATAGATAAATCTACAAGTTTAAACCATAAAGTATAAAGGAAAAAAAAAGAGATATTGATGATTTCACACCGGACAAGGCGTCAAGTGGAGAGTCTGACAGAGGTTTTACACCTTCAATCGTCAAATTGCTAATAATATAGTAAAGAGATGGTCAGAAGTGAAACAGCTGTCCGGGTGGTCAAAGAAAGCATCTGAACGAGGAGAGCGTTCTGTTGAAAGACATGTGCATAAAAATCGATATTCAACTCTAATAGAAGTTGGTAAGTCAATGAAGGTCTGAATGTGGAGAGACAACCGTACTGAAAGACTTTGTATATAAACGAAGTGTTGCAAAAATGATTTCACAAGAGAATAAGATAGAAAGATCAATGAGTTTTAGAAGAAAAAAGAGGACTTTTTGATCACTGATAATTGTAATTATAATCAGATGAAAGCAAGTTCCGACAGTTTTCTTAATCCAGGGCAGATTTATGTGGTGCAAACGAAAAATGGAGCATGTGACCCTAATTGTCAACCGGAAACAAGAAAGTAGAGGAGTAAGATGAATAAAATGGTTGCAATGGGTAAAAGTGAGATGAGAGTTAATTTTTGTTGAAAACTGCTGAAATAGCCATGAATTTTGTTAAATTTTAGGAAAGGGTCTGGTTCCTCTTTAATCCCAAGGTAGAAATCGGGAAAGAATGCCATTATTCTTCAAGAGAGTGGAACTCCATTTATTACCAGCATCGCCAGGAAAAGGTCAAAAAAGACTCGGCAATGTGTGGCAATGAACTCTGGTGACCCTTAAAGGTCAACATGGGATCAAGACAAATTTGGTATTTTAAAATCTAATAGAGATGACTTCACCCTAAAATATGTGTGCAAGTGTAACTTGACCCCAGGATGAACAAAGGGTTGATGGTGCTAACCTCACTTGACCTCTAAAAATCAATTTTGTTGTTCATGTTACCCAAAATATCGCGGTTGCGTAAAGCGATCTTTTGTAATGCAGACACTACCTGAATTCGGATGCTATCAGATGAATTTTTCAGAAAAGAAACTCAAAAAGTCATTTCAGTGGAAGAGTCCATTGTTTTAAATCTTTAGCAGGAGATGATTTTATCAGCAAACTTGTTATGTAAGAATCCGTGTTCAAGGACAAATAACCAAGAAAATCACACAGCTCATAATAAAGGGGCATTAAACGATATTCTCTCTCTCAAACACGCATACACGCTTTCTCTCTATGCTTTTAAAATTTCTCGTTAGATACTAAATTCAATTTCCCTTGTGTGTCTGAGGCAAAAACACATGTTTGTTTAACAGGTTTACATAAACATTCAAGTACTGATTGCCAAATTTCTTATCATATCCCTGCACCCCCGTTGCAAGTCCAGCTGCTCATTTACCCGAGACCAATTAGATTGTGATATGATGCCAATCAGATCATCCAATCATGCTCCCCTCATTATCATTTGACACCAGGATTTGATCAAGTGAATCTTGATATTGACCCAATATTCTCATAGATAAGTTATCTTTTTTACCTGAAAATTTATGTAACTTATTTACTTACTATACCTGAGTCAAAAGTCTAGACAAAAATATTATTGATAAAAAGTGGACCCGACTTATCTATGGCTGTGACTTATCTATGAGTATATACGGTATTTAGTTTAGTCTAAGACAAGGCCGAATAATAGCTGGGCTGGCACAAGCGGTTTCATGTGCTCTAGCCGATACTTGGAATTCGCGCGAGGGTTTCATGCGCTCTGGGTGAGTCACAGAATCAACGGCCTCGGTTGTATTCTGACAACTATTTCTGTCTAGTTTGGTGTACGTCTGTGGGACCTTTGTGCCCTCGGTAATCACCAATGGTAATAGGAAGATGTATTTCGACAAGGAGAGAGAGAGAGAGAGAGAGAGAGAGAGAGAGAGAGAGAGAGAGAGAGAGAGAGAGAGAGAGAGAGAGGTACTGCATGTCCTGAAAATCAGCATTCAAAAACCTGGCTTATTACCTTGGTTCGAACACCGGTCACTTGTGCCTATGAGGAAAAAAAACAGCCAATTTGGCCGACCAAGCAGGTCTCTCGACCAATCGACACGCTGAAAGATGACTGGAGAGTTAACGTTACACTATGTGGGTTGCTATAATATCGTGAAGGTTCATGTCTCTTTAGAAATCAAAAAAATACATTAGCTTTTGTATGTATGTATTATTTATCTATACAGATCGATCTATCAATAAAGCTATCTATCTATGTATAGACGTACATACATGGCTATCGTATATCTAAAGTGAATTACATTCACCAGCATTCACACAAACAAGCGGTGTAGTATTAATTTCTACATCTAATCATATAGAATCGTCTCAGAAACACATAGGTGCACACACTTACATGCACAAACGAACACCTCATACATGTACACCCAACTCGTATATACGCATGCACACACATACTCATAATCACACATCAAAGGCAGTGTGACTTGTATTTCTTTCCCCATGCAGCCAGTTTTGTTGTCAAGGCGTTAATTACTGCGTGTTGTGGGCGCCATTTTACACGATAAAGATTTGTGGAGTCCAGTAATTATGAAGCAATCAGAATCTGCAGATGATGAAGCTTGGCTACACCGCCCCGATTCAAGTATAGGCGAGTCGAAAAGACCGCGCGGATGATGACAAGAAAAGGCGAGCATATTTATGAGGAGGAATTAGTCTTACCAATTCAGTTATTTTACATCTTGATCTGAAGGTTTTTTTTATAATGCGTCTAGATACCAGACATGGTTATTCACACGACCTTTCAATAAAATAAGTAATATTCCTCATCTATTCTATGGCGATAAAATAAGCAATGTTTTTGATAAGGTGAGGAATATTTGGCTAAAATAAATGTTGACGATTTATGTCACATTTAATTTATTAATAAGATGTAATATATTTCCCATTTTAGATGTATGCCTAAGAAATCTAGATGTTTCTGGATATGCAATACTAGATGTAAAGTTGAAAATAAATTTAGCAACATTGGGAAAGAAAAGGTTGTCTCCTGAACAGGAAAACGGTGAGGCGTGAGAGATATGACAGAAATGGATTACAAGAGAGAGAGAGAGAGAGAGAGAGAGAGAGAGAGAGAGAGAGAGAGAGAGAGAGAGAGAGAGAGAGAGAGGGGGGGGAATTACAGATATAACTCATTCTGTGGGTTGATATATATATATATATATATATATATATATATATATATATATAAACTGCGTTACATTATTTTGGAACTCTATATAAAATGATCTCTCGTTATCACACGATGAATGCTTCACTTGGCCTAAACGGCATAAATAGAATAAACAATTAAAGAAAATGGGACTGCTGTAGGAGTTCAACCTGCGACCGATAGAGAAAAAAAATAGAGGAATGCTTACTTTCTCCTGTAGACTCCTTCCCCTTTTGAAATCACTTCCAACTTACCCCCGGTTGCGAACCCCTGTGCAAGAGAGAGAGAGAGAGAGAGAGAGAGAGAGAGAGAGAGAGAGAGAGAGAGAGAGAGAGAGAGAGAGAGAGAGAGATATGAAAACTGCTATTGATGTAACAATCGATAAATATGAAAACCTCGACAGATAGACAGTCTTCATACATACACACACACGCGCACGCACAAACACATGCGTACGCACACAAATGCATACGCACATACAGATATATTGGAAGATAGATATAGATTTATTTCTTGCTGATAGCTTTGAATGAACTAAAATAGATTGGTCGATTAATAGATTCGAATATGGATTGATAGATTTGCAAATGGATTGACCAGATATGTTTGATTGATTATTAGAATAGGTATGAATCGATTAGCCACATATTGCAGTATTACGCCCACTGAAAGGAAAACAGATCTAATGGCTTAATCAACAGATTTAGCAATATGGAAAATCATAGACTGAGTCGTGAAATTAATCGATATGAAAGTAAAAAAAAAAATCACTAGCAGACATAAAGGTATTTATGTTACACAAAATGTTTCGAAAAGCAGTTACATCTTTATCGTATGGATATACGGCAGATTTTACATACTTGTGAAATTTACGACGTTCATATAATACGTACGGGTTATGATTTTAAGTGTATGAACTTACTGTGGTTGGGATGAAGAGCAAAATTGTGTCTTTTATCAAAACGATGTTCCATCGAAACGACTTTTCATCGAAACGACTTTTTATCGAAACTACTTTTCATCGAAACGACTTTTTATCGAAGCAAATGATTTGTTGATTTTTTGTTCACTATACGTAAATGTAATTGTCTATCCGCGGGCAATAACACATAATTTATGAAACTGTTTTTAAAAAAATGAAATCTCGAATGGAAATTTTATATTCGAATTATCTTGATTTCAATTCATTTGAATTCTAATTTAAAGAAAAAAGAGATAAAAAGACGTCTTGATAAAAAATCTTGACTCAAAGTATATCCGTAAAAAGTTGTTTTTATGAAACGTCGTTGGATAAAACGTTAATCGCAGGAGTCATCCGATAAGATGTCGTCGTACCCTGTCGCGTTATGCTTACCTTTGAAAAAACTCCTTTTCTACAAAATTGTTTGTCGGAACTCAGGGATTGAATACGGCACTGCCGACAAACTCTCTACTTCTGTGGACACAGTGCAGGCCTTTTTTTAAGTCTGATTTTTAAAAAGATCGTCTTGCAACTATTCCCTCGTGAGACGGGCAGCGTGTTTGCTACAACATTTAGCTTTGGATATTGAGCTTTTATCTCATTTCGGATGCCGAATGCTTACGATTAGAGAGACTGTTGTTGATGGTCCAGTCAACGCTCTGCAGACTATGTTATGTTAGACTAGCAGATGTACCTTTCCTTTCGTTCTAATCTCTCTTTTCTTGAGGCACCTGGAACCCTGAACAATTTGAACTCTGTCACTCTTTAAAGTATTCTTATTTATTCATTCATTTTTCACAGTGAGACAAATAAATGTATGGGAATTCAAAGTTTACTACAATAAGGAGGTTAAAGAAAACAGTTCCGATAACCTCAACAGAAAGTATTTAACTGTCAGATATTTCTGAAAAATCTAACTTCACATTAGGGAATTTTCTTATTTCTTTTATCATGTCTAATTTATTCACGTTTCCATATTTCCATTTGTAATTGGAAACTCCTACAGTCTCAGACACATAAGAGGTACTCCTAGCACTTTGCACCCTGGACGTCTGTCTGTGTTGCCGGTACCTTGAGCCAGTCCTTCTCACCTCATATATCAGACAGATGTAAGATCGCGTTGGTCAATAAAGAGGTTGAAACCAACAAACAAACAAATCAGCTCATCAACCAAACGAACAAACAAACCATGATCAATGTTTTTTTAGAAATTTTTGGTCGAGCAAAAACGTTGTTGCCTTTTTATTTGTCACTTATATTAATACCTTACTTTACCGCAGCGAGTCGTAGAAAAGAAGCCTTTATCTCTGGATTCCTCACCATCAGCGCAACACCCAAGCTATTTCAAGTACATTCAAGAGACGATATAGTGTCGGATAAAGCAAGTACAGGGCCTGTAACAAATGCTATAAAGGGGCCCCAAATTAAGAAAATACATAAAAACATTAAAATACATTTGTTCACTTGCTAAGTCATAAGATTTCTCCATTTGCTATACGGTCAGATAATACGACAAATATGTTTGACATTTCAGCAATAGTATTACTGTGTTTTCGTATTGATCTTTGTGCAGTGGCTATGACTTTAGTTTCAAATGCCAAATCATTTAGATGCCACCAGACTCCCATCAAATACTGCATTAAAATAATAACTCCACTTGAAGGTGATAATTCCTTAAAATCGCTAATTTTAGATATCCTGCTGTTTATAAAAGTAGATGGGATTACAGTACTATTGCAATTGAGTAAATGTAGAATAGCTTCGATGCATTTAGCGCTGGGCCTTTGAAATTGCTGGGTCCGTACCATATACGACATTAGTACATAGTAAATCCGGCACAAAGAAGATACACCCACTTGCTAATCAGAAGTCTCATTGTGGTTTTCAAATGGAAAATAATTTTCCATTTGATTTTATTAAAATGCGTAAGTGATTAATCGATCCTCATCAATTATTCATTTTGAAAATTGTTTGAACGACGATAAACTAAAATTCATAAGGATTCGATAAATATTAATGTGCTCGGAAAATGATTACATATTTTCGTGGTCAGGAATTAATTACGTATTTCCCTTCAATAAATCATAAGCCAATCAACTAAGGCAAGAACAGGTTTAAATGTTACGGAACGACGTCTGGATCTAATTCATAATCTTTTCTATCCGACAGTTTTAGCCCGTGGAGGATAGAGACTTTAAAGAGCAACATTTTAGCCGTTGCTCACTGTATGCATTTCGAATTGGTAATATTGTAATGCAGGCAACGAGAAACATTTGGAAAGTGTATCCCGATGCAGTGAAAACTCGTAAAAGCCAGGTGTGGTTTAAATGGTTTGAAGACGGCGATTGTGATTTGAAAATACGCAATTACTTTCCGAACACGAAAATACCTAATTACTTCTCGAAAGCCCTAATCGAAAGATCTAATTAATCTATCAGATTTTTTTTTCAACAAAAATAAATTGATTATTTTGTTGTTTTTTGAATGTCAGTTGAAAAGTTTCGATTTCTGTAGAAAAAAAAAAAAGAAAGTTCGAGACAGAAGATTGAGAACTCGGATTAGTTCTGGAGAGTCACACAAGGGAAATCTTTCACACCGCAAAAAGTTTTAGAAACAGTCAATCGAAACTGTCATCATGAACATAGGTCTGTTCCGTTTTCGAGTCGGTCTCGGTGGTTGGGTATGTATATACATGTCATGCGTACAGACCGCACCAATGGAGCTAGAAGGCTGATAATTTAAATGTTCACTCCTATAATGTCGAGAAAAAAATGAATTTTTCACCCCCTGTCCTCCCAAGTAGGTTTTTAGTCGGGTGTTAAATTCACAATGTAAGTTTATGCTAAATTAACCCCTTAGTTTGTGTCCAGCAGTGTTCTCACAAGATTTTTTAAAATTCAGACTTTTGTTTTCGCTGCTCCACAGAAGGCGAGAACTGACTGAATAATTGTTTGCTCTTATTTCCATTGATCTTAATTGATCATCCTCAACACATAATGCTGTCAAAAGACGTTGATCACGTATCGGTTTTTAATGAGTGACTATCCTTATGTTTTCCCCATCGCTCTACAACCCCTGGACCCATTCTACTGTCAATTCTTTTCGAGACACCTTTTTTAGTAATTAGATAAATAATAAATAAATATTGACTTAAAAATGTCTCAATTATCCTTTTATTTCATTTTTTAATGTTTCGCTAAACTTCATTGAACGTAAAGAGGGAAAAAAAAGGTTGGGGAAAAAAATCGAAATTGAAATAGACTCTGACGAAGCTTCTCGTTAATAGTTAGCGAAAATCTGAGAAAAAAAAATAAAGCTACTTGATGAAGCGTCAACAACCGATGCATCCTCACGATAGTCACCCATGGAGCTTGAACATTGAATGTAACCAAACGATTGACCCTCAAACTGAGAATCATCTGACATGCATATGGAACAATTATGCTCAACATCACTTGGAAAGATCACAAAACTGCACGGTGGATTAGAGAAAAAAAAACAAAAAACAGATATCGGGGATATCATAGAATCCATTTGAAAACTCAAACAGACAACCGTGGACATCATGACTCACAACATGGATCCCCAGGGATCATATCCAAAACTGTGTAAGATTATAAGATATGTGACGAAATAGATAAGTTCAGAAAGTACTGGTTCCGCGATGCCCATGATAGAGAGGTGTGGCGAATCCTGGGGAAGATTTATGTCCAACGACGGACGTTAAAATACTGCTGCTGCTGATGATGCCATAAGCAAAACCCCCAAATAGTGTCACCCAGCCCGGCCCTCCCATTGCTTAACTGACAAATCAAACATTCCTAATCTCTGAAAAAATGGAGATTAATTCATTCAGAACATTGAGAAAGTACGTTTTCCTCAAAAATATTCTACACTTCACAAAACCAAGTTTTTTTTTAACTGAAACATGCGCTTGCAAAATGACTAGTTTTCTACAATAGTGTTCGTGTGGACGATTGAATCGTTTGAATTAATTCTTTATATAAGAGAAACAAATGAGATTTAAATTTTCATGTATAACAATTAAAACAACTTATGATAATTAAACGGTGGAAATTGTGAGGAATTCATGGTAACCAATTCTCTGTCGATACCCTAAACACGCTCTTATTTTGCTTCATAGTTAATTCAGGTCTAATTGTGTTCCATACGTTGATTGAGTTTCCTACAGAAAAACTCTGGAGGATAGAAAACTTGAATGAAGATCAGTACATATATAGCTAAGATGCAGTGGTTAACAGCGTAAGTACCGAATTTCCATCATTTCGAACTACTGTCTCAATATATGAAAAATATCTCTGAAAGGAAAAAAAAAATCCTGGATCCGCTCCCATATTTAAGCAATAATTTCTCAGCCCATGATTCATCCCTCCACAAGATGAGATTGAAATTCTTTGAGAACTTTTGGGTATATTGTATGGGCAATCGGACAGACTTGAGTGAATGCATATGGCCTTCACAACTCTATTGATTATCAGCCTTTTAACGTCTTTAGACGGATAACCCCTAAGATTTGTCAGACCATTCGATCGTGGGTGTAGTGGTGCTAATATCTTCTCAACTTGTCTAAATTGTCACGCCATCTTTTTCTGTGCACGCTCTTGCATATGATCTCTGGGGATCAACGTTGCGAGTGGTGGTGTTCAGTGGTTGTCTGACATTCTCACAATATGGCCTGCCCATTGCCATCTGAGTTTTCTAATTGCTTTCTCAGACCTCTGTTTATTCTCTGATATAATGCGTTGCCATTGTTATTTTATTTCACATCAGGGAGCTCATAACTATATTTTATGTCATGCAATGTCTACATTGAGGATATGTATTATTACTTTCGACGATATTGAATCATTGCAGACACGACCATCGACCCGACTAAATAACAAATACGGTAGCAAGTCAAGGTGGCAAGACATTTCTATCCTTCTCATTCATTTGTTCTCGTCGTTTCAGCCCTACCGCACACACTGTTTTGCATAAAACCTTGTAAATTCGCATAAGTACTCCACTAAATATCTTCTAAAAACGTTGGTTGATTTTTGAAATTTTTTTGTAATTTTCTTTTAATGGAATCTTTTTCTTTTATTTTTCTAAAATCTTTGGTCAGAGCTATGGGCACACCATCTACCCTTGAACCTTGCTAATCCGATTCGGTACTCTTTTAGACATTTTCTAAAAATGGTATTTTGGAGTTTTCTAAGTTTTTTTTTACAGTTTTTTGTCGTTTTTTTTTTTGTTTAGAATTTTGTGTCAGAGTTACCGGACACACCATTTTGTTTGAAGCTTTGCATGCATAATCCACTAGATATTTTCTAAACACTTTTTTTTTCATTTTTGTAAATTTTACTTTCTTGAATTTTTAGGGCAATAAAAAAATAATCAGCGCTTCCAAACTCAATTTGGTCATGAACTTGGCTATTTCATATAGAAATATTCCCAAAACCTGTGTTTTAATTTCTGTAAATTTTTCCCCAATTCTCCAGCAGGCAAAATCATATAAAAAAATGACAGTAATTGATTATTATTTGCTTTATTTTTTAAAAATCAGGAACCAGGCTTTTTCAAAGTTAAGATCAGTACACAAGGGAAAGAATGCAATTCTCACAGCATGTACAAATATTGAGTTACTTCCCTCAAAATTCAAATTTAGTTAACAGTTCGTTTTTTTTTGCAGAATGATAAGCATACCTCGAACCAAAAGCAAATCCCGGGTCTTCCACCAGAATTCAATCACTTCTTTCATTGCCCATTGCCTATTGAGACAAATAGAAGGACAGACGGACATGAGTGAACTCGTATACCTTTCCAATAAAAGGCAAGCGCTGTCAGATTGCAATAAAAACCACTGACCCCTGGAAACTACACAAATATTGCGATGTTTAGCACACAAGGCAAGAAGGGTGATTTTTTCAAAAGTAGTAATAACAGAAACCACAAGGTCTCTGGATCGGTGACATTTATTACCACATAGCTATCAAGATGACAAGAATATATAATTTCAAGTCTAGGCATACCCAGTACTCGTCGGGTGTGAAAATCAATCGGTTCCACCCTATGAAACATTCAAGGCCCGGTTATTAGAATCGGTTGTTTTTATCACCAATTTTTGATCGAATCTAATCTCTTGGGGTGCTATTTTTTTCGGGGAGACTGACTGGAGTTAGAGACAAAAAAGGTCTTTTGCTGGCGAACACGTTTACAAACACTCTTGCTCACTCATATACACAATAACCTTCTTTTTTATTTTGACTTATTCAACTTATTAGCCACGGCATATATTGAAAGTGTTGAAGGTTTTAAACGGTCTTTTCTGTCAGTCCACTTTATTGAATATGACTGGATTTATAATATCAGTTGCAAATCGATAATGATAGAGGCAGATGATTCGATATTAGAGACCATCAAGTGAAACTGTCAACAGAATCAACACAGGTCTCTCCAGGTTTTAAGTGATTCTATGTGCATATGTCAAGTAAGAAGGTCGCACTAATGGAGCTATAGAGCTAAACATTTCAGCCTATACTCCTTATTATTAAAAAAAAAAGTTTTTGCCCCACCCCGAGGCAATTTGAATACATCAGGGGAGGGAGGATTTTGTAATTTCGATGTAAAGAGCAGGTACTATTCCCTAGCTCAAAACTGATCTATATTAAGGCTTAATTGATTAATTCCTAATCATACTATACTATTAATTACTAATTACATAGCACTATTAATTACTAATTCTTCTATGTACTGACTAAAATTTAACTAATTACCTTTCTGAAGTATAACAGGTATAAATTGCGATGTTACCAAATTCCACAAAGAAATTACAGACTATTCGGTAAATACCCTAAAGTTTATATATCAGTATTTTTTTCAATGAATTTGCCATTTAACATATCAAATCATATTTTTTCTGTAAGGGGGACTTGAAAATTTCTGAGCTTTCGAGGTGGGGCATGGAACAAAAAAGGTTGATAACGACTGATGTATATAATGCTTCAATAAGAAAAAGGCATCGTATAGCGAATAATAAATATATTAATATATATTGTATCCCTCCAAAATTATTTCCTGTTGAATGATAGCCCAAATTTACATGCCTGGTTTTTGAATTGAGAATATGTGAGTCAATTTATGACAATAGTTAAAGTAAAAGAATGCCCCTTGTGAAAATTAACAAATTTAGCTCACTGGTATATTTTAGAGTCAATTTTTATTACTTCGACTGGTCAGTCGTAGCCAACGTTGAGCAACATTTCAATTTCCTTCCCCAGGACTACTTCTATCTCTTAAATTCGTTCTAGGCCTTTCCAATTTTTAGCTGTGACTATAAATAACATCATAATGTTTTGTAAGCAGTTATTTACAAAGAAAAAAAAAAGAAAGAAGATTTCTAAAAAAATCTGCACAGTTTAATAAAGCTTGTTTTGCTTCTTCTGCCAAATCTCGTCACAACCGATGAATCTAACCAAATTATCAAGTATAAAATAAGGGCAGCTTATCATCTTTTTTCCAAATATCATATTGCATATTTTACAAGCATTGTATTGTGCATGTAGGGTCACGCCTTGTACCTTTGCTATGTCGATGACAGTGTTTTAGACTTCGACTCTCACCCTGGGATGAATGTTGTAAAGTGACCTGTCTTACTGCTGGATATTCTCGGTATACCCCCCCTTTAGGACTTGAAGGGTTAGAGCAAGATATACCCTAATAAAAAAAAGTCATTCTTCTGTCAAATTGTACATAATTTCATTACAGCTCTAAGTTTGAGATTTGTGTTTTAAACTAGATTTCCTTCGGCGATGTGAATTTTTGAAATAACAGTCAATTAGTGACAAATCATCATCATCATCATCATCATCATCATCGTCATCATCATCATCACCATCATCATCACCATCATCATCATCATCATCATCATCATCATCAACAACAACAACAACAACAACAACAACAACAACAACAACAACAACCACCACCACCACCACCACCACCACCACCACCACCACCTTTTAGCTTCCGTCGTTGGGCTCAGAACTTCGTCAAGATTAGCCAGATCTCTTTATCACGGGTACTGCGGAGCCAATACTCACTGAACTTGTCTAGCCATCTTATATTTTGTTGGTCACAGTTTCGGAAATGATCTTTGAGGTCCACGTTGTAAATCATGATGTCCAGCGATTGTCTGACATTCATGCAACATGGCCAGCCCATTGCCAGTTGAGTTTTCTACTGGATTCTATGATTCCTCACACTTTGTAAATATCACAGACTCACTTGATCAAAGAATGGAATCAAATGATAATAAGGCAAGCATGATTGGATGATCCAGTCGGTAACATATCACTATCTTATTGGTCTCCGGTAAGCGAGAAGCTGTAGTTGCACAGGGGTGGGGAGGGGGTATGACAAGCAGATTAGCAATCAGTTATGAACAAGTATTTTTAACACAGAAACAGAACGAAAATGGAATTAAGTATCTAACTAAAAATTGATGAAGCAGAGGGAGAGAGAGAGAGAGAGAGAGAGAGAGAGAGAGAGAGATGTTGTGCATGATTCTTTCCTATGCACGTTGCATGATTTTCAGTTTGAGGCTCAATCTTTTGCTTAAGTTCTATGTTTTAGAGAACACCAAGAGAAATTTAAAACATGCCTCATTAATAGGTGATACAACCTGCGATGGAAATGTTTTTTGGGGATCTAAGTATAAGGCAAGGCTGGGTCTAGGGGACAACGTATAAGGCTAGGTTTGGAGAACTAGGTACACGGTAAGGCTAGGTTTGGGGAATTAGGTATAAGGTAAAAATGGGTATGGGGAACTACATAAAAGGTAAGGCTAGGTTTGAGGAAGTAGGTATAAGGTAAGGCTGGGTTTGGGGAACTGGGTATAAGTTGAAGCTAGGTTTGGGGAAGTAGGTATGAGGTAAGGCTGGCTTTAGGGAACGAGGTATAAGGTAAGGCTGGGTTTGGGGAAGTAGGTATAAGGTAAGGCTGGGTTTGGGGAACGAAGTACAAGGTAAGGCTGGGCTTGAGAAACTAGGTAAAAGGTAAGGCTGGGTTCGCGGAACTAAGTATCTGATAATGTCTCCATTAGTAAACATTGAAATAAAAAAAAACTGGAATTTGAGTAGTAGGTATCATTGAATTCAATCCATATCAGGTGGCCATTTTCCCCCCATTAAAAACCAACCAAAATCATGTTTATCCCACCACGCAATCTAAGCATCTTAGCGACAACTGTTCTTTAACTATCATCGTTAAAGTTATCAATTGTCTGCCATTTTTCTCATGCCCTATGGGAATGTTTTTCAACTGATTTTTTTTAACGAATTTATTCTAAATAAATCACCTTTTTAAAGACAAGAACCATAAGTTCTACATGGTAGTAGTAGTAGTAGTAGTAGTATTAGTAATAGTTTTAGGAAGAGGAAGCGGAGGAAGAAACGGAAGTTAGTCTTTCTCTGAGATAATTGATTGTCATACTTGTAAGATATTGTAATATAGAAATATTTTGCAAATATCATTTTCGATTGAATATCGTAAATGGCCACTTTTGGCATTTTCAGGCTATTTTTGGCTTTTTTAAAATGCAAAAATTGCAAACTCATATATTCTTTTATTACATCATAGCATTAATGATATCACACTTTTCAATGAAGTCACACATTCTCCCCCTTCTAATTTCCATTGTTTAACGTAAATGGGACCGACCACTTGCCCAACCGACTGAAAAGCGTCTAATAGAGATGTATGAACACATCTGAAAAAAAATCATTTTGAAAAAAGTTAATCTTCATCGTGTGAAGTTCTCAGCTCTTTCCAGTGATCTATAGTATACAACCTTGAGTCAAATAACGCTGGTTCTTGTTCGATCACCGAAGTTAAGCAACGTCGATCACGACCAGTACTTAGATGAGCGACCGCTTTGGAAACTAAGCATGTATTACCAGTGCATGCACCCCCATTAAAATTGAGATTGTTTCATATTCTGCCCGCCGTAGGGAAGCAGTTAAATGACTACTACAGGCAAACTCCAGTACAAGTTGGAGGCTGGTTTTGACTTTGTTTTTTCTCACTGTAACAACAAGAACAAGAATAAAAACAACATGGACAACAAAAATAAACCTCACTCAATATAGGGGAGGCAACTCTTCCCTGGTCGCATTTACAATTCTAAAATATCTGAAACGCAATCAGCGAAGAGTTGCTTCCTCAATTTTTTGTGTTCAACAAACACGGTGGCTCTTCCAGACGTCGAACTTTTTGTCTATGAAATGATTATTTTTAGTTGGAATAAAAATTGTGGTGAGGGCGCAATGCCCCATTGTGTGCACTAAAATTATAGTTCGTCCCAATTTTCTTTTGAGAAACTATGCAAAATATAAAATACAGAAATATACCTATCATAAATAAACCCCTACATAATAGAGAATACCAAGGGCGCATGGTAGACACTCCCCTGGTCCCCGGCACACTTAATTTATCATGATTTTGTGCTTGACCGACTATCGGAAGAAATACGCACAAGAATGATATATAACTTGATTTCTGTTGACTTCGGACACCTAGTCCCTCTATGATAAATGGTCAGCTCATCAATAACTTTCCAATGATATATATGTCGACTATATTTGGCGTCATCAATTTATTTCGGGCTTCTGAAACTTGGAGTCGAATTTTAATCGATACCCAAATATGCAAAACTGGGTGATAAAAATTCCAAATGTTTTTGCACACATCTCAGTATACTAACTGACAGAATCAATTTATGAAATTGCACTAGACAGCAAGAATGGGATCGCACCCTGACTATAGGGGTGGGTTTTGACCCAGGATCTTATTTCATTCTTACCGATGACCCATTTTTACTTTTCCTTTTTGTCCTCTCTACGCACTCTCTTGTTGTGTTTCACGCCCCCACCTGTTTCTCATTCTTCTGCTTTTCCATTGCTTACAAGGCTTTCATGATTTGATTTATCTCCCTTTTCTCTCTTGCAATCACTCTTCAGTTTCTTGCAGTTAGATTGTTAATTCATTAATCTTCATCGATTCTGTTTCATGTACCCTTCATCTTCCCTGCATTTCCCGACCCCCTCTATCGCCCCCGACTGCCAACTACAATTGTTCCGGCCCCACTCCTCCCTCACTCGACCCTCCAAATCATTTTCCTCCCAGGGCTAAATGGCCTTCATTAGTATCAACATCTTTCGATTGCACCGAAAAGCCGTGCCACGGGCCAAGCACAGTAGTATTATTTCCTGACAGCGTCCCTTGACAGTGTGTCTGGGTAATTCTAGGGTGCATGACAAGCACATGAGTTGCAAGATTATTTCCCCAAACATCATTGGTTGCGCCAATCAGATTTTTGCTGAAACCAGTCTTATCGTGTGTAGGTATATGTATGTAGGTGTATTGGACGGAAGATTATGGTTCAGTTTGGCATCATAGTTCAATTTTAAATAGAAGCTCCCATTCTAAAACCCTTAACACCCTTTTAGGAAAAGCTAAATAACCCTAGTTCTTGCCTTAGGCCCACTTAATATGCATACCAAATTTGGTTGAGCTGCACCGATGTTCAAGGCACGGTGACAGACATACAGATCTAGCTGTTTTAGATAAATGGATAATTGTTCAGTCAACGCAAAAAACATCATTAAATGTTCTTTTTTGAACGAAACAAAAAATTAATTTTTTCTTACATAGAATTGGCCCGAAGATATTTGGAATATCAACCGGTGTTTAATGTCAACATTGGCTTTTACGAAGACAAAGTTCTCTCTCGAACATGTTGCGTAATATTTTGTAGCTGAATCTTTTGAAAAGAGATGTTGAAAAGTGATACTTTTTTTTGTAAATATTGGGATCAAACGTATCAGGTTCATTTATGTTAAAGTTGGAAAATTGCCTAAACTCGCTTTAAAGCAATGGTCGTGAACCACTGAACCACAAATGGAAATGTAAAAAACAAAAATACAAATTGGGTCAAGAACTATTCATCACGATAATATATATATATAGGCCCCGAGGTAGCTTTTTCGTGTCAACGCTATCATAATGTTTGAAAACGGTTTATAATTTTGTTGATATGAAATTTATAAAACTATTTCTCTCCTTCCAAGACGATTTCGGACACGTTGTTGACTGAGATCAAAAACTTAATTTGGATAATTGAAAAAAAAAAGATATACATTGTTAACTAACATAAAAAATGAATGGACTATTGATCAAGACACATCTATGCAAACAGCTGTTGAATATATTGAGAAAAACCAACCAGATCTTGTCGAGAAATCACCAGCCAGACAAATTCTGTCTTCTGGCTCCCTCTCTCATTAAAGAATCCCTTTGTCCTTTTTCTCATCACTTCAAGCAGTCAGGCTTATATAAAGCAATCTATTTTATCAGCCAAATCTGTTCTTTCCGTCTCCCTCACTCGTTTAGTGTCCGCTTGGGTCATTTGTGCTCAAAAACACGATTATTCATCATCATCATCATCATCATCATCATCATCATCATCAGTCTTTTATCGTCCATACATAGACCTTCCACAAGATTCGCCAAGCCTCTCTATCATGGGCGTCGAGGATCCAGTTCTTTCTGAACTTGTCTAGTTCGTCTCACCATCTTGTATTCTTCTTGCTTCGGTTTCGCATGTGATCTTTGAGGATCCATGTTGTGAGTCGTGATGTCCATTGGTTGTGTGAGATTCTTTTTCAACAAGACCAACCCATCACCATTTGAGTTATCTAATGGATTCTATGAAGACTCGAATTCCTGTTTCCCTTACCCCCCCTGATATATTGTGCTGTCTTGTGGTCTCTCCATGTGAAGGTTGAGCATGATTCTTTTATGTGCATATTGCGTGCTTCTCAGTTTGAGGGAACCTATAAGAATAAATGTTCATTCTATCACATGTGGCTGAAATACTAGCCTGATTTGTGATTTTTTTCGTACAGAAGTTTAAAGTCACTTCTGATCAACATGCCAGTAATGAGCTTACTGAAACGTCTCACTGGTGCGCCGTTTCAAAGGTAGGGTTTCTTTTTGGACAACCGTCATATATATATATATATATATGTATATGTTTGTGTGTGCACGTGTGTGTGTACGCGCGTGCGTGCGTCTTAGAAGCTATTTGAATAATTAAAAGACAAAAGTGTTAATCAAGCTTGCCTGAGACAAAAAGACAAGAAAGAAAAATGCCGACAAAAAGGCACCTTACTTTCTCTTTCATTTATTTTTCCTCTGTTTTTTTTTATTTCTTCATCACCTGCTTCTCTATTCAATTCGACCAGCCGTATTCATTGAAACCTAGTTTGTATTTCCCCCACGATTTCTTTCATAATCGATAATGCACCTCCCTCCTTCTCCCTTGGTCTTGTTTTCTCTCTTACCTTCCTTTTTTTCCCCTCTTTTTTTTTCTCTCCCCCTCCCCCCCGGCTCTTCGACGCCTTTTGCCGGATTTTTAATTAAAAGAAAAGCACGCGAATCTTTAGCACGGACGCTGGCGGTGCTCAAAGCGAGGTGTTTGGTATGAATATTCCTACTCGCTCGCAAGTAATATTCTTGACTCCATTTCGTTTGCAGGACGGACAGACGTCGATTAAGTTACAGCGCTGGTAAAGTTAATGCGTGAGGTGATCACACGAAGAGAAACGATTCTTGATGAAAGTTTAGCCCATTTGCATGCAGGTGAAAACGTCTGTGTGAACACACGCGTGTATTTGCATTTGTGTGTGTGTTTATTTCTGATTGAGTTACTGAAAGTACAGAGACTTCTTGAAGTCCTCCGCCTGTTTTGAAATTAAAAAAAAATTACTCAAATTATACAAACGATGGAACTATTCAGTATATATTATTTAAAAAAGAAAAAAAGAATGATTTCACCGTTGTATTCCACTGGAAAGAAAGTCTTATCACTTTTTTGTCAAAACAAAACAAACAAAAAATTTCATTTAATCCTAATCGTTATATCCAATCAAAGTATGTTTTCCTTCATTTTCGATAGCGTGATCCCATTTCGTTAGTTGTCAATGCTTTGAGCACAATCCATTTTGTGTTTTGAGGCAAAAAACATCTCCGTGTTTCTTTCAACCTCTCTATAATTGATGAGTCGTTTTCAGTATTGGAAATGTTGTAAATGAAAAAGTGATAATCTGTTGGAGCAAGGTTTGGCGAGCAGGAATAACGAGGAAAAATCTCAATATTCAGGGACTTAATTTTCTTCCAGGTGCATCTTGCAACATGTGGTCTTGAAATATCCTGCAAGAGTAAAAATATCCTCTCGATTGACTAGTGAGGCTCACTTATTGAACAATGATTAGTGCAAAGCTCCCGATTGGCGACAACATATCTCAGTATTGAATGTCTCATCACCATTTAACCCTTCGTGATAGATGACACACTACATATCAAACCCAATACAAAGCATTAACTTCTCAGAGTGTAATCCTGGTTTTGGTACCGGCGCAGGCTTTCTGCTGGGTCGTAACCATGGCCTTGTTCGTTGAATATGATTATAAAGTACCATTTTTTCATCCCATATTACCATCCTTTCCAGAAACGCTTAGGTAGCATGTGTTGCCCTTGATGATGAACAAATGATGACCCTGTGATTGGGTTGAAAATCGGTAAGATTTTTCGGAAACCATTGGCCATATTTTGACACTTTACAGAGCTCATGGAGGTGGTTTATGATTATTTTATGGGTTGCATTGAACTGGTATACTATTTCTTGTGTTGTCAGCTCAGGATTTTCTTCAATAATGGTTAGGAGAATTTTAATTTTAATCGAAATTGAACACCTAGAACGAAGAAAATATCGATAGGTGAAAAATGCCCAGAATGAGCCAAACCGTCGCTGGCATGTCCTAACACTTAAGGGTCTATTTCCATGGACAATACAGATATCCCTTACCGCTTCTGTGGCTGATGGACCCTTTTTTTGAACTCGTAGAGCATGCAGAGTGTCAAATGTATTTCGCCTACACTCCTTTTTTTTGGGGGGGGGGTCAAAATAATTTAAATTCTCTTCAACAGGAGATTGTTTATTTCTGGGAGAAAAGAGGAACGATGAGAGCGCAAGATGTTTTGGTTAGTCTTGCCTTAAATGATCGAAACAGCCTCATATCTATTACTGTAAAAATGCTACAAGCCTTTCTTTCAACGGAACGTATATATAATTATAATTAGATTAGATTAAGATAAGATGATACAACGACTTAGGTTCCGGGGATACTGGTGCCATGACACGCAAAATCAAAATGTCTGATGAATCCTGGGGGAGGTTTATGTCCAACAACGGACGTTAAAAGCTGTTGCTATTGATTATGATCATGATAAATGATTAACTATTCATCGAATCTTATGTAAAGCTCCAAAAATGTATCAACAATGATGGCAATCATCTATCTTGGGCATTGAAGAGCATAGACTTTCTGAACTTGCCTAGTTCGCGACGCCATCTTACTTTTTGCCAGTCACAGCTCTGCATATAATCGGGATCCACGATGTTAGTCGCTATATCCCACGTTCGTCTGACATTTTTGAAATATTTCTTTCATCATCATCAGCCTTTTAGCGTCTGTAGTTGGACAAAGACCTCTCCGGGGTTTCACCAGACCTCTCTATCATGGGCATCACGGGGCCAGTATTTTGTAAACTTGTCTAATTCGTCACGCCATCTAATTGTCTGCCGATCATAGTTCTGCTTGTGTTTTCTTGGAATCCAAGTTGTGAGTCGTGATGTCCAGCGACTGCTTACTATTCTTGCAACGTGACCAGCCCATTACCATTTGAGTTTTCTAATCGATTTTATGATATTCCTGTTTGTCCCGAATATTCTTCGTTGTCTTATAATTTCCCCATGCGAGGTTGAGCATAATTCTTTCCAGAGCACGTTGCATGGACCTCAGTTTGAGCGTCAATCTTTTGGTTGGGTTCCATGTTTCAGCTCTATTGGTGAATATCGAATATCTTGCTCTTGAAGGTCAAGTTTGCTCCTGAGTTCAAAACTGGTGGAAGACCCTCTGCATGCATTTATGTGGGAGGGAACAGGCATAACTCTTTGAGTCTCAGGGAGAAATCGAAAGAGTGAATATCAATTTGTGTAGGAACCTCTGATTTAGAAAAAAAACTCACTCATACTTGCGTGTATGTGAGTATATGCATGCATGAATTATAGTTTGTGGCAGTGTGAGTGTGTATGTGTGTGTCTAAATTTGTGTGTTAGTAGGGGAATTTCTGTCAATATCGTCGGGAGAAAGGATATACTGCTTACATCCTCATCGACGGTGTCGCTGGAGTTAGGCAAAAACGGAAAGTCATTAGTAACACAGTCTTGAAACTTAGCTCTGCTTACAGCACCTGCTGTATCAAACCATTAATCCACACTACAAAGACTGAGGACGTAAAATTTAAACTTTGTAGGACTGGGTAGACTGAAAATATAATAGATGTTTGGTTCGAACATCAGAATTCATACATTAGCGACGTTGTGAACTGATAGTTCAAATGACGGCCATTAAAATTAAGCAAAATTCTTTCTAGCAAGCAGATCCATATATTTTTGGTCATCTAAATGAACGTTCACAAGCTCTCTGGCCATCGAGTGCAAAATGTCTCGATGGTAATTTATTAGATGCATTTGAAAATGTTTGTACCAGAAACTTTGACAATATACAATAAGAAACAAAGCTACAAGACACTCCCTCGTTGCAATCCAATTGATGCATAAAATTCAATCCCAAGGAAAAACGAAAATTGACTTCTTGTTCGGAAACATCTAATTGTTTTTCTTTTGATTGTATTAAATTTAAAGGGTGTTGCAGCCCAGATCAACAATGATTGGTATGCCAGCCATAGATTGCGTTGTTCCAACGATTATTACTTAACTTGTTCCTCGCATTTTGAAAGTGTACAGTTGATTGCAAGAAAAAAAATGTCTCTTTTACGACTGCTGAATTCCTGTTAACGAAGGGTTCTTGAAGATTTGATGTGTAGAAGAACTGATCGTTGGAAAGTTGTTGTGCTGTAACAGATATCTTGTTAATTTGAACTATTGATTTTAAACTGGGAATCGTTTGGGGTCCATTCGCGTTTTATTTCAACTGGGTAAATGTCTCTGTTTTTAATTTAATTTTGTTGATTTCTATATCGGGCCAAATTCGACTGGCACGGGTAACTTTGTTCAAACTTGGCCGCCATGTTTATTTCTCTTGGGTCGTGTCCAGTTGCTCCTGCTGATGTCCGCTTTTTACCAACGAAAGGACACAGCATCAGTATGAGCCGGTGTCAAAGTTCAAAGACTCCACTAATTTTTTTCTTCAGAGATGTGGTCAGGTATTCACAGATAATAATTTGCATATTGACTCATCCTATAGCCGAAACAAATTCGGTTAAATTGCTAATTCACCAACAACATTGATTGAATGAATTTGTATAATATTTGAAATTTTTCTTCAACTCTAATTGGCAAGTGGAGAAGACCAGAAAAATTATTGAAGCAGAAAAAAAATGAGATAAATAAAATTCGTAAATCTTTCTAAAATATGCATGCTAACAAGTCGTTTTATTTTTTAAAAAATGTAGAAATTGCTGTTTCTGGTCAACTTATCTTTTTTTTAGATCTGTCCTCTGTGCATATATCAAATTATTTCAAAATAATTTGCTGATATTTGCCTTTAAAATGCCAAAAAAAAAACCCAACTCAAAACCATATAAAACAAAACACCCCTCCCATAATGTCCTTTAACATATTGACCCTTAGTTTATACACCCCCTCGAATCCCAAATTTGTTAAACAACAGACATATGACGAAAAGGAGGAAGAGGTATGACGCCATTAAAAGGTGTGATGTCACTAGAAAAAAAACTTTTCAGATCATTTGCTTCATCAGTCTTAAAACAGAAAAAAAAATGGCAACCCCCCACCCCAAATGGTCATTTACGATTTTTATCGAAAATGATACTCAATATCACAATATTTTACAAGTACGAGAAGTACGAGAATCAATTGACTCAAAGAAAGACTACTTGCTGATCCTCCACCCCCTTTTTCTTCTTCCTCCAAATTCTCCTCTTTCTTCAGTTGCTACTACTGCGGATGGTGGACACATCGACAAATGATTCTCGTTTTCTATTCGAAAATTTCAATGGAGTCGAATTAAAAAAAAAAGTCGAATTTAATCTCAATCGATGATCCATTTGAATGGAACTTCATTTCTGTCCTTGAATGAATGGAATGAGGGAAACAATAAATACTCAGCTATAATCGCTAAACTTAACCTACAATCAGGCTTGTGCATCTCTTTTGACTTTTCTTCTGCGGACGTAACTATCCAGCTTATGTTACGCAATCGCCTGTACCTTTGAGTGTGCGTGTTTGCACGTGTGTGTGTGTTTGGACGTGTGAGTGTGTTTGCACGCGCGGTGTGTGAGAGAGCTCATATTTGCATATGCATATGATATGCACTTGTGTACATGTATATGAAGGTGTGTTGGTGTGTGTGTGTGTATGTGTGTGTGTGTGTGTGTGTGTGTGTGTGTGTGTGTGTGCGCAGCTACACGATGTCGCGTTTTACGTTCGTAAAATAGATTTCACGACCCAAACACAGAAATGCCTCCCCTTCATTTGTTCCCTTTAAAATAGAATTGCATTTCTGACTCCGTTTCTCATTTCTATTTCTGATGCAATGGATATTCATTTTTGTTTTGTACGTTTTAAAATCCAAGATGCTATGTGATTTATCAGTGAAATAATGGTCATGTCGGAGTCCCGGTTCGAAAAATATTTGAAAAAAAAAAAAAGTATTTGATTCGAATTTTTTCTTCATCATTATGACTTCCCTCGTACACATAAAGCAGCTACTCGTACTGTTGCTACTGTTAAAGAAATCCTCCTTAACCCGCTGATTATCGTCGAAAATCATACCATAACTCATCTTGCTCGCCCGATGCCTAATAAACTGGCATGTGTATTCTATGACATTCGAAATAAAAAAACAACAACATAGCAGCAAAAATTAATCGAAAAATTAAGTCCGAAATGCTATATAATTTATTAGGGGGAAAGAAAATAAAGGGAGAAGACTCTGTATCTGGAATGCGAAATTATTTTACAAACGTGAAACCCAACATAACCCCGCGGCTGTTTTTGTATGTGCTTGCAAAGAAACAGAATATTTTTGATTGAGTCAGTCGACAGCGACGAAGATTCTCAATTAACTGTCTGTCGTGGCTGGCATCATAATAATTTATCACTACCCAAAACAGGTTTCATCAAAATACAATTTTTAGAAATTTTGGGGAAAAAAGGAAAACAAAGCATGAAAAAGAAAGAAAGATTACGCAAACAAATGTGAAATTAGAAAGAAACACAATGAATAAATGAATAAAGAAAAAAACAAAAAACGGACGCAGTTCTTCATCGACAAAAATATGTCCACACTCATAATTTGTTTTTTTTTGTCAACGATATTTTTGTAAAAGAAATGGTTTTCATCTCTTGCCAACTGATAACTCTGGCCAAGTTGTGGGTGCTCGTCTCCACTTCAATAAGTCGTGGTTCGATTCCATCGAGTTATACCAAAGACTTCGAAAATAATACTCATTGCCTCTCTACTAAGCACAAAGACTGGGATTGAGGAACCCAGCCCCGGCCAAATCCCGTAGGATACATCGATTCTCGTAGGATCTCGCTGAGCAACGTCGAGCTTGGTCAATACGTGGACGGATGACCCTTGAGGAGTACCAGGTGCTGTAAGCAGAACGAAGCTTTGGCGTAGCTAGCCGTTAGTGAGTCTTTCCAAATGCCCGTGGGTAACTGACCCGTGGCATCCTTAATGAAAATTCAAGTGGAGAACAATGATAAATACATAATTATGTACACTTTCTGTCTAGTTATCATCGTTACACTTCCATCATCATCTTTTACAACAACGAAGATGCATATTCGAAGTGCGACTAGAATATTAACATTGCTGGATGCAATCAAGTGTCCAAGCCTAAGATTCTGTCTGTATGTCTTGAATCCTTATAATAGTAATGGAAATTTGTTGTCCCGAAATTTCTCTCTGAAAAGGCTAGCATTATTAAAAGTTAATCAAGGCCGTATTTTTAAAATGTCGGAATTATTATTCAATTATTCTCACACTGACTGTATTCGTTTCGAAAGGGGTTCAATTTTGTTTTTTTAGTATTCATATAATCTAAAAATATCGCATTATAAAACTATTTTCGTGATTGATAAATAATGAAGTCAACATTATTCATTTTTATTTTTTATCAAATGATTTAATTCTCTGAATAAAAGATTCTTTGTTCCATTTTCTTTTAGAAAAGGATGATTTTTCTTTTGAAAAATCAAACAAACAATTATATGTTTTCCACACGGAATTTTTCATGCTTTCAATCTATAAGACCTCCATTTCCCGAGGAGATATCGAAGTTTTGAGATACGATAATTTTCTCCGAATGGTGTTCTGTTCCATCATCATTACATCATCATCATCATCAGTCTTTTATCGTCTGTCATTGGACATACACCTTCCCCAGGATCCGCCACATTTCTCTATCCTGGGCGTCGTAGAGCCAGTATTTTCTGAATTTATCTAGTTCATCTCTTCATCTTGTATTTTGTTGGCCTCGGTAACGCATGTGATCTCTTGGGATCCATGTTGTGAGTCGTGATGTCCACCGGTGTCTGCCATTCTCGCAACATGACTTGCCCTTTGCCATTTAAGTTTTCTTATAGATTCTATGATGTCTGGACACCCGTTTTCTTCCTAATATGCTGTCTTGTGATCTCTCCATGTGAGGTTGAGTATGATTCTCTCACGGGCTCGTTGCATGGTTCTCAGTTTGAGGGTCTGTCTCTTGGTTTGGTTCCATGTTTCAACTCTATAAGTGCCTATCAAGAGAATGCATCGGTTGTATACCCTTTTTTAGGAATATTGGGATCGTCTTGTTTTTGAAGGTTGAGCTTACTCTGCCAAAGGCTTGCCATCCTCGGGTGATTCTTCGCTTTATCTTTTCTTTATTGTCCTAGGTAGATGTAGAGGTCTGCTTTCTCCAGTTTTGCATCATCGATTGTTGCACATGGCTTTCGTGTTACTGAAGTTCATGTGTAGGCCGACATTTTGCTTTCTTCGTTCAGTTCATCTAGCATTAGTTGAAAGCTGTGTTGGTTCTCTGCGAAAAGGACGATGTCGTCTGCAAATCTGAGGAGAAAATCATGATGAAGCAATAATCACTAGCCTAGTAGTTGTTATACCATAAACAAGGATGCCTATTAGCAATGGAAGAACAATTTCGTCGTATTTCGTTTCAATCAAAGCATCTTTTGGATCTATTAAAAGCTCTATGGATCTTCAAAACGTAAAAAAGTAAGTATAGTATCTCAATATTTGCTAGCAAATCGGTCTGAAAAATCATCAACCGTGATATGTTGTGACAGACTGTGACAGAAGTGGGGGAAAAAAACCTCTAGTCCATCGGTAGGCAACTTACGGCCTGCAGTCCAAATCCAGCGAGATCCTTTCGTGGATTGAGTCGGCCCTATCCCTAGACTATAATCTTTATATCTTCTGTTGCAGTCTATCACAGTATGTAACAGCCAAATGAATTTTTTAACCTACAAATTAAATTGGATTTAAACATAATTTTAGTTGCGTGTATTCTCACCGGATGCTACACGCTTTTGCGCCATATTAATTGAAGCTAACTGATAAATTTTTTACTAATAATGGTAGTATTCATTTTGTTTGTCTTGATAATATGGAAAATAATTGATTTTAATGATTGAACTCAACTCCCATTTTTGACTTTCATTGAAATTAAAATAATTCTATGAGATATGATCACTGGTAAAAAATGGAAAAATGAATTTTGAATCCTTCATGGTTTGGTGGGTTTGAGACTTTCACCAAAGTGCTAAAATCGACCTGCGGATGATCTAATTCACAATCTACCAATTTTAAGTTTTCACAATAGATAAAAATATCAATTCGGTAGACATTTTGGAAAGTTAATAAGCAGTGCAATTTGGCTTTATGTAATCTGATTTCATGATCAGTTGAAGAAACATGATTTTGCTCCGCCTATAGCTTTGTTT
The DNA here is from genome assembly GCA_963457665.1 of Thysanoteuthis rhombus. NCBI lineage: Eukaryota > Metazoa > Mollusca > Cephalopoda > Oegopsida > Thysanoteuthidae > Thysanoteuthis > Thysanoteuthis major. The sequence continues at coordinate 39,086,927 of OY735215.1, forward strand.
AATAACCTATGTTTCATAACCAGACATGAAAAAATGCTGATTTTTTTTAACAGACTTAACTTACCAATAACAATCAATCTAAAATCTATTAAAATCTCTCCCTGTCTCTGTCACTGTCTGTCTGTCTGTTTCCCCCCCTCTCTCTCTCTCTCTCTCTATATATATATATATATATATATATATATTAGTCTCTAGGTATAGCCATTTACAGCCGCAATGCGCCCCATTCCCTTCTTTTGGGAACCATTCATTTTAGTTATAGAGAGCAGTTTCTTCATAAAACTACTGAAATGAACAGAAATAAAGCGTAACGTCCCTATACAATCTCGATTTAATCGTTGAAACTTGGTGTATTGTTTGGCTTCTGCCTTTAAGCCTGCCGGGGGTTGATTGAACGATCCCTCAAGACATATAGATAGGTCATTTATTCAACCGCATTCAAGTGCAGAAATGAAAGAGTGCTGCGTGAATGGTCAGTTGTAGAAGGTGCAACATCACGTTATAACAGAAACCAGTCGAAATCAATTATATTTATAACTAAGCATCGTTCCCGTCAAAAAACGATAAGAATACTTACGCGTGGATAAATTCTACAAATATACATTAAACTATAAATGTATTTAGTGGAAACAAAATAAGGATTGTATTTACTTTTAATTTAAATTAAAAAAAAAGCAATTTTGATCTCACTGAAGTAGAGAGAAACTCAGTGAAATTGTGTTTGAGTTGTCGAGAGAAATCGATTTGTAATTTTTATTTTTATTTTTGATAGCTATAGAAACCGTCCTCTGAACATTTTGCGTAGCAGCATTCAGGGGCAGAGGAATGAAGACTTAGATGAGAGATAAAGGGACAGATAGTGGGGTATAGGGTGAGGAAAGTCGAAAGGCAGACGTGTTGTTCGTCTTTCGTCTCGCCTTCACTGTCTTTGCTCTTTCTCTTAGATAATAGGAAAAAATGGATTGAAGACATATAAAATCACCCCCATTCCCTGTTACTGAACAAAGAAACCAGTAAATAACACATTTGATTTTGGATTCTGTATAATAAGATCTCAAAGGCATGATCTGATCTATCTAGTCTTTCTGCAAAATGTAATACGTTCGTCGATGGTGAGAAGTGGATTGAACGATGATAACTTAAAAAGTTCCTGGGAGTTGTCGGCTCGATATTGTGTTCATTGGATGAGTCATTTCATAAACTCTCATTTGAAATGGTCACCCGATATTACACGATGCATGTACCGGCGGCTGTTTAGCTCCATAGCAAGAGCAACGATACGTTGAAGCTGCTACCCTATTGGCTGCAGGTTCAATTCCTGCAGCGGTCCCATTTTCTTTAATTGTTTATTCTATTTACCTTGTATGGGCCAAATGGTACATTCACTGTGTAATAACGGGTGATCATTTCGAATAAAACTTTTTTTTATAAAATATCACAGAAATTATGATCATTCTGTTTGATCATATATCCATTACCTAGTAACATATATACATATACTAGATATAACATAAGTAATGCCTAACTTTGGTGTAAAAATGGTTCCTTTTTTTATCAGTCTAATACAATGAATATGGTGCAATACCTAGTTATCTCCTTTAGGAATGGAAAAGCAATACTTTTTGATACCTTGTATATGTAATTATTAATATATATATATATATATATATATATATATATATATATATATACACACACACACACATATATATATACACACACACACACACACACACGCATATATATATATATATATATATATATATATATATATATATATATATATATATATATATATATATATAGAATTAAATGACAATATTGAAAAAAAATCCTCTATTACCGGGATGTGTTACGATGTTTTCCATTATTTCCATTCCGGGATATGTTGATTTTAAATTGGATTGTATCCCCCGTTGTCATGGGAACCTAGCAGTGTTACTTTTGCTATGATATCGTTGCGTGACGTTATTGATGATCTTTACCCAGTTCTCCAACTTTTGTTGTCCTTATTTTCATTCTTTTATTATTAGTTCAGTTAATAGAAAACGGAATAAAAATAAAGAACAACAAAAGCGGGAGCACGGGCTAAAGATCATCGATAACGTCAGACAACGATATCATAGCGAGAGAAACATTGCAAGGTTCCTATGACAACGAAGAATACAATCCAATTTATAATCCGCATACCCCGGTATAGAAATTGTGGAAAATATCGAAACGCGCTCCAGTAATAAAACACACAAAAAAAGAATGATTCTTTTTCCAATATTGTCATTTAATTGTGTCTTGTCTGAAAAATACTTATCCTCCACTGCAGAGATGTATTCGTATTTATGTATTGCAAGACGATGCATGTATCTATCCGTATATCTATATATCTATGTAGGGTTTTCAGATACAGGGTACGCCCAAACACATGCACACATCCTAAGCTTATAACTCGGTTGTGTTGGAAACATTTTAACAGATCGAAGGGTCCGTTAGAAACTGAAGCAAAAGAAGTCATTACCCATCTCGAATCAATCCCTCCATGACTTTCATAACAACTTGTTGTTAGATACAGAGGGTTATTGAAATCACGAAATAAGTAAAAATTTGAATTTGAAAACAAAGATAATTTAGATTGAAAATGAATTCAAAGTTTAAATATGTTATTGGCCTTTGGCATAGTAATAAAATGATGATCAAGCAAGGGATAAGTTATCCAAATTTTACCAATGGTCAAAATTGAAATAATGTCTCAAATATTACATGGCAATAATGCATTGTGATTAAAACGCAACAGTAATTAGATGAAGTAAAACTAACAATAAATGATGATAAGAGAAATAACAGTTACATTTTGAGAATTGTAGATCTGATAATGTAGGACTGTTAAGACTCCTTAGAGAATAGGAAGGCTGAAAAGCATGCTTTCGGAATTTAATAGTGAGTCTTAAAGTGAATTCGAACATCAACTGTAGACATTAGAAATCATAACTTACCTGAGAGTGCAATAAAAAGACTCTAATCCCGTGATTCTGAATGTGGGTTACACGACTCTCGAGGGATCATTTGAATACATAGGAAGAGGGTGGCAATTTGGAATTTAGGTCTGAAGAGCCACAAGCGTTCTATGGCTAAAAACTGCTTCACCCCCATGCTTGACTGATTAATTCCTAATTCTACGATACTATGAATTTCTAATTACACTATACAATTAATTCCTAATTTTACCATGGATTCTATAGTAAGAAATACTTTTCTGATTAACTTTTGATTAACTTAGTGAGTCATAAAAGTGATGAGATAATTGTATTGCTATGACTAAACTACATGCAATAAAGAAATTATGAGAATTTTAGGAAGAGAACTGATATTCATATATTAGTATTTTTTCTACAAAGAATCAGCCTCATGGTATATAAGGGAGACATCAATTTTTAGATGTACTGGTATCTATAAGCACTGATCACTTCCACTGACTGACAGACTAATAAATCGACATTGCAATGAATCTGATGTCGCTTAAGTGACATTTTATTATTACGTTATCAGAACATGGAATTCTACTTCACGACGCCAGGATACAAACTCGCATGAATGGAAGTTCTTTCATAGGGAACGGGTTTTTAAAGGCGGGTGCTTTGAAAGGAATGGGCTTCTAAAGAAAGAGGCTTTTGAAGACGCTAAACGTCGAAGTAACACATCCTTGGTCTGACTTTGAACTTTGAACTATCGAGGGTAAGCATGGATTGAAAGAAAAAAAAAAGGTTGAAAACCGCTGCTCTAATCAAGAGACAAATGAGAGCAAGTTTAATACTTCGGCAGTGCATAAAATTCACAAAGAAAACCTAATTTATCTACTATTCTGCAGCAAATACTGATTTTTCCTTCAAATTATAAACACGTATTTCTTAATTCCTTTTCTTGGCTTTCATGTTCTTTAGATTTCTTGATTATAATCCGTCTGGCATTTCCTTTCGATTGACTCTTGCGTCTTTGCCATTTTATTCGCTGACTCCCTTTCCCTTCTAATTACATTAGACTTTGACTTCAAAAGCTTTTAATTTCCGAGTAGTAAATAACTTTAAAAGGAAAAAAAAAAAGAACATCGTCTTTCTCGAGGCGGAATGAATGGAGAGGAAAGCAAAAGTTCAATTTAAAACATTCTCCACTGATACTAATTTATTTAAATCTGCAAGTAAAGTAACCCGACGTTGCCTGGCTGCAAAATGTGATCATCATTTGAACTTATTCCAAGTAAGTAAACGTATTTTTGTTAGATACAGTGATTAGATGTAGTATCCGATACGTTTCAAGAGGTTGATTTTGACATCCTTACACACAAGGTATGGGCAACATTCTTGATCTAGAGTCCCACTTGAGAAATGTTCATCCTGATCCGGGTCGCACATTCACTTGAATAATCTAAATCATATTACAGACATCGTACTTGATTTCTATTTCAAACAAAGACATGAATTACAATTATTTGATTATAGTGTAGTGTCCCCAATACTCTTAATTAGGAATTAAATACAAAACTCTTCTTTTAGCTAGATATCAAAAACGTCACTTCCTCTGACGACCCCTATAAAACCCTTGGTCGCACATGGTCCAATGTAGCTCCAGCACCTCTAGGTAGTTACACTTCTAGCCCCGGCCTTTGCAGCCGGCAATTTTCTCTCTTTCCTTCTCACTGGTCCAAAGCTCATTGGCGCCAGGACCCCTAGCTGGTCATGCCTCTGGCCCCGGCCTTTGCAACCGGCCATTCTCTTTCTTTCTCTTCCCTTCTCCCTAAAATCGTTATCATTTCGCCGACCCACTGGCCGATCCGATCTTAACCATTCTTCCTCCGTAACCTATTTCTGTACTAAATTTGCCCATTTTATTTCACCGATATCGTCCCTTACACATTCATCACACCATTCGTCACAACAAAAGTCGTTACCCGCAAAAATTGATTTGTGGAGCTAAAACAATTTTATGATAATAATTTATAAAATTGTTTTCCTGAGAGCAATTACAGAAAATTTTGAATAACTGTCTATAATGACCGCAGACCACACAAAATGTTGCCTGACGCTAAATGTAGCCTGCTGGCCTCTGGCTATATACTTTTAAAATTTACGGAATTAGCATCGAATATTTCAGATTTTTTTAATGTATTAATGTTTAATTCTGTTTTGATATTTGTTTTTTTTATTTTCTGCATTTTTTTGATGAACATCTCGCAATATATCGTTAATTTTTGCACTCACTGTCATGGAAAATTTGGATCTGGACAGCGAATTTGAGGCTTAGAAATTTAAAGTTTGTGCACGACACTGCCCGTCGAAAATAACCTCAAATCTCGCAGAAAACTATGTTCTGTTACAAAAGCGCAGATGAAAAAAAAGAAGATTATTTACACTATTTGCGCTCGAAAAAGTAGCTGGTACCGAAAAGTGTTCTGATGATGAGAATTAAAGTAATGATGCAGTTCCTTAGTATGACAGGGCTTCTGGGTATATACACGACATCAGTGCATCTCACGTTTCGAACCAGTTTGAAAAGGATGTTTTTGAATTAAAAAAGAAAAAAAAAGAAGATATTTTTGGATGAAAAAGTTTCCCCAGGGTAGCACATCGTTTTTCAGACAAAACAAATTTTTTTCTCTCCAATCCATTATGTTCTAGGACAGAAAAAAAACTGAATTACGGAATCATGAACTATGGAGGTGTTCATTTTCACATCCGTCAATATATCTTTGTAAAAAGAAACGTCATAATCAATTAGCTAGCGAGCTTATGAATGAACTTATTCTTCATTGTTGACAACTTAAAAACTGCGACAATGTGCTAAAGTAGACATTGTTTAACAAATATCTATAGACCGTGTCTATTCATAATCCTAGCCTGTCTGTATCTATCAAACTTTTTCCTTTGTCCTCTTTCAATCGATATCATGAGAGAATTTCCAATACATAGTGATAGGAATACATTAAAAAGATTCCTGTGTATAACAGCGAATAATGAATACACATGACTGATGTACAAAAGAATATTCGGCATGAATCCCGACTACAACAAGATACCATTTAAATTATTTCTCATTCTCTTTCAGCTTTCAGAGATCCGTGACGTCAACACCTGATAGGATGGATGTTTGTTCGAATAGAATTGATCAACGGTCCAAATCATCCCACACCGACGTAGAATACAAAGGAATCAGGAAGCAACAGGCTTTATCAGCTGATCGGCTTCTAAAGCAGGGATTCATCAGTCATTAGAAACCGTCAACCAAATCTGTCATCAAAACTGTCAACATAGGTTTTTTTTCTCAGTTTTTAAGCTGCACTGGCCGGTTATGTATCATGCGTACGTACAGGCCGCACCAATGGGGTTACTGGGCAGGAAATTTAAACAATTAATCCTTATTTCGAAGAGAAAAAAACCCAATTCCCCCCCCCTTATTTCTTTAATGAGGTTTCAATTTACTATGTAGGTTTATGCTAAATAGATCCTTTATTTAGTCTCTGCTTGTTTTTTGAAAATTAAGACTCTTTTAATGATCACTGACAACGAAGGCGAGAGAAGCAACTTTTTCATTGATTATTCTATTATCCATTCTTAAAAAAATCTATCATCCCCAACATGGCGTGCTGCCAAAAGATATTGGTCACAAGATGGTTTCAATTGAGTGAGACTTGTTTTACTTTGCAAATGTACCTTAACTCCAACGAGAAAAGGACATTAGACAAGGCTGGCTCAATGTTGGGAAACTACACACACAAACGTGTGGGTTGGAGTAATTCGAAAATTCTCTCAAGTCAGTGGACTAGATTTTTTAATTTCAAAAAATCTTGATCTTTGATTCGGATAGGTAGAAAATGTCCTTTAATACGTGCAATAAATTATGACATTAATGAAATTAATAAAAGATTTTTAGAGAATGTTATGTTTTATTGAGTCTACCTTCTGTAATGTTCCAGCTCTCAGAAGTGACCATTTGATACCTCGGAAATGGCATAGAAAATATTCAGCACATCTGTACTAAGAAGCTATGAGAGTGCTGGTTTTTAGGTCTCAGACGGAATTTCGAGATCCCTGGGCTTGCCAACAGAGAGCAGTACCACGCCTCATGAGGTAAAACCCTTTTTTTTTCCATGGCACCACTTCTGCACCCGTTTAGTCTTGAATGGTCTGGACTCTGGTCCAGGAACCAGAGCTTCCATTCCATCTCTCTTTCGGTTCTATCTATCAGTATCCTGTTTAGTAGCCAAGGTTGTTATAAACTTACTTTCGGCACTTGTGGCCAGTGTTCGGTCTCCGGAATTCGCTACTATATCGCAAGTTGATTTTTAAAACAGGCTCTACCACTTGAAAGACTTACGCAACACAAAGCTTTTATATCTATAACGGTCAATGCATTAAAATCATTAATACTTATACATTTGTGATAATATAAAGTTTTGAGATTTTTGGTCATCCATATTTAGCTGTTTTGCCCGGATGGTTTAATGGTTAACACATCGTCCTCACATGCAGAAGGTCACAGGTTTGATTCCCGATATGAACGAAGAGCATGGGATACTTTTCCTTCCCCTGTGCACTTTAAGCTGTGTGATTGGGGTTAACCGTCTAACGGTCGTATCGTCCCTAGGACGAAGAGTGGGCATATCTTCATCCATCTTCCAAGATATCAAGCCAATTTGGAAGATTATAGTAAACTTAAACCCTAATGGGTAACGAATTCTGCAACGTAGCGTGGGAAACGTTTATTTTAATATATAGCTGTCCCACAATAACCTTATAAATTTAAACGAGCTTTCATCACTCAGAGGTAAAGAAAGGTGACTCAAAACTCACTTGACCATTGGATTGACATGGCAGGTAACAACATTTTATGCCCCGAGAAATCTTACACAAAGATATATTAATTATGGAATGATCAGTTTATTACAATAGAAAAACCATTCCACTTCGTTGACCCCCTTTCTTGAATAGATACTTTAAACTTTCAAAAATCTGCTTTGAGTACGCAGTCTTCCTTTTTATACCATTGTATTTAGACATATTTTGGGGTCATGCAAGAACGAATCTACAGCGTGACCATTTTAGCGTTGCCAAATAAGATACACAAGAGTTTATAGGTTGAGATTAAATAAATAGCTAAAACGGAGTTATGTTAAAGATGCAAATTTGAAAGTATGCGTTGAAAAGTAGCAACTGAAATGTATTACATGAAGACCTGTGTCTATATTATTTAAACTCCCAATCAAATATTGACTGGAAGAAGAAGATATTGGGGTATGGAGTGAAAAGACCCAGAAAAAGATGAAGACAAAGAAAGAGTGGACAATGAGTAAGACCAAGAAAGAAGAAAGAAAACAAGAACAAAAATGAGAATAAGAGATAGATAGATAGATAGATAGATAGATAGATAGAAGGAGAGCAAAGGAGAAGGGGAGGAAGACAACCGATGGACATCACGACTCATAATATGGATCCCCAGAGATCACATGAGGACGACAGAACACAAGTTGGAGAGATGAATTAGACAAATTCAGGAAATACTGGCTCAGCGACGCCCATGATAGAGAATTGTGGTAAATCCTGGGAAAGGTCTATGTCCAACGACGGACGTTAAAAGACTGATGATGATGATCATCATCATCATGGTCAGTGAACAAGATTTCTTAGTTTAAAAACTCTAGTCCTTATATTTGGTTAGGAAAGTAGGAAAATATCCGGTAATACATGAAGTAAATTATGATATCTATGAAACTTATCCTAGACTTTTGGGAAAGTTATGTTTTATTGATTCCACCTCTTGTTATGCTTCAACTTTCAGACGGAACTATTTGATGCATTGGAAATTGCGTATAAAATATTCAGCACTCCTTTACAAAGGGACAAATACTTTTTTTCAAACAGTCATAAAACTTCTAGATGAAAGTTTTGCTCTGATCAAAAAGAATTTCTTTAAAGATAGAATAAGATGTAAGAGATAAGATAAGATATGTACGTACAATTTATGCACACATTTGTGGTTGTGTCATGCCTTTTTGTTTCAAAAGAATCGGAAAAGAATCTTTCGAAAGAAATATTCAATCATTGATTCAATGATATAATCGAAAAGACGCCTTTTGGGTAGATTTTATGTGGAAGCTAACCCAAGCAGGCTAATTGCTTTTAACATACGAAAAACTGAATAAAAAGTAGTAGATTACCGACCATCGTGAAAGAGGGAGGTTTGAATATTCAAGTAGGCTTACCCAAAAAGCAATGGTAACTGAAGTGAGAGTAATATGGATGCTACCTCGATGAATTTCTGATAGGCAATAACAATTCCTAACTTACTCAATGAAAAAGGTTAGCAATGCAAGTTCCAATCAAAGATTCAAAGAATTCAAAGATTCCATGAATTACTTAGTGTCTCATTTCTGAATTACTAAGATGCAATGCGTAATTCCTTGGGGCCCAACAAGGTTGTATCAATCGAGGATTTAATCTGCAATATGAGATTATGCTAAATTGGTCCCTTAATTTGTATCTGGTAGTACTCACGCTTGTTTCTTTCCAACAGTCCGGACTTTTTTCGGTGATCTTTGCCCTATAAAAGGCGAGAGAAGTGAATTATATATTGATCACCCTTGCAACATAAGTCTAAAGACATTGGTTACATGACAATTTCTTTTATGTGATTATCCTGACCTGTTTGTATTCATTTTTGGTTTTGTGCTCTAATTCATATTATCTATAAACATAGCAAAGAGGACTATGTCACCTGCAAATCTGAGGTTACTTAAGTACTCTCCGTCTATCCTGATTCCTTTATGTTCCCATTCTTAGTTTCGGAAGATCATTTCAAGGCAGACTGTGAGAAGTTTGGGTGAGCTAATATCACCTTGTCTCACACCTTTTTGAGGCTGAAAGGGCTCAGAGTCTTTATGAAGCCTGCTGAAAGACCAGCTGTGTCGCTAGATATGTTGCAGTACTCTATCGTAATAGAAAATGCAGATCTGGAGAAAGTAGACCACTACATCTACCTAGATAAGGGAGTCTCCATAGAGTCAACAAAAGAATAATAAATAAAGCAAAGAATCACACTAGGTTGGCAAGCTTCTTATATAGTAAGCTCGACTTTCAAAAAACAAGAAAATCTCACTCGTCCTCAAAAGAAGGCTATACAACCAATGTATTCTCCCGATGGTTACTTATGAAGCTGAAACATGGAAACTAAGCAAATATTAACCCTCAAACTGAGAACCATGCAACGTGCACATGAAAGAATAATGCTTAGCCCCACATAGAGAGAAAAATACGAGAATACATCAGAGAAAAAAAAAAAGGAATCCGTGACGTTATAGAAACTGTTAGAAAAGTCAAATGGCAATGGACTGGACACGTTGTGACAATGGCAGACAACCGCTGGACATCACGTCTCACAACGTAGATCCTCGATCTGGTACAAGGCTGTGGACGACAGGAAGTAAGATGGCCTAACGAGCGAGATAAATTCAGGAAGTACTGGCTGAGCGATGCCAATGATAGAGAAGTATGACGAATCTCGAAGAAGATCTATGTCCAATAACAGATGCTTACAGATTGATGATGATGATGATGATGATACTAATCTACCCTCATTGTTGTAGTCAAATCATGTGAATCAATGATACATCGGAATATGTATATAATGTGAATCACGGAAACTCACAAAATCACTTAAATGCACCACAGACTCACACAAAGGGCAATGGATTGAATAATGTTTGCCGGTAAGACATGACAGAGGTTAATACAATCATAGTCGGCATGGAAAGATATTTTTGCTTCTGGTGATGATGCTAATCTGAGCTGAAGCATGTAGTTCAGTAATACATTCAAAGCAGATCGGGTACATGACTTAAGTGAAAGCAAATACCCCGATCTGTTAACTGATTAGACCGTGCAACGCGATTTTTGTTCCTTGGTTGTGAGTGTTGTTTTATTTAATTGTTTACGCGTGAAAAGTGTAGAAAATGGCTGTTATTCCCTTCAAACTTTGCTTCTGTGACAAGGACAGTGAAATCCATGAGTAGGTGTTTATCTCACTTTATGTGATTGAAAATGTGCAAATTTTCCCGTTGTCCAATCGAGAAGAAGTAGATTTAGAGTTATCACTGTCCTGGTCACAAAAGTTTGAAGGGAACAGTTGGCATTTTTTAATGTTTTTTTTTAGAAAAATTAATCGATTAAAAATAACACTTATTACCCAGGAACCAAATAAGTAAAAGTAGGTTGTACAGTGTAAAGGTTTTCCATAGCTGATCATTATGAATTCATCTCTACGACTTCACAAAACCACTATTTAATGACTGCCCACAAATCGCCTATTTCCACTTTGCTTATTGAAACTAATGTAACTTGGTATTATAGATTTTATGTTGTGTACCATCTTGAAGCTTAATAGATAAGTAAACAACTTCATTCTGTTTGGTTTCAATTATTCATATTAATTTATTGGTAATACCTATTGATTGAAATTTATATATTGCGCAACACTACCAAATATTGGCTTAACGAAGCTTATAATGCAATGAATATACATAAAAAATTTCGAACGAACATCTTTCATACCTTATGAGTTATTCTCTTTCAATGGTAAGAGGGAATTTCACTTGATGGAAGGACCAATGAATAGAGTAATGTATCGGAGTATTTTGGAAGTTAATGTGTTCTCTCCGAGTGGTGTCGTATGGCCGCTATCATTTTATATATGATATATTAGTATTAGTATTTATTTATACATATGCCTTCAATAAACTTGTCCTCTCCCATTTCCTTCCTGTGCTGGAATAATGGGGCCATCCTCCCTGACTGCTGAGATAAAATGCAGATAAAATAATAATGAGTGATTTTTCCCATTAAACTATGAGACAATTTCTCGGTTATTGTTTACGATTTGACACACCTGGATCCTGTCTCAGTCTCGATCGCTTCCTCCTCGTATATCCTGATACAGGAACGTAAGTTTTATTTGGACAATATCTGAATTCTTCGGCTTTTTCATTGTAATCATCATCATCCTTTTAACAGCCGTCGTTGGACATAAATCTCCCCCCAAATTCGCCAGATCTCTCCATCATGGGCATCGTTGAGCCAATATTTTTTGAATTTATCTAGCTTGTTATGCCATCTTACTTCCTGTCGGACACAATTTTGCTTATGATTTCTGGGGATCCATGCTGTAGGTCATGATGTCCAGCGATTGTCTACCTTTTTTGTAACATGTCCAGCCCATTGTCATTTGAGTTTTCTCCTGTATTTTCTCTTATATACTGTGCTGTCTTATGACCTCTCAATCTGAGGGTGAGCATGATTCTCCCAAGTACACGTTGCATGGTTCCCAGTTTGAGGGCCAATCTCTTGGTTAGGTTTGAGCTTCTTCTGATTGCCTTTTAACATGACTGTTAGGTTGTATGCTACTATTTAGATATTTTCGTTTAGTTCGAATTCATAATACAATATTTGATGTTTGAGAACATTTTTATGATTCGATTTAAATATGTTTATATTTGGAGAATAGACTGTGGCATCTGATGACTAGTTGGATATAGGAGCGGCTTTGTTTGGGGAAGGAGTGTTTTCTGACTTTGGTGACCTTTTGAATTTGTAGCTTCTTGTCGTGATCCTAAGATCGCTGTAGCATGGTTTTATCTGAACGGATGCTGCACTTACGGTCTTGGTCAATGGTGTGTAGGCCTGAGGTTATCTTATATATTTATTGTAGATCAGCGCAATGCACCTTTGTAGGACAGTGTCTATAGATCAAGCTCTTTTAACCTTCCCGAATATGACCTATGTATGTTTGATGCTGGGATCATCTTTTCGGTTCCTTTTTCTATAGCGTCTATGTTAAATTTATTTCGGGATGATCAAATGCAGGGGTTGAATTCCAAAGGTTTCGTACATTTTGAATACTTCAGAGTCCATGTTCCTGAACATGTGGCGGAGACAACCAAACGCTTTTTGCTATATTGATCTACTGGCAGTGTGTTGTGAATCTTAATGTCCTACCAATATATAAACCGGGGTCTTTCTCTACACTTACGTTTTTCTAGAGTATGTCGAGCTCCATCATCTGTCTCCGTGTCGTGTTGGTGCTTAAGTTTATTCTTGCCTATATGCATCACTTTGCATTTTGACTGATGGAGACGCATTTGCATGGCCTGATCCCAGGTTTCAAGCCGCAAGATATCTGCAAATAGTTGAAATGCCGTCTTTTCTGTCGGAACCGATAGATACAGCTCGATATCGTCGGCGAATAAACTTATTATTGATTTTACTTCCATTGTTGAGTTGTTCACAAACAAAGATAAGAGTATTTGACCAAGGACAGAGCCCTGCGGCACCTTCAGAGAGAACGCTAGACAAGCCAGGATCGTAGGGTCAATATCCACTCCAACGTCAGTCCCAACTGAAGATGATTACTACAATTTTTGTATTGTATATATAAGAAATAAATATCGTAAGAATTTTTTTTTTTTGCATAAATATATTCATTTATTAGAATGAAGTAAACCCGTACGTATCAGAATGATACATTTTTGTTAACATTGATGACTTATCAATTGAAAACAACTTGGTGGCAATCAGTAGGTCTTGAGTTGAAATCACGATAGGGGAATCAGGATTTTACAAATCGGTTTACACCTTCAATTTTGGTGAGGATAGTTTTTCTTGTTCTTGTTATGGTTGGGCAACAAAGTCAAGTCTGACAATTTCATTGAATTATATCCTCGTACTTGTGATATTTTCGAAACTGCGAAAGTTATCTTGTGGAAATGAAGTGTAACATTGATTTTCTATTTGCTACTTCAGAGCAACGGTATTCAAACTGTGTTCTGCAGAAACCCCATGGTTCTGCACGGCCTTTTTCAGGGGTTCCGCGAATCAAAGTGACATTTTCGCAGTGTACTTGATAATTCTTCATTACATATACGATTCCCTCATGGCTTTTACTTTCAGGTTCATTTTTTTAGAGCATATATTTAATTAGCACCTCCGTCAAGTCGATTCAAACTGTTGTGACTTGCGTGTTTTTTCACCATGTTATATAGAATGTGAGAAGCACTATTTCAATTCCTCCTACGCATATAATTTTATGTTTGAAAATCTGATTTTATAGTGGAGCTGTTTGGAGTTCAATAATTTTTTTTTTCTGTCAAACCCAAGTCCAAGTCGATGGCTAGATTTTCTATCGTAAGAAAAAGAGCGAGAACAAGAATAACCCTCACCAAATGTAGAGGAGCAAATACTTCAATATTTGTCAGTCCTGTCTCCTTAAAATAAACTGATTTAAAAACTACCATTTCCATACCGAGGTATGGAATCACAATCAAGTGGTTAGCAAGCGGTTCGCTCATTGTCTGATTCAAACTGACAAATTTTACACATCTATTAAAATTCATGTCACGGATACACCAGTACTTTTTTCATTTTAATAGATAAATACATTTATACAAGAATATATCTTACTGTAATTCGCCAAAGGTCTGTCTTGCCTATCTGTCTGTGCTCAACTATCACAAAAATTACTTAATACAAATCCATGGAATTTTCTGTGGATACAAATTCGATCCCTGGGAGAGTTCTGAGCAAATAGATTTTTGAAACTACCCCAAAAATGTTTTTGAGGGCTTTAAATTCAGGGGGTACATTTACATGATCATTCATCAATGGTAAAATACTTTTTGATCATGTAATTAAAGAATATTATTAATTCTTTTTCCTTAAAATCAATTCTCGGAGAAAAAATGTGATGGAGATGGCGTTCTTTATTCAGGCAGAAGCAGAAACATTTTTTAACATATCTCATATCGCGATGTTTATTGGTTGTACATGGATACCTTGAATAGCGATGTTTTGATTCGTGTGAGTTTTGATGTGGTATGGTGAAGGTAATTTTTTCCAAACACAATTTTTTTCTTTCCTTGGTGTCGAAATCGAAGAGGGAGAATTTTTCTCTTTCTTTTCTATTCAAGGGGGATCTTTTTCTTTACTTTTAGGGGTCAAAATCAGGTTGGGTTTTCTCTCACTTTTTGGGTTCAAAGTTGAGAGGTAATATTTTTCCACCTTTAGGGGTCCAAATACGATGGATTTTTTCATTTTTAGGGGTTAAAATCAAAGTTTTTAAAAAAAATTTAAGGGGGCAAATCGAGGAGATTTTTTTCCGCTTTTAGGGGTCGAAATCCCAGGAATTTTTCCTTACTGTACTAAAAGGTAGGTAGTGGTGGATTTCAATTTTGTCTTCCAGGGGTCAAAATCTTTAGGATTTTCTTATAGTTTCAAGTGTCAAATCGAGGGGTAATTCAAAAAATCCTTTAAGGATCGAAATCCAAAGGGACTTTTTACTTTTAGGGAGAGAAATCGAGGGTCAATTTTTTTTCACTTACGGGGTTCGAGATCCTAAGAATTTTTTTCCTCAATATCCGAAGGAAGATTTTCCCCCCCACTTCTAGGAGTTTGAACTGAGAGGTGACTTTTTCCTCTTTTACGCAGGGGAGTTTTTTTTTTCTTTCTAGCGTTGAAATCAGCATTAAGATTTATTCTACTTTTGGGGGTCAAAATTGAGGGGGAGACTTGTTTTTCCCACTTTTATGGATCAAAATCGGAGGAAAGATTTTTTCACGTCTAGGAGTCCAGATTGAGAGGTAGGTTTACCCCATTTTTCGTGGTCAAAATATAAGGGAATTCTCTTATGATTTGTAGTGGGTTAAAATCGACAGGAATTTGGGTTTTTTCACCTATGGGGACCAAAGTTTCTCCTTTTAGGGGTTGAAATAATTTTTTCCACTTTAATGGTGTAAGTCCAAGGGTATTTCTCTTCTTACTTATAGCGACCAAAATGGTGGTGGTGGGTATTTTTTGACTTTCAGGGGTTCATTTGAGAATAATTTTCTCCTCTTTTGGAAGTCGAAAAGCAAAGGATTTTTTTCACTCTGAGGCATCAAAATTGATGTGGGGAGATTTTTTTTTACACCCATAGGGTTGGAAATCAGGTGAAATATTTATTTCACTTCAGGGGTCAAAATCGATGTGAAAATTCTTTTCAATTTTAGGTGACAAAATCAAATTTCATTTTCCTCGTCTGAGAGTTAAAATTGACCGTGGAATTTTTTTCTCTTTTCAGGGTTAAGAAGATGAACGTCCCTTCTCGATTCGTGCCTATAGAGGGGGGGGGGCGTTTATTTTCATTTTTTTTGAGTTAGAATCAAATGGAAATTCCCAAAATTGCTGGTTGAAATTTTTTTTTATTGATTGAATTCACATTATTACAGATATTAACAAAAATTTCTTCATTTTTGGGAGTCAAAATTGAGAGGGAACGTTTATTTTCATTTCGTGGGCTCAAAATAAAATGGGAACCCTTCCCCTTTTTAGCACTGACCTCCTCCCCTTTTCAACATCAACCACCAACACCCTTCATCACTATTTGTCCAATTCTTTGGTATTAGGCCCCTTTTTAACATTTCCACTTTTCCTCAACATTATGTCTTATTTCAACTTTGCCTCCCATGACCCCATTTTTGATATTAACTCGTTTTTACATTAGTCCCCCATTTTTACCTGGCCCTTTTTTCACATTAGCCAAACATCCTTTTATACAATGGCACCTCATCTTTTCAACATTAACCCCTTTTTTATCAACACAGTAAAAAGTGGTATTAAATCAATGTTAAAAACTAATTAAATAAAAATGCAATCTGATCTCCATTGATCTAACTTTCTATTTCATTTTTGGACAGCAATTTACACTCTGGTCCGGGTGGGTATTTATTTGAATTAACAGAATTCTTTAAATCAGAAGAGAAAAAAAAACCTTATAATAGCTGTACACGTCAGCTTTGCAGATGTACGACTTTATGCGTAAGAGAATTAGATTTTGGTTCTTTGCTCTTCGTCAGTTCTTGTCTTCCTCTGCCTTGTTATCAACCTACCCTTGCTTTTCACCTCTTTCCAGTATTCTAGTACCCCTAAAGGATGGTAACGCCCACTTCGGGAATCATTGATTTAATTCAAATCCTTAGCGAATGTCTCCATTCTAGTTTGTTCCCATCAAAAATATAGTATTGATTCTATCACAGAATAGGTTTGGTTTTCACTCAATAGAAACCGTCACATGATAAAATTTCTTTGGCAGCAGGACGTATTAGAGGGGGGATCCACGAATTAGATACTTTTCTTGTTTTTTGTTACGCTGTGATCGCCCCTCCAAAAAACAACAAACAAAGGAAAAACAAGCATTAATACCGTCGGACACAAAATATGGGACAAATTTAGCATGAACTTATATTGTAAAATGATCCCCCACCAGATTCACCAGACCTCTTCAGCATCGGCATCGCAGAGCTAATACTTACTTGACTTGTAGCATATGATTTTTG
>OY735215.1:39109324-39211824 GCA_963457665.1 Thysanoteuthis rhombus
ACATTTAGTGTTTGTAGGTTAAAACATTTAAACCTTTGCTTCTTTGAGCAAGTCTGACCAGCTGTTTGTATTTTGTATCAGAAACTATCACAAAAACTGTTAATATAGGTTTCAGCAGTTTTCAAGTTGATCTGCCTCTTCCAAGTTGGTGTGAACGTATCACGCATACATGTCACTCCAATGGAGATAAAGGACTGAAAATTTAAACGTTCGTCATCATTTTTTAAACACCCTTTTTATGTTTAGAAAAAAATATTTTTTCCCGGTGAGGTATCAATTTACGATGTTAATCTATCCTAAATTGGTCCCTTACTTTGTTCCCGACAGCGTTTACGCTGATTAAAAAAAATCGGACTTTTACTGATCAATAACCCGCAAAAGGTGAGAGAAATAATTTATTATTCGATTACCACCTTTTCCAATGTTTTGATTGATCAGCCCCAACACAACATGCAACTTGAAAAAATTGATCGTACGATGGTTTCTGTTGAGTGACTATCATAGAGCTCTATCCAATTTTCTTTTGGTTAAACGATTTCAAAAGAGGTAAGCTATTCAAAATAATAAAGTACAGAAAAAAAATGAAATGTTATTACATTGAAAAAACATTAAAATAGCCGCAGGAAAATATTGTCAGTGAAATGAGTTCACTTGCAGGTTTGAATAAAACTTACGGCAATATACTATTCTGTTATACCTACCCGTTATATCTAATACATTACATACTAATAAACTGTATTGAAAAAAAAATGATAAAAAGTTGAGAAGTGGTCTTTCATTTTTTACACACCCTGAATAGTTTATCATATTTTTTTCATTGCACCAATGATATCGGTTATCCAGAACATTAGATTGCAGGTTGAAAAATAAACGTGTGGAAAATGAAGATGGAAGAAAAAATCCCCAATTTTTTAATTCCCATTCAAAGCTTATATAACTGGTTATTGGGCGCCATCATCATCGTTATTACTATTAACGTCATCATCGCTTTTCAAAAGTAAGTTTTAAGCCACTTCACTTATACGAAAAACCTACATTGATATAATTTTTCCCTGCAATCCGAAATGGCATAAAGTGAGGAAACATTGAATAAACATACCTAACAAAGATGGCAAAGGTTTCTAACATTATTTTCTGTAGGTGCATCTATTTGTCGTTCCAGTGCTCCTGGACATACCGTTTGTTCTACAGACTTGAAAATTGGCACCAGTACTCTACTAGACCCCCCCCTCGAAACGTTTTATTGATTTTTGAAAATAAAAAGCCTTTTGGACCTTTTGGTCCTATTTTTACAGATTTGATATTAACAGCATCTGGATTCTCCAAAATGTAGATGTTTCTGTATGGTTTTTGATATATTTTAGATTTTTTCTCGATGTCATAAATGAAATTTATTTTGACCATATTTTTTCTTCGACGGGATATTTTTTTTACATGACTTCAAATTTTGACGCTAGGGTTGATAAATTGTTGACTGTAATGGTGAGTAAGCTTCTTATCTGAAAGTCTGCCTCGATGTCGAAATTCCAGGTTCCTCGTCTGTTGCGGCTAATTTGGAAGACTTGAAATACGACAATGTGTTAGACTGCTTAGCCCCACGCATTTTTCTTATACAGATCTTAGTAGACACTGAAAACATCCTGCAAGCCTGCCCTAAACCTACGCACCCTTTCAGAATCCAAGTAATAATTTTCTGCAATCATTGCAACTCTATCAATCGTCACAGAAATCACACACAAGGTTATCTTTTTTGGTCTGGGAATGCTTGACAAATTCAATTTAGACTCAATTTAATGGAAATTGCTTCTTCTCTTTACGCTTGCGGTTCCCGAACTTAATTTGTCGCGGAACCCTTAAAAGATTTCCCCCATATTGTGGAGTCCTATATTTTATTGACAACCATCGCCACTCTGATATTAATAGGAAATTATATGAAGCAACAATTGTTTTGGAGGGGAAACCTATTCGCATCGAAACAAACATAATAATAAATGAAACATTAGAATAAAGAATAACTTAATTGTTAGAATCTGTAATTGCACTGGAAGAAAAACGATGCCTGACCTATTATTTGAAAATGGTGAGAATAATCTTTTTTTTTATAAAATAAACTTATCAAATTTAATTTCAGAACTGGTGTATCCAACCCGATTCAGTCGCAGTCCTTTAGCCTCAGGGTGAGGTTCTTCAATCATAGTCCTTGTGTCGAATTCACAGCGAAGAGGTATTGGGTACCATTTTAAAAGTGTTTGGTATGATTCCAAGAAATCAAACGAAGAATCATTCTAGGTTGGCAACCCATCGGTAGGGCAAGCTCAATCTTCAGAAACAAGAGAATCCCATTAGTTCTAAGAGGAACTAATGTATCCTCACGATAGTCACCGATGGAGCTGAAACATTGAACCTAACCAATAGATTCGCCCGCAAAATGAGAACCATACAATGGACGCAGGAGAGAATCATGTTCAATATCACATGGTGAGATCTGAAGAATGTACAGTATATTGAAGAAAAACTAGGATTGGGTAGCTGCTTCACCGTAGCGACGCTCTTACCATTGTGTTAAGTAGTCGGCGGTAATGCAAGGGCCCGAATAACTGTTTTCACTCAAAATTCTAATCTCGTCTATTCTCAGTCTATTCGGTCTTTCTTTCAAAGCTGCTGTCATGTGTTAATTGATGATATTTTATCTGTGTGACGACGGAAAATCATTTTAAATAAAGAATTTCCATTTAACATAACGCCATTCATAATCATATATAAATTTATCTATGTATCTATCTATCTATCTATCTATCTATCTCTCTCTCTCTCTCTCTCTATATATATATATATATGTATATATGCATGAATTTGTATTTGTACATGTATGTGTGTGTGTGTACATGTGTATGTGCGTATGTGTTTGCATGTGTGTATGTACATGTGTGGTGTGTGTGTTGGTAGTTTGTCCTTATTTGATGTTCTTCTTCAACTGAACTTTTGACTTCCTTCCAAAGCCCCTGGTAGAAAAAGGTCTCCGTGTTTTCAGTGTAATTAGATAAGCCTTTCAGCTCTCTTTTGACGCTAGAACAAAAGAAGAGATTAAATTTGTTTGTTTGTGCGTATGTGTGTGTGTGTGTGTGTGTGTGTGTTTGCAGATGTTTGTATGAGTGTGTGTATATATACATATGTGTGTGTGAAAGAAATAGAAATTAGGGAGATGTAGGGAGAACTAGAGAAAGAGGGAGAGAGAGAGGATAGAATGAGAAAGATGAATGATAGTGTATGTTGAAGAAAATGAAGGCGTTATACTGGGACATATACTCAAGTAAAGTCGAAAATATGCGCTCTCAGTGAAGCAGATATATATATATATATATATATATATATATATATATATATATATATATATATATATATATAACACAATTATTGATTTTTACTATAATCAACGCTCCCTTCTTCAGGGTTGAGCACTCTTAGGGCACTTGTCTACTATAAGCTACTAAAGCAATGCTCTTCCAACTCTGGTGGACGGGGAATTTAAGGGTGCGTCCAGTTCCACGTAGGGCAACGGTAGAGTATCTACCTCTTGGTCCGAAGCGAGAGATTCGACCTGACTTAACGGTACTGGGAGGGATACTGGATTGTCTATAGTTACACTGAAGAGTTATGATACAACAAAACAGCTGTCTGTGGATAACACAATTATCAATCATACATATGGAGGGAAGCCGGGAGAGGGAGAGGGAGAAACTGCACCAGATGTCATGTACATGATTTGCAAGGAGAAGACTTATTTCGTCGCAAGGTTTTTGATCATGGTTGGTGAAAATTTGAATCAGTTCTTTTGAAACTGGCCCGTAAGACCACACAAGAGGTTATTCATTTTTTCTTATTATGGAAATATACGAATTCTTTAGACTTCCACGAATAATCAATTAATATTTTCCGCTAAAAATGTATGATTTGGCACTCATCCATGATAACTATTTTTTTGATATTAGGACTTAGCCCAAAATAAGTTTACGAACTTGTGACAGTGGACTCGTCAGAATAAATCAATTCTATTTCTCATTCAAACTGAACCAATGATTCCAACGAATCCAAAGCTTTCGCATGATTTTTTTCCCTATTTTGTTGAATTGACTAACGCACACACACACACACACACACACACACACACACACACACACTCACGTGTGCATCTTTGTGTTTGTTCTTGCACGCGTGTGTAAACTACTTTACCCCCTTTCTGACGATGAAATTACAGTGGAGATTATTACCGGTGTGTATAATTAGCCAAGTTGATTCCTTTCACTAAAAGTCTTTTGTATTGTGTGTTGCTTGACGTCAGTTGATATTAACAGTTACAATAACAGCATCAGCAGCAACAGCAGCTGATGCCAAAACAACAACAACAACAACAACAATAATAATAATAATGATAATAATAATAATAATAATAATTATTATTATTATTATTATTATTATTATTATTATTATTATTAGTATCCAAGGAATGTTTCTCTTACAAGTAAATTACCACCACCACTATCATCATCAACATCATCATCATCATCATCATCTATAACCACCTGAATGAAAATATTTGTAATTCGTAAATTATAGATTTAAACTTGTCATTATCACTTCCACTTTGAAAAACTATAATCCCTCTCGGCCTTTTGTTAAATAATTTCGGAGAGAATTTATGGGTTTTTTAATTTTTATAACGAAAATTTATCTAAATCATGTTCCGAACCTAAAATATGATGTGGAAAAAAAAATTTGAACGGACCCATCTCCGACGAGCTATGGTCAACCTGCAGTCAAAGGTTGAAAAAAATTCTGCCTCAGTAACAGAGTGTCCGTGTGAGAATCTCGAATCTTTGGACGGCCAGCGTCTTGTATGGTTTAGTATGTTGCCCAGTGCTTGCTTCCGGCTCGGCGGTCCGTGGTTCAATCCACTGCCAAGTTATACCAAACACTAAACACTCAGCACAAGGGGTAGGGTTGAAAAACCTCTCCAGGAAGCTAAGGGGTTACGGCTAAATCACGTTGGAAACATTGATTCTCGTGAGATCACTGAAATTGAGCAACATTGGTCTGTACTTAGATGGGAGACCATTTGATATTACTTAGTGCCGTCTGTAAGCAGAACGGACCTTTGATAGGCCTAGATATTGCCCATGTATACCTAAGTCTGCATCGCCCTTGACGAGGGTGTGACCAGAAAACAACGATACTTACGCATATATATATATATATATATATATATATATATATAATATGAATCTGATGAGGCCCAGAAAGGGCAGGTACATAGACTAGTTTGTACAGCGAATCCACATTCTACAATTTATTTTCAGCTCTACTCTAAAACAACTTGACTTTCATAGTATAAAGTTGAATGTATTGAGCACTCTATGAAATAAATCCATTACATATCAGACGTTGCTTTATATTATTGATATATTATATATTATTATATTATGCTGTACTGCTAACCTGATTAGTACCACACACACACACACATATATATATATATATATATATATATATATATATATATATATATATATATATATATGCTTACGATAGCAGGCGTGTCTTCTTCCGTTTGTTCGTGTGTATGGTTGCTACTCAACCTTTCTGTTCATCTTTGTTTCGCCTCTACCAAACTCCTTTTCTCCTCTCTTCTTCCGACCCCGTTTCCAAACTGCACCAGTATTTTATCATGTATAGACTGGTAAGAATGTCACTTTTTATTTCAAAACCTTAATAACCTTTTTAATAGAAAGCTTCAGTGAAATTTCCCTTAGATATAACTATTTTTTAATCTCGGAAATTACGTTGAACTAACTGTGGAATAAAACATCGTTCAACTGCCTACAATTTTCGGCTTGGCAAACTAATTTCAAGTGGGTCAAAGTTCAACTGGTCGCAATATTCGCCATATTCGACTGCTCCCGATTGTTTCCCTTTGGATCATCTCAAAGGAGACCTTTATGTTAACAAGCTCCGCACTCAACAATCCGGAAACTCAAGGATGATATTCGACAAAAAAATTTGAGCATTGTACACGGATAGATTACGAGCAGTCAATGACTCTTCCCCGGAGAAGGTTCGATTCTACGAAGCTAAAAATGGAAGGCATTTGCAGGATGTTATAATCCACAATTAGTTCATTCATTTAGTAATTTTTAGTATATGTAGAATGAAAATTTCGTTACCCTTCGATTAAAAAAAGTTATTGAAGTTTTAAAATGGAAAGTGGATTTTACGCCGACCTGTGCCAAAAAAAAAAAAAAAATAAATAAATGAAATAAAAAAAAAAAAAACAAGACTTTGGAAGGAATCGCTGTGAATCAGGCGGTCGTTGAGAATAAAAAAAACATTTCGAAAAGGTAGAATAGAATTTCCAATTTTTACGTTGAGGCATTAAGGCAAGCTCTTAATACATAAAAAAACATCGGCCAAGTTGCACCTTTTGACACCAGCAAGTCATTTGCTAAGAATTGTTCATATTCAATCAAGTATTGATTTCTGATGACTACCAATAATAAAATTTCGTCCCCAAATTCAAAACAATTGATTTTTGGATCTGGCTTTAAAAGCCAACATTTTGAAAACTCAAAATATTGAAGTGTTATGTATGATTAAAAAAAGCTCTTTTAACGCTGGTGATAAAATCCGCAGAATTTACGTTACTTGTGGTCGGTCAATTCAAAAGAAGAAGAAATCAAGCGAAGAATCACACTAGGATGGCAAGCCTTTGGCAGAGCTAGCTCAACCTTCAAAAATAATAAGATCCCATTAATCCTAAAGAGAAGGGTGTATAACCAATGCATCCTCCCAATAGTCACTTATGGAGCTGAAACATGGAACTTAACCAAGAGACAGACCCGTAAATTGAGAACCATGCAACGTGCACATGAAAGAATAATGCTGAGCCTCACATGGAGATACCACAAAACAGCACAGTACATCCGAGAAAAGACAAGAGTTAGAGACATCATAGAATCCATAAAAAATCTCAAATGGCGGTGGGCTGGCCATGTTGCAAGAATGGCAGACAGTCGATGGACATCACAACTCACAACATGGATTCCCCGAGACCACATGCGCAACTGAGGCCGGCAAAATGTTAGATGGAGAGACGAGCTAGACAAGTTCAGGAAGTACTGGCTCCGTGACGCCCATGATAGAGAAGTGTGGCAAATCCTGGGGAAGGTCTATGTCCAACGACGGACGCTAAAAGACTGATGAAGATGATGATGATGATGATGATGATAATGATAAAATGGCTTCAGGAAATCGAAATTGACAGAAAGTAAAGAAAAAGAATGTGACATGAAAATAAATATACTTTTGACGCAATAAACACTTCCTGATTAGGAAATATTAAAAATCCTCAATTCCTATCAAAATTCAATAAGCCAAAACATTTAACTGACTTTTATCAAAAGTTATACCGTCTAACATATGTTTTTGCAATTTACAGGATCACAAAACCTTGGTTCAACATCGTTTACACTGGCCATTACTACTAGGAAGTTTTTTGTATGGAAGATTTATTTTGTAACATGTGTATTTGCTCCTGTAGCATTTTTGGCACCCATAATGTTTTAGAACGGATAATGTACTGGAAGCTTCAGGTTGTGTCAGCCATTGTGGTTCTTACTGACTTCCATATTGTTTCCGTTCCCATTCTGTGCTATCGGATAGCATTGATAGATTGGTTCCAGAAACTGAACCTAGACGATTCTAAGAAATTCCAGCTGCTTGTCATAGATTATATTCGATACAACATCAAGGTGGAGTCTTGTACCATGGTCATATTGTATAGGTCTACAACTCACATACATTGGAGTTATTGGAATTCAACAATCACAATAATCAATTAAGGTATCAGAACACAATTCAGTTCTTTTTCGATACAACAACGTAAACACATGTCCATGATGTTGGACTCAGAAGGGTTCGGGAAGACGTTTCAAAATTCGAGATAGGTCACTGAAAAATTTTTTAATACCAAAATCTTCTTGCCAGCAAATAAATTCAAACTTGAAATACCAGTGGTGCAAAAGTTAAGCTAAAGGACACTATCTGCTCGGTACTAACCATCCTGCTTGATATATACGTAGGTCGTCCTGGAAAGCCTTTTGAACAGCCAGTGCCGGCGTTCATTCACAATCATTCTTTGTTGAAGACATTTGGTACCGGAAGACGTATAAAGCAATGAAAGACGTAAATGGAGTATATCTATATTTCCTATATAGAAAGGGATAATTGTGTCAAAAAAAAAAATCATTTTCATAACAGAGTTATTTTCATTACTTTTAGTCAAATGTATAAAAATCACAGCTTATCTGATTTCCTAGTGACATTTTGATCAATGATAAATGACGCAATTTCTGTTGACTTTATAAACATTTTTTGATCATTCATAAACATTAAAAGCCTTTCTAATGATATATAACATGCCCATACTCTGAGATATCAAAATTTCTGCGTATTGAGCCAGATTTCAAAACCTGTCGTTTCGAATTTGGGGGCGAAATTTTAATGTTAGTACTTGGGTCTCATCAGAAATCAATACTTTTTTGAACAATGGATTATTCAAAGAAAAAAGTTTGCTTGTGTGAAAAGTACAAATTACATGGACTAAGTGCATGCGCTGTATAGTAAATTACGTTGTCGTTGAATTCACCGGTTACAATCAATTCAAACACAAAATCCAGAACATAAAAGTCCTTTGAGAATCTGTAACATTTTACTGAGAGTTTAATAAATAGATTCATAAACCATTAAGTAATCAACAATAACCACCAATTTGTCCTCAGCTAATGCAGTTTAGAGAATGAGAAGGAATATTACTTGGGGACTTCAAGGTAAAGACAATAACTGCCCCTGAGCAAGGATACCGAACATAATCGACAAAACAAAAAAGCAAAGAGAAAGGAAGTCTTCTAATTTACATCGTCGGATAAAGATCTTTCCAAAGATTCAACTGAACTATCTTCCGTGGGAGTAGCATTGCCAATATCGCCTTAGATTGTCAAAATCCTCATGTCATTTCATTTTTTGCCGGTCACCGTTTCGTATATGATCTCTGGGGATCCATGTTGTGATTGGTGATGTTAGTGGCGGTCTGACATTCTCATCGTCACTTTAGTTTTCAAATAGTTTTTATTATGTATCTGACCCTGTTTATTCTATATTATAATGAGCTATCTTGTAATCTCTTCATGTGACGATGAACACGATTCCTTTCTGTGCACACTGCATGGTTCTTAGTTTGAGGGGTAATCTTTTAGTTAGGTTCTACGTTCCAGCTCCATAGGTATCCATCGGAAAACTGCATTGGCTGTGGACCCACTTTTTAAAAAATAGAAACCAATAAAACTTTATTGTTCTTGAATGTTGAGCTTGTTCTGCCGAGAGCCTATCCTGCCAAAAGCCAGCCAATCTAGTGCGATTTTAAAAACTAACAAAATAGACTGGTGTTGAATCAGGAATCCGAAAAATGAGAAGCCGAATATAGGAAGGTAAAGAACTCCCGAGAAAATTCAATAGACAGACGAAATGAATTCCACATGAAATGATGTGGACATAGTTACCTGAAAAAGGAAACGAAATAGTATGTAATAGCTGCATAGAAAAAGTATTTTAGAACGAACCGTAGCAAAGTCGAAATAAACAAAACCTAACAGAGTAGTAAATGTAAAGAGAGTTGTGATATACCGTGTGGACGTAGTAAAAAAGCTAAAAGAAGGATGAAATAATAAGATACAATATGAAGGCCTATGGGGACTCTTTAGTCGTATGTTAGATTTTGTTCTTAGATATTTGATTTTATTTTTGAAAAACATTTTTTTGTTAAATACAATTTCTTTTGCGTGAGTATGTGCGAGGTATACATAAATATTTGGTCAAAGATAAGACAAGTTACAGAGTAACCCCTCCGAGACGCCAGAAGGAAGAAAGAAACATTCTAAGTAGATTTATTGACAAGATAAAATGTGGTCACTTTGAAACCCTGCAGATAGATAGCCTGTCAAAGCCACTTAATTAAAAAGACATTAGGAAAAAGAAAGTGAAAAGGGGTTGATGAAAAAAGGGACGGTACATAATGAATCTAATGGTAGAAGTAAGTAAGATAGATAGTGAGTGTAGTGGCTTGAGAAACTAAAGAAAGCAGGAAGAAAATAGAAGAGAAAAGGGTAGATGATCATTTAGTTCCGGTATCTGGTAAAAAGAGGAGGCAAGTTTATTCAGTAAAAAAGATATAGATAAAAAAAGGACTCTTACCTATGGAAAGGGGACCAAGGGTTGGTCAGCAGAGTAGTAGGGTAGTAGAGTAGCACAGTAATAGACAGACGGTCTACGGGCTACTGGCCCTAGGCTGTTGGCAGTAGAAATACTGATAAACCTCTCATTCTGAGCATGTGACTTGGATTTGATCTCACAGACACACAGTATGAATAGAAACCTCAAGTTGTCATGAAATAGAATAGGAAGAGAAATTACTTCGTAAGTTAGAAATTCAGATGGATCACCCAATCCATATCTATGAAGGTCTCATCATCAACAACAAAGTCAACAAATCTTTTTTTCGAAAGAGTGGATGTATTTGTCCCTACAAATTACAGCAAAATGAAGGAGGTGTCGAGAGCCAGATAAATATTTCGACCTTGTCAGCGAATGAATATATTGTAAAACGTGAAAGTGTCGATTTGAACCATTATCATCACTAGCTGGAAACCATCCCCAACGGGCCTGTTGAATTGCTGTAAAAAGATAGATGTCAAAAAAGGGAATTGATGAAATACATATGATAGATATAATTTGATTTGGGTCATGTTGCAAGAATGGCAGACAACAGATGAACATCCCGACTTACAACATGGATCCCCAGGGATCACATGCGTAACCTAGGCCGGCAGAATACAAGACAGAGAGATGAACTAGACAAGTTCTGAAAGTATTGACTCCAAGAAACCCATGACTGAGAGTTCTGGTAAACCCTGGGGAAGATCTAAGTTCTATGATAGGTGAAAAAACCTGATGATGAATGTGAAAGAGGCCGGCAAAATACAAGATAGAGAGACGAAATAGATAAATTCAAAAGGTACTGGCTTCGCGACGCCCACGATAGACTGATGATGATGATCATAATGATCATGATGATAAATATAAGCGCAGAGTTGAGGTTGTCCCGTAGAAGGGAAAAAGTAATATTCAAAAAGATTTTTCAAGAATTCAATTCCAGACTACAATACTCGTTCTTATAATAATAGATACAGAAGAGAAAATCTTTCCGGTAATTGATGTCACAGTCCCAGCTGTTCGCACAGGAAAGATATCTTAAGAGTGCCCGGGGACCGAAAGAATTGTGGCAGATGAAGGTGACAAGTAGACGTATCATCATTGAACCGCTTGGAACGGCCCCTAAGGTCCTTGCATAAAGATTGGAAGATTTGCCACTCCAAAGGAGAATTGAAATGATACTGATAACAGCAGCATTGAAATTAGCAAATATCCTGAGAGTCCTTGAGAATTGAGAAGGCTGGCTATCACTTGTCCCTTAGCAAGAATCATAATCACTATCATCAGACTTTTAGCGTGGATCGTTAGACATAGAGCTTCCCTTGGATTCGCCTCACTTCTCTATCATTATCCTCTTGGAGCCAGTATTTTCTGAATCCGTCTAGCTCGTTATGCCATCTTATTTTCTGTCTTTTCGCATATATCTAGGGATCCGTGTTGTGGGTTGTGATGTCGAGCGGTTGTTTGTGCGATATGTCCAGCCCATTGCCATTTGATTTCAATAATAGTTTCTATAATATTTCGAACTCTTGTCTTTCCTCTAGTATACTGTGCAGTCACGATCTCTCCATGTGAGGTTGAGCACAATTCACTCGTGTGCACGTTACATGCTTCTCAGATTGAGGGTCAATCTTTTGGTAAGGTTCGATAGGTGCTTATCGGGAGGATGCATTGATTGTTAACCTCTCTCAGGATCAGTGGGATTATCTTGTGCTTGAAAATTGGGCTTGTTCTACCGAAAACTTGCCATCCTTCTGAGTATTTCATGGGGATTCGTTGTCCGAAGTGGATGTAATGGTTTACTTTCACCAGTTCTGTGTTTTCGATTTTGACCATTGTAGGTTTATATCCGACATGATTGATCCACAACACCTTTGTTTTGCTGAAATTCATGTGTAATAGTTCGTCTAGCATTATTTGGAGATCAGCAAATCTGAGGTTACTTAGGTATTTGAGCAAGAATCACCAGGTAATAATGGTGTGAATTCATATGAAAATAAACATTGTGATAAGCAACGTGTCTGCACACTTCCGCTCGTCACACTTCCGTCAGTCCCACTTCTTTTTGTCACACTTTTAAAAAAATACTGTATTGAAAGGGTTGAAGATAAAGGTCAGTGAAAAGAATTGCAGCAGAGAGACCCGGAAGAGAACGCAGAAATGGCAGGAGAAGCAGGCAGACGTTTGCAAAGAGGTAGGCTTGAATCATAACAAGATATCTGCAAAGGGAGAACGACTCAATTCAGCCGTCAAGAAAAGACTAAAGACGAGAAAGGAAAATAGTGGAATTGAACTTGGATCGATTTTGTGAAAGCAGAAGATTTGGTCAAGTGCCGAGGGTGGTCGCTTCAGACAACTCCCATGACTTTATTTCAGATACTTCACTGCTTCATAGTATATTCGTATAGTGTAATGGTTATGTCTCATACGCTGAGGTGCCTGGGATCAATTCCCGGTATGATCAAAGTTTAGAAAACTCTTCAATAGGGGCAAATTTCACAGTGCACTCAGCAGTTAATCGAGTACACTCTAAGCTGTGTGAGGGTATCGCTTAGGTGGATTTGCATTCTCACAAAAGGATGGTCATAAAAACTTGAAGTTAAAAAATCCCGGTCTCTACCAGACTTAGGATTTGCAGGGATCACTTAGCTGACGCAAGCAACACTAACTGGGACTTCATCAGGCTTTGTACTCCATTTCGAGTTGTCTCTTGAAGAACTTCAACTTACCGTGCTTGCTATATCGTTAGCAAAGCAATGGGGTATTATATTAGTAATTATGATTGAGAGAAGTAATTGAGCATCGATAAGTTTTTGCAGTTATTCTCTGAAGAAGAATTCACTCAAGAATTCTTTTGAGAATAGAAATGATGATAGGAATGATGACGATAATGACAATAGGGAATGTTGTTATAATGATTAAAAAAAAAAAAACGGGAGATGAATAGAAACAGAAGCCAGAAGAGAAGAAGTAATCGAAGTGGTGCTGAATAATAAGGTAACTTGGCAACTTCACCGACTCTCAATGCATACTAACGCTATTCCCGGAAGGATGTCTTCGATTAAAACCAATCAATCGGTGCCAAAGTCCAGAAATTGTCCCGCTGAGAGCGATTCACAATTGAAATGTCACATTCTATCAATTGGTTCGCTTAAATTGGCAATGCAGGCCCTGATTAGACGCTAGAGACCGTTCTGAGCGGCATTCTTGTAGCGAACAACAACAGGAGGTTTTCGTTATGCCTGGCGAAAGGAGGAAGCAGGGGTGATAACTCTGGATGGATCGAATAAAGGAATTGTAGACTGTGCGAGAAAGATTAAGAGGAGTTGAGGATATCTATGCTTGAGAAAAACAAAAAAAGGGTTGAAGTGGAGAGAGAGAGAGAGAGAGAGAGACAGAGAGAGAGGGAGAGAGAGAGAAAGAGAGAGAGAGGGTGGGGGGGGTTAAAGGGGGAGAATTTAATCGGTATCGGAATACTTTTGCTGTAAAAAAACTTGACAGGCTGAAAATGATAAATTGAATATTAAAATGAATAATGACAAATTGCGTTGGATACATCGATTCTTTACGCCAATAGAAACTAATGAAACCCCTGTACTTAGATGGTTGACTGTCTGGGAATACCAGGTGCAGTATCCAGTTGGAGAGGCACCCCCAGCAGCCATGAAGGTCCCATGATGCATAGAACATTTCTTTCTCTTTGAAGCCTTCAGTATAGCTGAGAGCGGGGAGGGGAGGGTGAATGAAACTTGGTCCCCTCATTTTTTCCATACTGAACGCCAAGGCACGGCAGCTGAAATTTCTGACATTTTTAAGAAAGTCTGGCAAGACGAAAAGAGCCACACATACTAATAACAACCGAGAGAAATAAAGATGGATAGAAGATGAACAGTTCAATGAGTAAGAGACGTGTTATTTTTAAATCGGGAATGTATATATGTGTAGCATGGAACCCACCTTTCCTGGCCTTTCTTTTCATCTCTGGTTACGATCAATGTTTACGATTTGTTTTCCTTTTAATCAAACAAAACACATACATAAGTACTTCTTCTTATTGAAGATACATTGACGAGGGTCAAAATGATCTCCAGTCTAATAAGATGTTGTTCCCCATAGTGCCTGCAAAGCAGCTCTTACCCGATCAGACATGGATTCTACGTGACTTCTAAGAGTTTACCCTGGGATCTAATGCCAAGTCTTTTGGCCACTGCAAAATACATGGTGGAAGTTCTGCTGGACGAGCTTGTTGTTCCAACGTATCCTATTCAAGCTCAATGTGAATGAGACCTGGGGAGTTCGATGGCCAGGGCAAAGCAGTCAAATCCCCTACATATTCCTGAAATAGGTCCCAGAAAATAACGTGCGTTGAGAGAAGGGACATTGACCCGTAGAAAGATATCACTGCAATACATGATTATAATTATAAACGAGACTAACAGGACTTGTAAAATGGAAATACTAACATTTGAGAGAAACTATAGACTCTCCCATTCGACTAATTCAGTATTGAAAAAGAAATTAAAATATATCCGTGAATTTTTCACTGGGATTAACCAGTAAATCAACTGTAATATTATAACCAGTGCGCATATATCTGCCAACGCCGTCCTAACTAAAACTGAACGAAAATTAGTTCCAGCTACGATGCAGATAGATAACTGTGCAAAGTTTTCAACTTTTATCTTAGTACATGAAAAATATCTCTAGATCAGGAAGAAATCCACTCCCAGAATCAATCGATTCTCCTTTAGCCTAGAGCTCACACTTTCACAAAGTGTCATTGAAATTAATTGAGAACTTTTGGAGATATTGTATTGACAAACTACATATCCATCCTCGTTGGCAGAAGTTGATGAATAACTAGAAAGCACCAACAGAGCACGTACCTTTACCAAAACCATGGTCAGGGGGCGTAATTCTGCATGGATCCGACCCCAAATGGATATATTTTTCGTATCGCCCATCCTTCCATAGAATTACATTGAAATACATTATGAATTTTTGGAGATATCAAGAGGACAGACATAAACTTTTGGCGATATTGTACAGAGTCGATATACAACAACGACGTAGGGGAGGCAATTGAGTATGGATTAGCCCTAACATCTATTCACTTCTGTGGTAGATTATTGTCCACCCTCCACAAAACTTGATTGAAGTTGACTGAAAACCTTTGGAAATATCGTGTGGGAAGTCATGAACATAAATATAAATGTACGAAAATAAAAGAAAAATATACTTATATTGCATTTCCCAACCTTCAACGAAATTTAATTGGAATTCATGTGGTGCTTTTGGAAATATTATATGGACAGACGGAAAGACGGGCGGAAGTAAGGGCAAGATCAATATATGTACCTCTCCGGCTTGCAGAGATAAAAAAAAGATTAAAAAACAAACAACTTTACTTTTTTCATAAGCTTTAAGTTAAATTTATCTGGTGCACCCAAAGACACTTTTTTTTACAGTCGGTATGAATCTTGTGGGAAATAATTGGAATGGACACGTTCGCACATTTTGTAGTAAAGAAAGAAAAAAACAGAACAAAAGATATTTATGTATTACTTTCTCTCGGCGTGAAACCTGTAAAATTAATGTCGATTATTGTCTGACTATGTTAGATAACAACACACTGAAATCACGCCTTATAAAAATTCTTGCTGCTACAAAAGTAATCAAGTGGACTGCCAGCAGTCGTCTTTCCTTATTTGAATCGATATCACTTTTATAATATTACGCAGTTGAGAACTACGTAGTTATTACTCTGATTCCCATTGTATCGGAAATCTTCGGAGCACTAAAATTCAGCAAGGTCTCATATACTCAAGACCTTGTGCGGTTTCAGTTAAGAAACACCTTCTCAAATAGCTGGTAGTAAAATCGAATGACAAGCTTTATTTACTTGATGCATTTATAGTAGAGGTCCGATCGTCGTAACGATTACTGGCACGGACCATGGAATCGACGGGCCAGGTTCAAGCTCTGGTCGGGACTGTATACTTCACTTTATTGGGGAGAGCATGAATCCATCTGTTCTACCCATAAGCTATTGATATACCTTGGGAGGAAAAAAACAAACTCGGAATTCAAAACCAGGAGCTGGAGGCCCTTAGACACACCGACGTTCTTTATGGTCTGATTCGGACAAAACAGTGGAGACAAAGTGTATCAGCCTTTGTCTTCCCTTGAGAGCGTAGAGAAGCGAGACTTGCTGCCTAGTCAGTCACCTATCGTCCATAAAACCTTGTCTGTGCTATGGAGGGACTGAAAGCAAGAATTTATAGGTGCTACGAATTCTATCAATATTTTTTGTCTTCTTGGAGTTCGAATTTTCGGAGTTGAAATAAATCTGTAAAATCATTCTGATAAACGTTAAAATTATCTTCAGAGATCAAAGTAAAATTTGAATAAAAAAAATATATACATACTTTTTTTGCTGAACAAAACATGAAGTTCACAAATCTTCAAAACTGAGTACCTTGCTGAGTTTTTTTCGACCTCCCAGCAGGCAGGAGTTATCTTCGTTTATTTGAACCTTTGAGTCGCCAACACTTTTCGATATTTATCTTTTGCAATACGATGTGACCAGAGAGATTACTGGATCAATAACTTTGGACAATGACACAAGAGAGGAATTCAAGGGTGAGCTGAATTGTCCTTTGATTAATTGAAGAAACATGTATGCGTGCGTGTGTGCATCGCAGTTATTCGGTAGCTGGCCATTGTCCGGAGCTTATATTCGCTAGATATATTAGTCAGCACGAAAGGTAGGGTAGTGTCGAGTGTTAAGTTTGTTTTGGATCGGAGTTCTTCTTGAAATCAAATGAAAATAAATTAAAATAAAGATTACAGATTTGTCTCCAAAGGGTCTATAACTTATCTCCCTTGTCTTCTACTCATTGCTAACATTCCAAATTATTTTACATGATAATTATGGCAGGCTTCAACCACCATAAAGTCCAACCCATTCCAAACATGCGCCTTTGGAACGGGTACTGCATTAGGTCTATATATCCCAATTTTTGAGCCCCCTCCCCAATACTGATAGATGCCGTATAAATGTTATAAGTATATTATTCATGAATTCAAAATATGTTTATATTTTTTTGTATGTAAAATTTACTTTGCTATGCATGAAATACAGTGGCCCAGTGGTACGGTGCTCACCTCCTTTTTGGTAGGTCCTATTTCGATCTACTGCTGAGTCATACCAAAGATTTTTGAAAAATTGTACTGAATATATCCCCGCTGAACACTCAGAACAAGGACTAGGATGAACCTATCGTCGAGGCGGAGGGTTATGGTCAAATCACGTTGGATTCATTGCTCCTTGTGAAATCGCCGGAGTTAAGCAAGATCTAGCCGGGTATGTACTTAGATATACCATTGGGGAATACAGTGCGCCGTGGGCAGAACGAAGCTTCGACGGGCCTGGCAAGCAGGAAGTTGGTTTCACATAGCTCTGCAACACCCTCAACGTGGATATTAGCGTAGAACGATAATATATACATGCATACTATGCATGGTAGGTGTGGAATGATTCGTTTTCAATCTACGCAATTCATTGTCTTTTCCTGGAGACGATTTTAGGAGTCGGAGTGAACGATTCACTTCAATATCTTATGCCAATTTAAAGGGGGTTTCTGACTCAAGGAAATTTTCACTGGTCGTATTCAGGATTTGACCATTCATGAAAAATAAATAAACGATACGAGTCAGTCTAAGCAAGTAATAGTATAAGTAAGTTGTCCATAATGATTAAGGACAGAACGGAAAGGGATGCCTAATAAGAGATATGACCATCCGATCAGGCAATAACATATCTGTAAAAGAGTTTGAAAAATTGTCTTAGTACAAAGATCTGGAAATAGAAGAAAAATGACAAAAAAAAAAAGAATAATAATATGCGCAAACAACCGAGATGGAAAACAAAATACAAAAGAAAAAGAGAAGAAATGCCAAGGGTGGGTATCAATACTGGATGGAATATATTAAAGTAACAATGCCACAACCTGTAAAGTTAGAAAAGTCAAACGAAAGTACAATTTAACTGACTAGCGGAAATAAAAAACTTGAATTGCAAAGAGATAGTCAAACAAAGAATACATGTTAAAGCCCAAAGAATAAGACGGTACGACAAGAAAAAACAAAAACAAAACAAGTTTTACAGGTAAAATGAGATTTCCAAAACAGATGTCAAGAGGTTATACAGAGAGCTCGGCAAAGATACGATAAAAATCAAATAGCCACCAGGAATGAAAGAGGTTGAAAGCCTTTGAAAAATCATCTGGAGTACGGATAAAGGATTTAAGGAGGGTGCTACCTTGATTGAAAGATGAACAACATCGAACAACGACAAGGGGGGCATATTAAAGAAGCACCTGATGAATACCAAAGATGGAAAACTCCAGGAAAAGACAAAATCACCAATTTCTTGTTCAACCCCAAACCTCAATGTTCCAGGACTTAGCGAAGTCACGATCAGACATAATACAAAAACCAGAGAAAACACCTCCAGACAGAGTAACATTCCTACCAGTAAAAAGAAACAAGAATTATGGGCCTACACTAGCCTAACAACGACAACATATAAGATATCAACAGCTATCTTAACAGACGGAATCTACTTTCTTGATAAAAAAAAACAAACATTTGTACTCTAGAGCAAGAAGGCTGTAAGAAAAACTCCTAGGTCCGCAAAGACCAACTAAACCAACAAAATGAAATCATTCTAGAGAACTACAGCTCAAGACACCGGGACCTTAGGACAGCTTGGATAGACTACCGTAAGGCATTTGATAGCGTCCCTCATCCATGGATAACGAAATCCGTCGAAATCTACAAAATCTCACCTACAATTGAGAACTTCCTCCAACGAAGCATGACACGATTTCTAATAGTATGTGTCTGAAAACTTAAATGTGACTCTCTCTGTGCGCCTTTCTGTTTTGCCTGTCTATATCTTGAATGTGGAAACTCAGGATCCAAATAATACCTATTGTTGTTGGAGCCATTGGAACACTTGAAAAAGGAACCAGTAAACTTGCCGACGACATAACTGGAAAGCCACAACAACAACAACAACAACAACAACAACAACATTATAATAATAATAATAATAATAATAATAATAATAATAATAATAATAATAATGATAATAATAATAATAATAATAATAGTTGTAGCACTTGGAACAATCCCTAAGTCCATTGCAAGAAAATTAGTTGGACTCAGGAATGAAAATGTAACTGGAACTCCCCATAATAGTATTATTTAAATGATAAAAGATACTGCGGAGGGTGCTGGAATATTGAGGAGATACGCTGTGTGAAACGTTGTTGGTGGTGATGATGATGCTGGTACCACTGTTGCTGGTGATGCTGCTGATGATAACTGAAGTGATTCTGCTGAGAATAAGAAGAAAAAAAAAAGAAAAATAATGTACACAACTACAAAAACTCAAGTTACTAAAGATATTAGCGATAGTAGCGATAACATTTTCTAATTCAATATTAATAAGAATATAAAATGGATTATATCACAGTCTCCATTAATTATAGATCTAGCGAGAAGCGCGTAGAACTTGCAGACTCCGAAGAGTAATCAGAAGGAAGAGGGTGCAGAGTGTGTATAGGAGGGAGGGAGGAAGGGAAGGAGGAGGGCGACTGACCAAGCCGAGAAAACGCGTGTCTAAGCCAGACAGGATGCATGTTTCTGAGTTGCTGTTGCTTGGAAATAATTAAAAACCAAGCTAATTATGCCACCTGTTCGAATGCCAGTTAATTGCACGGTTCCTTTGATCGCAAAAGTAGATCGTGTGCCTCGTTGATTAAAAGGCGATACGCGTGATAGTCATGAACAACACTTGCGGTTCCAGAGCGGGTTGCATGATATTTTCGCAAGCTATGGATAGTCGATTAGGCGTTTCATTATGGTTTAATGCTTGGTAAGTTAGCCTGTAAGGCCCCATCAAATAAAGATTGACGATGGGAATGGAGAATATGCCTTGCAACATTTTGGTTTGGAGCAAAAATGACGGAGTGCGACTTTAACGTTTGAGCGCAATAGAATAAGATTACTTAGAAGACGATGCACTGCTGAATATATATATATATATATATA
Source organism: Thysanoteuthis rhombus (assembly GCA_963457665.1). NCBI lineage: Eukaryota > Metazoa > Mollusca > Cephalopoda > Oegopsida > Thysanoteuthidae > Thysanoteuthis > Thysanoteuthis major. Next base: position 39,129,764 of record OY735215.1, read on the forward strand.
TATATATATATATATATATATATAGCGTTGTATTATGTAGAAACTTTTATTTTAAATGATGTTCCGTCATTACACGGTTAACCATTTACTTGACCTAGACAACGTAAATAGAATGCTGCAGGAATCGAACCTGCGACCAATAGGGTAGCTGCTTCAACGTACCGTTTTTCTTACCATTAGGCTAAACGGCCACCGGTAATGCAAAGGCCCAAACTTTTAGCTTGTATTTTCTGAATTCAAATTTCGTTTCTGTTAGATTTTATTCTATTTTTTCAATGATAGACAGTAAATGATATTTTGCATTTTTTTATGGTTACTTGATATTCAGTTCTATATTTAGTTACAGTAAGATTACGATTAAAGACCGATTGTATTAGTGCATATTGCTTTTATAAAACTGAGTGAAGGGTTGTAAAAAACATTAGTCTCATCGGTTGCAAACAAAATAAAAGACGAGAAACTCTGCTGTATCCTTCATTATTTATTTCTGACAACTATTTACATACATCCTTTTTTTCAAAATTATTTTTAGGTTATGATTTTTCTCACCAGTAAAAGCAAAAAAAGTGCTAAAAGTTCTTTTCTAAATATTTTTGTGTGCTTTCAATCAATAACACTTCTATTACCCTTGGATGTGTGTCAGCTGTAAAGAAAAAGACTTTTGGTTAGGGGGGAGGGAATTATTTAAGATGTTACTATAATGTCGAACTGGAAATGTACTATCGTACAACCGTCCAATATTATTTTTCAAGAATAGAAATTTTTCCGAACATCATTGGAAGAATAATGATACCACATTGGCAATAACGCAAATGCTTCAAAGCTGTACTTTCGTACAACTAACGTATAGTAAGAGTCCAAATCAGCATTAGGATTAGAACGTAAATGTACACGAAATACACGAATTTCTATATACTATCTCCCCCTACAATTACGAATATCTACAAAGTCGTCATATTTTACTTTATATCATTTCGAAACACACACACACACACACACACACACACGCATATATATATATATATATATATATATATATATATATATATATATATATATATATATATATATTAATCAGCTAAATCACTCGTCTCATCATTGGCTTTTTTGCTTCAGTCATTTGACATAGACCTTCCCCAGGATTCGCTAGACAATAATGGGTGTTGCAGAGCGGAGCCAATATTTTTTGAACTTGTCTCGCTCGTCACGCCAATTTATATTTTGCTGGCAGCAGTTTCCCTATGTGATCTCTGGGGATCCATGTTGTGAGTCGTGATGTCCATCGATTGTCCGCCATTCTTGCAACATGACCAGTTCATTGCCATTTGAGTTTTCTAATGGAATCTATGATATCCCCGACCCTTGTTTTTCTCTAATTTACTGCTCTGTTTTGTGATCTTTCCATGTGATATTGAGCGTATTTCTCTCATGTGTATGTTGCATGGTTCTCAGATTGAGGGTCAGTCTCTTGGTTAGGTTCCAAATTTCAGCTCCATCGATAGCTATCGGAAGGATGCCTTGGTTGTAGACCCTTTGAAAAAAAATAATTGGATTTTCTTGCTCTTCCAAAAGCCTACCATCCTAGTGTGATTCTCCACTTTATTTCTCCAAAAGGACAAAAGCATTGAGACTTTTGCGTTGACCCTTAAAGGGGAAAAGGTTTTCCTGCACTTCTAAGCACTTATAGCTAAAATAAAAAAAATGTGCCGCCGTGAAGGAACAGTTTTCCCTTTAATTCTAACTCCATAAAGTAGAATGAATCCCTAAACTTATGGAGCGGAGAAAGTTTCCCTTCACGTTCGACACAATAAAGAAAGAAGTTTCCCTCCATTTTAACCTTTTGAAGAGAAAAAAAATTCTCTCCGTTTTGAGCCCTGAGTGGGGAAAAGTTTCCCTTTGTATTGTAAATAGAACACTTATCTAAAAAGATGTTCTCTCAAAGCTGTTCACTTTAAAACCTTCTCATAGGTCCATAGAGTATGCATGCAAAATTTGGTTGGACTACCCTCATAGCATGATGGATAGACAGACAGACATGTAATTTATATACAAACTTGCATTGATCTCGTCAAGATATCTGGTAACATTTTTGTTGTATTATGGTAACAAACTCACAACGACAAAGAATGCTGATCTTTTGATAAATTCGAGCAAAAGGTTACTGAGTAAAAGCAGGAATCATGTCATTTCTCCCAAACTAATCTGACTGACAGACAATACTTCAAGCTTGAAATCCTGTTTCAAATCAATCCCTTGGTAGTTCACGTGTATGCCTAGGAAGGGCTTAGTCTGACGATCGAGTCGCAATAGTTTTTCTCAATCTTATATACCGTTTCGCAATAATATGACTGGCAATCACACATCCGCACAAAAGTCAGCATTGTGAATTGCATTGTGGATCCTTTTTGTTGGATTATTTCCGCCAAACTTGAAGGATAGTTACCCAAATACTTTTGCTTAGTTCAGACGGAAATTTCACTCTACCCTTCTTTGCTAAAGTTCTCCAATTCTGATTTGTTCTTGGGATTTCTTCTCCTAACGTTCGTTTTTAATTCCCACCACCACTACCAGAAATCTTCAATAGGATTTAGATCAAATGATTGCAAAAGCCAAGACGAAACATTGATCTTTTCCTTTTCCGTTCATTCAGTACCCTGCTTTGACTTATGTTTGGGATCATTGTTTGTTGGAACATCCAATTCCTTCTCATGTGGAGATTCCAAGTCGAACTCTTCAGATTATCCTCAAGAATATCTCGATAGCTTGCTTCTTTTTCATGGTGCCTCCGATTTGCACGCAAGTTGATCAACACAATTTGCAATAAAGCAAAAAGTGCGTCATGTGGCTCTATGAAGATGGAAAAATATTGACTCAAATATCCACTTAATTTATAATGAGTTTTATCAACGGTACTAATAACGTAATTTGAATTTAGTAGAACATATACGGAGAAAGGTGTTGGATGGGACGTTCAATTTTTCATACTGCGTGAAAAATCATTGCTCCACTTTCAATATATCTACTCTAGAAATGAACTGTGTGAGTTTCTCGGGTTGCTGCCCGTAACACTGGGCTTTTCGACTGGAGGGTTAAAATGTTGCCGAAACAAATACTTCCGAAGCACCGCATCAAACTATACACTCACAGAAATTTAATTATATTTCCGATATATCCGTGAATTTTTGTCCACTGGGATTAATAAGTAGGTCATATGAGATAAGGTGGGTCAGGAGACACATCTTATAGAAACTATCAGCAAGATAGATCTGCTAGCTTTTATCCGTGGGTTCGATTCTCATTCGAACTCTTACCATTGATGGTCTAATACAAAACTGCTATGTTAGTAAATGATATGAAAAAAGAATGATTCAGGACTCATGCTGTGTTAAAACAATCAGCAAGCTCCTATTGATCCAAACCCCTGCGAGAACAAGATGTGACATGAGGTCGGTTCAACGTGCAGCACGCAAGCGTGTGGCTTAGGGACTTCAAAAATTCTCTTTATGTTATGTGCTTTAGAGGATGAATAGGTCACAGAGCGAACACTGATCCAAATAGCCGGGCCAGCACAGAGCCATGCCAAGGGCGTAGCAGCTGCATTCGTCTGGTCACAAATGATTTTCTAAATATAAATTTGGATAATCAGCAAGTTCCTATTCAGCTAACCCCCCCCCCGATACCAGGATATGACACAAGGTCGGTTTGAAGTTGGGAAACTCACACGCGAACATGTGGAGCAGGAATATCTCAAATTGTTTTCAGTCATCGCAACTATTTTTGCACGGACATAAGAGCATTGGACTTGGCCACAGGACGAACCCCGATCCCCCTCTGAGTCCAGACTTCATAGAGCAATGCCGGGCATTGCATCGTAGAAATTATCTTCCAATTAGTGTGATCAGTAAGCTCCTATTTAGCAGAATCCACACGCGAACAGTAAGTAGCAGAAGGTCAATGTAATGTGGGGAATGTCACACGCGAACATGTAAGGCAGGAGTTTCCTTAAAAAATTCTCTTTAGTACTCACAACTACCGTTCGGTGATTGTTTGCGAACCGGTGTTCCCAACGCAACTTGGACGTAACATACACTCAAATCGGAAGTACACGCAGTTACTTTTTGCCTGTCACAGTTCGCGGTTTCAAAACACGAACAAAAAAAAACCAAGTACATCTTCAGTTCGATGGGCCGACCTTCGCCCCAACCGTGGAACAACACGGATAGAAGGGAGGGGGGGGGAAACAGGAACAAATTTCACTGATTCACCCCAATTTCACCGATTTACCTCAGAATCACTACAATGGAAAAAAAACCCAGAATAATAATGGAATAATCTTATAGTATCCGGACAAATTAGCGAACTAGAATTATGATTTAGAGAAAAGAAAGAGGAAAAATGCCGAGCTTAAATTAGTTCGGATCCAATCACGAGCGTCCGCAGCCACTTTTAAGGATATATTTCTTTTTATATGAGAACAGTTAGAAAAAAAAGGTCATGTACAGCGAATATATTGAAGACAAAGATACAGTAACCAAAATCGAAGATGTAGAACTGGAGAAAGTAGACCACTACATCTACCTAAGACAACGAATTCACATGAAACCCAAAGAATAACAAATCTAAAGAAGAATCAGTCTTGGATGACTGACATCCGGTAGATAACATAAAATGGAGAGATCACAAGACAGCACAATATATTAGAGGATGAACAGGTGACCGAGATATCATAGAAACAGTAAGAAAACTCAAATGGCAACGGGCTGGTCATATTACGTGAATTGTAGACAACCACTGGCCATCAGTGCTCACAGCATGGGTCCCTGGAGATCACATCCCAAACCGTAGCCGGCTGAATATGTGATGGCTAGACGAACTACACAAGTTCAGAAAGTATTGGCTCCGCGACACCCATGATAGAGAAGACTGGCAAATCCTGGGGAGGGTCATTGTCCAACGACGGATGCTCAAAGGATGATGATTATGATGATGATGATTATCATTATTATTATTATAATTATTATCATTTTTTTATTTATTTATTTTTTATTGCACCGTTATATTTAATAGACTACAATGCTGCGTCTCGTCCTCTCAAAGAAGGCCTGGCCCAAGGGCGGGGAGGTTGCAGAAGCCCATGGATGCGATGCATTCAAGTGAGCACTACTCTTACTATACTGATTTTAAATTCATGTACAGATTTGAGTCAATATGCCTTCTACTTCAATTATAGACTTTCTTCTTTCTTCCAGAGTAAATCTTTCTTTTCGAACATGGGTATTATATTCAAGTCTTTTGTTTCATTATACGTGGATATTCAAATTCTAGCACTGTAAAATCGTTTCTTGCATTTAAAATTAGTTTAGATAGCTGTTAATCATTTCAGTGGATGTAGAGATTTTGAAGACAAACTAAGAAGTAGAGAGTCTGGTTGTCAGTGTATTTTTGAAGTCATGAACAGCGATCCTGGTGCCCTGACAAAGGTTTTTAAAGTATAGTATCTATATATATATATATATATATATATATATATATATATATATATATATATATATATATATATATATATAGTACTTAATATATATATATATATATGTACATGTATGTATATATATGTATATGTATGTATGTATATATATATACATACATACACATATACATATATATACATACATACATACATACATACATACATATACATATATATACATACATATACATATATATACATTCATATACATACACACACACACACACACACACACACACACACATATATATATATATATATATATATATATATATATATATATATATATATATACAGTATTTACTGAATATAAATGATTCAATTTAGAATGCATTTATCATATGAGCTCGTCCGTAATCTTGAAAATTCCCATTACCAATTGTTTCTGTTAATTCCTACACCACAGAAAGTAATTAACCGTCAGATATTACTAGAATGTCTGACTCCACTCCGGGGGAATTCGCCTTACTTGACTTCATTCTGTTTAATTCATACAATTTCCCATTTTTTCCAATCGTATTTGTTTTTGTATTTTAAAGTTCTATTCTCCCAGACACTTGACACCTGAGTAGCCACCCGTGTTGCTGATAGCTTGGGTCGGCCCAGGTCATGAAAGCTGATAAAAAAAAAAAGAATGAAGAAAAACAAAAGGTCTGTGAGGAAAGCCATAAAGGAGGGCCAAAATAAGCCCCCAGAACAACGAAAGATTTGTATAGAAAGTGTTTGGAAATGTCATCTTTCATATTTTAAACATTTCGAGCTCTTTCGTAATTCTGAGCTTAGAAAGCAAAAGAAAAACAACAAAAAGGATAGAACCTGTTTGAAAACTGCGACGTTGCATATACAACCTCTGTCAGCATTTTGCAACGTTTGTATACATTTGTTTGTGTGATAAAACTATTTCTTTCCGATCAAATTTTCAAGTTGATCCCTATTGAATGAATAATCATTGCATCCAAAATAAAATGAAAAATATCCTTCCAAATTATTCATTGTGAATAGAAAAAAAAAACTATGAATATGCATGTGAACTGTATACATATATATAAACTGTATATATATATCAATTATAAACACGGTATAGTCTCCTTTCTCACTCGTATTTTCTCGGATTTATTCATTTCGAGAATTGATTAAAAAATATAAATATATATACATGAAGTGTATACATTACTTAAAAACATTGTATAGTCTGTTTCCTTTATTTCATCTACATTTTATATCTTTTATCACGAGAAATGATTTTCAAAAAAATGGAATATGACAGTGTGACGTAAGAAAGAAAAATATTCTCTGTCCACTCTCTATATCATACCTTTCTATCAGTACCGACGCTTTCTCTCCTTATCACCCCCTCTCTTATTGGAATAACCGTTCCCTTTCTTCGTTAGGAACGCTGTCCATCTCTCTTTAACCACTTTCTCTTTGGATCACTTGATGTCTTACAAACACTATTAACCTGTTTAGATCCGGTCTTGACGATTAATTTCGGCTATCTTTAGAACCAACGACTTATGTCGCCGTTAAAAATCAGAGAAAATTGTCTCTATTGAAATCAAACAAAAGGGAAAACGTTCGAAGCGAGGAGGAAACTTTCAATGTTAAACTGGTCCCAATCAGCCAAAATAAACTTGTCGTTTTTAAAACTTCTATGGACATTAACTTAGAGACAAAATCTGTCTTTCAACGATAGAAACCAGACTCTGTTGTGATATGGGCGGTCGTCTGTGAAACATGAAAGTTTCCAATCAGTGTCGTTGAATAACAAGCAAAAATCCATACTCAAACATGTACAGGGTGTCCCTAAAGTCATCTAATGACTTGAATTATACAAATATAAAGATAAGAGCGTTTCCCAGAATTCGACTAATGGTTAATGTTTAAAGGGGATAACGCAGTGTTTTAAGGCAGACAAAATAATGTATGTTGGAATCATCACATTTCTCAATTTGATTTAATACACTTCATACATCTAGGAAATTATTATTGAAAAAAGAATCGAACTTTGAAAATATATGTTCTGAAAGTTTTATCTTTCAAATATTTTGGATAATGAATTTCTAAAACCAGTGCAAAAGAAACCTGATATAAAATATATATATCCTAGGACTTGTGTTCTTATTTCTTGGATCACAATTTATAGAAAAAAAAGTTTAGACCTTTTAGCACCATAAAATAAGTTGGACCTTTGAGAAACATGAGATAAGTTCTCACACTGAAGATGTCACTTAAAACCTGATGAAAAATGCATCATCTCAAATGGCCAACTTACTCGCCTGATCTGAATGTAATGGGCTCATTTGTATGGTCTGTCTTGGGGGCAAATGCAAGCTCAAATATCTACCAAAACATGGAGGCTCTGATAGCCAATGTACATTGAAGAATCACGGAAATCCTCTTGAACGTCTTGCGAAGATGGAGATATACGAATGCAATGACTGCTGATGATTTTGAGCGAAATCTTTCATTTGTATTCGATATAACAACTTCTTATATATAACCAATGGAAACAGGCCTGGTTAGTCACTTGATAGAAACCGCTGTTTGATCAGCGTATTTTGCCAGCGTGCTGTATTTGGGGTGATCAATGGAGAAATAGGGAAAAAAAGGGATGATGAATGGATGTTACTTCTCGCATCTTTTGTTGGATAGTGATCACAAAAAGTCCGAATTACCCCAACCCCCCACCCCCACCCAAAAGGTGAATGCTGCTGCACATTAAGTAAAGGATCGATTTAGAATAAACGTAACAAATTGAACCCCTTCACTAAAACCCTATGGGGGGCGGGGAGTTGTTTGAAAAAACAAAACCCCCTCTCTTTACTGAATATAATAAAGAGTGAATATTGAGAATTTCAGCCTTCTACCCCATTAGAGCAGTCTGTACACGTAATACATAAGTACGTAATTACATAGTCCAGCCAACTTGAGAACTGAAGAAACCTATTTTTACATTTTCGATGACAGTTTTGGTTTACTGTTCCTAATTTGTTTCAGTCATAACAATGAGTTATCTCGTATTGTTCTGAACCACGCCACCTTGGATAGTTAATCGAATGGTTAGTTTGAACGAGCTAATACAAATATGTAGACAAAAATTAATATATATTCATCACGATATTATGTCAAGACTTGTTAAGAAAATTCATATAATAATTCGCAAAATTCAAACTTTTTTCCATCAGGGTCACACCCTTTCTTGAAATTACTCAAATCCACGAGGGGGCTGGTGTGCCCCCCTGGTGAAGAACCACAGTTGTAAACATTTTATTTACCTATCCTGTAATGGTGATAATTAAAAAAAAGTCAATAGTAATATTACAAGACCAGTTCGATCATGTTGTAGAAGCAGTAACCATTGCTTACGAGAGACGAATAAAAGATCAGTCCCTTTTGTCAAGCACTTACAGAATTTTGATTTATTTCCCCACTTAACAATGATGACAATTTCAGACGTCCGCTTCAGACTAAAGAGCAAAAAGTTGAAATGATGAATAGACAGAGACGGGGACATAGGGAGAAATATTTCGACGCAATCAATCAACAGAAGGAAGGAAGAAAGAAAGTAAACGCAAAGGAAAGAAAGAAAAAAGTTGAAGGAATACAAAAAGAAAAGAGGAGATGAAAGAAAGAAAGAAAGAAAGAGAGAAAGAAAGAAAGAGAAAAAGATAGAGAAAGAGAGTGAGAGAAAATGGAAATCTTTGAACGCGAGTTTTGGTTAATATCTATCGCCTCAATTGCCTATAGCCTCAAATTATATGTAGAATTATCTAGATTGTCATGCCATTTATCTAGAAGAATATGTAGATGATATTTTATCAACTCCCTCTCCATAGCCGAATCTAAAGATCTTATTCCGTTAAAGGAAAAAACGTTTTTACAAAAGCCGAAATAATTTTAAAACTCATAAGCTTCTGTAAGAGTGGTGTTAGACCCTGCAGCAGCCAGACTTATTATGATTCCTTCTTCCTTCTCTATGATGTTGTATTTGAGACGCTGAAGGAGTATATACTGAGATAAGGAATTATCTGTTACAATCAGAAATTCGCGCATGGATCTTTAGTTATTGAGAAGCATCAGAAAAAATGGCTATCCACAAAGCAGTTACAATTTCCCAACTGAAAGCGTAAACCTTGAAATCCCCCTAGAATATGTGAAAACCTCCCGGGTCGATCCAGGTCAAACGAATCTAGTCGCTAGTGACTGGAAAATGAGGTAAATTCCCCCCAAATGTGAAGAGCAACTCTATTCTTCTTTCCTGAGAATGAAAATAAAAATCCACCAGAAATAAATTAGAGTGAATTTTCGACTGACCCCCTCCCCCCAAAAAACAACCCCCCAAAATACCCTCCCACAACCTTTTCTATAAACTTCTCAACCTCCACACTCATCGTCTTCACTTTCCGTTCTCCTTTCTATTAAAATTCAACAGATAAAAAAAACTGTACGTCTATTTAAACCAAAACCAAAACCAAAACCAAAGCTAGGGTCCATAAAAAATCAATTTACTTCTCAACTCAGGGCCTCAAAGCAAAACCTTATTAAAAGAAAAAGACAAGAAAGACAAGTAAAAATCAAGGAAATTCTTTCGAAAGGAGGAAATGCTTTGTTTCAATATCTCCCCTCGTCCTGCCTGTCAACCAAAAAATTAGGATTTCCTCTTGAATTCACACACTGGAAAATCCTGAAGACGATGAAGTAATTAGCATTCTAAATACCGTACCAATCCTTGCAAAAAAAAAAAATTAGTCACTCAATAGAAACCGTCATGTGACCAACGTATTTTTGCAGCATGCTGTGTTGAGGGTGATCAATCAAATAAAATTTGAAAAAAAATGATCGATAGAGAAGTTACTTCTCTCACCTTTTTTGGGGTAGTCATGAATGAAAATGTTTGAATGAGGCCGGAATAAATGCTACCGGACACAAACTGACGGACCATTGTAGCATAGACTTACTCAGCAAATTGAACCCCGCACTTGAAAACATATTCGGGAGGTAGGTGCCAAAAGAATAACGTTTTTTGGACATAACAAGGAACAAATGTTGAAATTTCAGCGCACTAGTTCCTTAGATTGGGCCTATAGCGTGATACGTATAAGCCAGTTAACCAGTCAGCTAACCGGCCTGACAGACAGACAGACTGGCTTGAAAACTGGAGAAACCTATGTGGGCAGTTTTGTTGACAGTGTGGGTTGACCATATCTTACAACTAAAAGATCTTTAGCAAGTCATGAAGTGGAATAAAAAAACACATGTCCTATCCTTTCAATTGTCCAACATTCGTTCGAGTGTTAATTAACGTTGATTAAGCAACTAATTAAGAGCTAGCAGAGGCATGGCTGAATAATTCAAAGATATCTACGCTAAAATTTTTATCTTTACTCTTCCAATGCCATTGTTCTTTTTACAGCTATACTCTCTGTTTCAGGGTTTCCAGTTTAAATCTTAGGATTCTGGAAGTTACTCTCAAAGTCGAAAAATTCTCAATTGGCAACACTGGACTCGCAAATTTGAGAGAATAAAAACATAAAAACTGGGTTATTTAGTTAAATATAATTACATATAGTAACATAGTTACACCAGGGTTTTTTTTTTTTCAAAGTTGAGTATTGCTAGAAAATGAAGATCTTTTATATTTTGCAGTTGCAACACAGGAATGTTTCCTACGAAGATCTTCGTAGAAAGCACTACAGGTATTTAACATGTTGAATTATATTACTTCTTCAGTTTCTTCAAAACACGGAGAAAATACAGCTCGTGTAGGGCAACCAGTGCTATGCGACAACTGATCATTTCTAGAATCGCTAAGTTATAAAATATAGGGATATTTGTTTGCTTCACCATGAAGGCATATTCGATACAATATCAGGTTTCATGTAGTGACCCCCACACTCATGTCCATGTGGGTGGCGATAGAAATTGGTGTAGTTCTTTGAATGCTTCCGCTTTAACATGCCTAAAAAATCAGTGAATAACTTGCTCCATATCTCTTTAATTGCGCAGCCATGGAGCTCGACGGTTGCTCACCCCTAGCTACAAATAATCAAGGGGATCACATACACCTTTCTGATCTCACTTCCAAGTCTTTAAAAGTTCAGGGTATTTATTTGCCCCACCTGCAAGGGCAAATACAACTCAAGATAAGGTCTGATGTGTGTGAGGCGATGAAAATTAGTTCTCTCAGCTTTTGCCTTCTGCCTCATCTCACGCATAACAGATTGACACTGACCCTACTCCTTTCGGTGCAAGGGGGAGGTGCAGCCTAGAGGTATAGGCACTGAAAGTCGTGAATTATCTAAGATATTTGTACAACAAGAAATCAATTTTTTCATATTTATGAAACACTAAAATATACATGCACTTAAAAGTGCCAACACAATATTAACAATGTTTTTCTTAGGTTTTATATATAAAATAACTGTATTGCTCTAAATTTTCGTCAGTTTAACGGAGGTGCAGCTTATATGATATTTTTTTCTGGTTACTTTCTGTAATACAATCAACCCTAAACCGAGACCCCAACCTCAGCCTTAACCCAAACGCAGCACAAGTATCACTTAGTCACGTGGTATCATACACTTAGATTTTACAAGAAGGATTTACAAACCTATTTCTGTTATTTACATTAGAAATGTCTCAATAGTACGCAGACAATAACCAAACTAGTTTCCTTGTGTTTAATCTGTAACTTACACCATGGACAATTAGAATGAATACCGTTCTATTGACATATCTCGTTTCTTTATCAATCTCATGTTCTCGCAATGTTTGAATATTTTCCTTTATCTAGGTATTTTATATACCTCAATCAGTCCATATTTATCAAGGAGCCATTTTCTTACCAGAATGTGTTGCGAGTTTGCCTTAGGTGAGTGATCATAGTTGATATCCAAGTTCATATTAACTCTTAGTTTCATATAAGAAAATGGGTATAGTAATAACATAGAAGATAAATACTGATCTAAGTATTTCGACTTCAGGTAAAGTTTTTGATTGTTTGTGTTTTTTAATACAATAAGTGTAAGAAAAGTGGTTTTCACTACAGAACACTCAACTATAATTAGTGTTCTTCGGAAATCTACAATATCGACTTAGTACGTTTGTTAAGAAACCTACTTTACGGCCTTTTTTCCTTCTTCTTTCCTTCCCTTGTTCATTTTGTAATTTATTTTTCTTTTCTATTACTTTATCATTTCGAGTTTCCTCATTTGTTTTTCCTTTCTGTTCTTTTGTTATCCGTTTTTCCTCTTTTTTCTTCTGTTTCCTTTAAAGACGTGCTTCATCATACACAAATGAATTTGATCTTGACATGAACACTTGACAAACTTTAAATATTTACTACTACTAAAACTACAACTACTACTTCTGATAATGATAATAATTCAAAACCAACAAAAGCCAGATGCCGTAGTAGAGTCAGTAAGTAGTACCCTTACGATGGCCACAGCTTCAGCCGTCCCTACTTTGGCTGCACATATCACCTGTCTACTTAATCGACACTCGACAAACCATAAATATTTACTACTACTACTACTACTACTACTACTACTACTACTAATAATAATAATAATGATAATAATGATAATAATTCAAAACCAACAAAAGCCAGATGCATTAGTAGATTGAGTAAGTGGTGCCCTTTCGATGGCTACGGCTTCTGCCGTCCCTACTTGGGCTGCACACATCGTCTTTCTACTTAATCGACCCGTTCGTTATGTTGAATTGATTCAGAGGCGGTAAGCATCCGAAATAGCGTCAATCACTTCACCCTGCGCTATCTTAACCATAAGTGATGGGTTGGGTAAAATAGTTCATGCCTCTCCCAATGATATTAGTGCGAAGTGAACACAAACTGCCCAGGTCAGAGTCTGAAGTCGGCTCGTCGAGTCCATTATCCGAGCTCAGTTATCCTACACATTCTTCTGAATTATGACGGAGAATAAGAATCACACTAGGATGGCAAGCCTTTGGCAGAGTAAGCTCAACCTTCAAAAATAAGAAGATCCCATTAATCCTATAGAGAAGGGTGTTTAGCCAATGCATCCTCCCAATAGTCACTTATGGAGCCGAAACATGAAACCAAACCAAGAGACAGATCCGCAAATTGAGAATTATGCAACGTGCACATGAAAGAATTATGCTTGGCTTCACATGGAGAGACCACAAGGCAGCACAGTACACCCAGGAAAAGACAAGAGTCAGGGACATTATAGAATCTATTAAAAAGCTCAAATGGCAGTGGGCTGGCCATATTGCACGAATGGTGGACAACCGCTGGACGTTGCGACTCACGACATGGATTCCCTGTGATCACATGTGCAACCGAGGCCGGCAGAACATTGGATGGAGAGACGTGCTAGACAAATTCAGAAAGTACTGGCTCTGCAACGCCCATGATGGAGAAGTTTGGCGAATCCTGGGGAAGGTCCATGTCCAACAATGGGTGATAAAAGACTGATGGTGATGATGATGATGATGGTGGACAGTCATTCATTTGAAACCACGCAATGGATTTGGTTTTGACCACGTATGTATGGATACGAAACAGAAGCTGCTCTCGAATATAAAAAGAATAAAATACTCATGTGATGACTGTGAAATTCAGACAGATCATATCATCCAAGGTAGAAGAATAGACCCTAGATGATCTTATGACAGATCGCAAGCTGAAGATCAAAAAGGTAAAAGCTGAAGGTAGAAAAATGGAAAATATCAGGATGTCATCCGAGGAGTGAAGTTGTGTATGAAGTTATCATAACTCTCTTTCTTCTAGGATAATAAGTGTTATTTTCTTATCAGATTATGTCTAAAAAGTACAGAGATTGACTATGATTCCTTTCAAACTTTGCATCTGGAGTAAGGACATTGATATCTTGCAGTTCATTTTTATTTGCAATTTATGACTGGAAAGTCATCGGGGACTTTGAAATGATGACAGGGCATCCCCCGAGAAGCTCACTAGGGAATGGTTCGGGAATTTCTGGGCAAGCACCAGGTCGAAAACTCCTCGGAGATAGTTGAGACTATGGTTAAAATTAATTGCAAAATGGGCTGCTGGATATCACTCAGAGTCTATGTACTTGATGCCCAAAGAAAAGATAGGAGCGTATTTTGAGGAGTAAGGTGAGATCTTCCATCAGGATAGACTGGTCTTTGATGCAACATTAAAGGGGCACATAACAAGAACATGACGGGAGAATATATATTAGGGTCTGATCTTGGGAAGTAAATTACAGTAAGATCGTACATCTCGAGAAAGTACCCACCCATATTTTTTGTGATCCTAAGTAAAGTGATCACATGTGTATGTTATTTTTTTTTCATTCATATGTTGTTTTTGTGACTTTATGTGAACAAAACTATGAAAATTCAAGTGCTATCTAATTGAAAGTGGGTAAATTTTAAAGTAAGCATTGTTCTTCTCACAAAAGCCAAGATTTTCTATAGTTCATGCATAAGAATAGGGAAAAAAACATAATACCCAGGAACAAAAATTGTGTTACACTGTGTACTAAATAGCACCCTAAAAAACCGTCCCGTACACCAATGCTCCTTTAAACATTTAATGGTCAGTGTCCGTAAAAAGTCTTATTTTGTGCAATTTTTTCCTTGTGGCAAAGGTATGTGCGCAATTAATGCTTCTGCAAATATAAACTTAAAACTGTATCGGTACCTTTTATTATAATACAAGTATGATTATACAACCAAATATTGTATTCAATTAAAACTGCATTCAATGATTTAAACTTTGTTGACTTTGTTGCAGTAATAAAATAAAATATTAATTGAGAATTTCTGATTTTTTTATGATGCAATATCGAAATAAATTGATGACAATAACACTCATCAACTCACAGGTTATTGTTATTTAAGTTGCTGCAAATGGATAAATCAAATCTCATGCGACTCATTCATTACATTATTAGATTATTGTCAAACTTTTACTATTCAGTCTTGACTTTATTCCTGTTCGTCTCAAAAATGACAATGACCTTACCAAAAACCAATGACGCAATAACGGCACGAATAGAGGTTACGTTCGCAAAAAACTGATGACGAATTCACTCTCTCAACTCAGGTTGACTTACTCTATTACAGAAACAACTGATAAAGGAGTTGAAACGAGGTACGTGGCTTTGGAATAACGGTGTATGGAGAAATGAATTCTTTTTCTTTTATCTTTTAATGAGAGCCAAGGATTTTGACCCTAGTGCCGCCTAGTTTGTTTTAAAATACTAACCTTTTGAGCGTTGCTTGTAAAACGTGTGTACACACGCCCACTGCTTAGAGAGGTTTATGCCATGAACTGAACTGGGAATTCAGAGAATTGTCAAGTCAACTTTCAATAGAAAGAAGCTCAAGTCTTAAGAGGCATCGAAAAGTGTTGGAACCGGTGGGAGATCTGAGAGAGGTGTTGAATATTTAGAGAGATTTTTGAGTCAATCTTCTGTGACAATGTCTAGATACCTTCGATGTTAAGGCGCAAATACATATATACATACATACATACACACATACAAACACAACGAAAATAACAAGAAAAATCTAATTCGAGGAAATGTCAACAAACAAGATGTATCAATACACGAAAGGGCACTATTGCTCCGGGAGAGGGGGGGGGAGACAACTAAGGGGGCCCGAGACCTTTTGATTGCTGAGTATCATAACTTCTAAGTTAGTACGATATGTTCATTAATGAAATAGGATGACTCAATCGTTTATCGGCAAGCGAATATAGTAAAGCGTGCTGAAAGGGATATAAAAAATAAAAAGATCAAAAGAATAGGAGGGTTTGTGTTGTGTGTGTGCGTGTGTGTGTGTGCACGTGTGTGTGTGAGTGTGTGTGGTAAATGGCTTTGCACGGCTCAATAAAATTCCTCTCGGAGGTCCTGATTTGATGAGTTCAATTTTATTGTTGCAAGCTTTTGTAGATCATAATAGTCCTTATTGATGGTTGTTACAGTGGTTAATGAAAATTCCTCAAGTGAATGATTGAACCAATGAAATATCAGTAATTCGATCCAAATAAAAATGTCAGACCTTTACAACCTTAATAATAGCCTAGTAAATAATGTATAATGTACTAATTATCTTCTAAATAATGGATAAATACAACTGAATATACTACGCAATAAGTTAATAGATGATACCTCCATACAGATGCCATGTATGCAAATTGCTTCTCCGTTTGTTTGTGCTCACCTATCTCATTGGTTAATGTAGATAAGATCATAGAAACTCTCAAGATTTTATGTCTGATCACACACTAAAGCAGCTTGATTTGAGTTCAAACTATAAAAAAAACTTATGATCAATTGAATTCTAGCAGGATAAATTACTCTATAAAATAACTTTAGGCTCTTTAGTACCGAGCTATACATAAACAACCTCGTCATTTTTTTAAGTATATGCAAATTTGTGACCTTTTCCTTTTGGTGTAGGCGATACCAACTGATTTTAACACCCTCTTCGCTATGTGTGTGCCAGAGAGAGAGAGAGAGAGAGAGTGAGTGTGAGTGTGCTAGAGAGAGAGAGCGAGAGCGAGAGCGAGAGAGATAGAGAGAGAGAGAGAGAGAGAGAGAGTTAGGAAGTGAGTGAGTGAGTGAGAGTAATTTTTGTTTGTAACTCTACCTTGAACTAATCCTAGTATCCTCGTCAAATTTGTTTCGATCAAAATGTTCCGACCGGTGTGCCGTCTGGCTTTCCCAAGTGGTAAGTCATATCAGACCATCTTCAAGACACTTTAATCCCAATTCCTTATTTCATTCACATACGACTCTTTAAACTGGGACAAGTGACGCGAGTTACAGATTCATCCACCATTTGTCATTTTTCGACGTCCGAAAAAATCCGGACCAAAATACTGAAAATGTCAAAACGCATGTTGAGTGTGGGTAATATTCAGAACATTCAATTATTACAGCGTCCGTAGGAAACCTTAAAAACTGCTTTTATATACTCTTACTTTATGATATATTTCTTTTAGCCCAATGTATATTTCATCCCTGGACTTTATTACAGCCAGAATGCAGGATTTGATGATAACATACAATATGCACACTTACAATTGTAATTCTTTCAATTATTATCCAAGAGTAAACAACGGGGTTTCCTCTTTCAGCATATGTGATCTGCCATGTCCGATATCCTAACCTAGATTTGAATCATATTTTGTTCAAGAATTTTTTTTCCTTCAATCGGAATTTCCACTCTACATCATTTGTAATCGATCTCAATTATATTTACAGTTAAGAAGGGACACTTGTTATATCCGTTCACTATTTCAAGTTTTGTGCAAGGTTAAACAATCAAATATAGGATGATATTATACTACAATGATCATCGGCAAAAGTATCGTTATTTGTCTCATTTCTTAACTCTTAGAGTTTCTTTTTTGTGTGAACGTGATCAGTGAGATACAAATGTTTTTCCAATGGTTATACAAACATCACCTCATTGATTTGACAATACGTCTTACAAGTACGTGTCATTCGACGTAAATACAAGCGCATATCATGTACGTATGATAATTATCTATACTGAATATGCAAAGTATATTAACATTCATGTAGGTACGTTAACAACCGTGTTGATGAATGATGAAAAAGCATTTATTTAACGCAACAAAAATTATTTTTCAATATATTGTGCTCCATCGCCGATGCACACGCATTCAATTCAACAGTGAATTTCAATCCAACGGTCGTACATCTGAACGTTGATATAATAAACAGGTCCACAATAAAAAAACAGCTGATGATCCCCATGATAAAATTCAACATGTAACATTAGGATAGAATTTAAACCATCATCATCATCATCATCATCATCATCATCATTATCATCATCATCATCATCGTCAGTCTTTCAACCACAGGATTCGCCACACTTCTCTATCATGGACGTCGCAGAGCCAGTACTTTCTGAATTTGTCAATCTCGTCTCTCCATCTAATTTTATGCCAGCCTCGGTTGTGCATGTGATCTTGGGGGATCCTTGTTGTGAGTCGCAATGTCCATCGGTTATCTGCCATTTGTGCAACATGGCCAGCCCACTGCCATTTTAGATTTTTAATGGATTCTATGATATCCCTGACTCTTGTCTTTTCCCAGATGTACTTTGCTGTCTTGTAGTCTCTCCATGTGAGGCCCGGCACAATTCTTTCAAGTGCATGTTTCATAGTTCTCAATTTGCGGATCTGCCTCTTGGTTAGGTTCCATGTTTCGGCTCCATAAATGATTATTGGGAGAATGCATTGGTTATACACTCTTCTTTTTTGGATTAATGAGATCTTCTTATTTCTGAAGGTTGAGCTTGTAGTAATAAAATCCGATTCTGTATAAAGCACGGAATACTTTGAACACAGGCCACCAGGCTCGATGTTTCTTGACTTCAGCAATCTCACGAGAACCGGTATATCCCAACTGATTTGGCCGTAACCATTTTAACCTTAGAGAGAGGTTCTTTGATCTTAGTCTTTGTGCCGATAAGGTTAGTGGAAAAGCCATTAAAAAAAGGTTTTCGGTAGGACTTGACAGTGGATTGAACCACGTACTACCGAACCGGAGAAAGGTACTCTACCACTGGGCCACGGTGATCAGTTAAGACAGATGAGAACAACAGGAAAAAAAATCAGTAAAATCTCGATATGGAATGAAAATGAGTAATGAGAGATTGGTATGTTGGTCCGTGCTTGCATGTCGGTGTGTTGAAGGATATAGTGCTGTATTTTTTTTTAATTAACAGCTGCCGATATCGGATGGCGATTCTGTCCTCGAGGCTGCCTTCATATGTCACGTCTTTGCAGATATCAATGTCACAGTCATCGCCATTTTACGTGCTGGTCGCTCGTTTCTCTTACCTCCCTTGACCTTATTGAACGCATGACGTCACCGCAAGGCACGTGGTACATCTCTAGTCCAGCAACTTCCGCTGCATATTTCGCTCCTCCTACAAACCCTCCAGCCTCCCCACCGACCATTTTCGACCGTTATGAAGAAGCATTAAAAGTATTTGACAGCGAATTCTTCAAATTTAGTGTCTCAGTGGCGTTAATGTCGTTCACAGAAAGACCGGAATTCACATAGTTATCTGTCTTCTTCCTTTCATTGAATTAATCGTCATGTGCTTTAAACAAGGATAACATGGAATTTTAACTGACTTTGCTAACTCTACTGGTCTGACCTTTTCAGTTAAATTTCATGTTACAGTTAGGCTTTTGGGTGGTATTCATTGCTAAAGACCAGCCTTTTTTTTCACACCCTGATTCGAATTGACAATATACTTGCAGACAACCCGTGGGAAGAGGATTGGTTAATCACGAACGGAACATGCCACTTTTAAGGGACTAAGATGCCCAATTCTATTTCTGAAAGGGGTCATCTAACAAATTTAATATTAACGTCCACCATGGCTCTTTTGGAGAAGCAATATTCATTTACTACTGAAATACTTTTGCCTAATCAATTTTATTCTTGCATTTGGTTTGCCGGGTAAGTCAAATATATTTCTTAGTGACGACGTGAGAGACCTGAATAGGAATTTTCTGCGGCCCGTGGTCTAGAGGTTGGGGGCCACTGGCTCAAGTTTATAAGCACTAGCATAATTTCCTGGCATTTTGAGTTATGCATATCCTCACCTCCTGAGGTTGCTATGATCTTCTGCTAAAACCATATAGGCTTACGCAAAACAATGTCCCGAAAACCAAAACTCAGGGTTTTCCTTCGTGTTGGTAGGGTTAAATAAATATCGTCCTCACATATGATAATTAGCGATGGATATATGTTTTTTGTCACGCTAATGGACGCAACTGGCGTAGCAAAATAGAATTTAATTCCAGCAACTGACGCATCAAAATAGGATTTCATTCATGCAGCTGACGTAGTAAAAAAGAATTTCATACATGCTGCTGATGTAGTGAAATAGAATCTAATTCAAGTTATTATAACAAAATATACTGAATACAAAGAGTGATATAAGGAAACAGGAAAAGTCAAAAAAACGAAAAGAAAAATCCGTTTGAGGTCAACTGCAAATGCAAATGTGTCTGATCCACGTTTATAAAATGTCACGTGTCGCCACATATTTCGTACATGCGCTCATTTTTGACGGCAAGGGTCAATGAGCGGTTATATCATATCCTTGTGCACACCGTGGACGTCTGCAAAGAAGATCTCTTCTTTATATTTAAAAGCTCAATAATAGCGATTACATCCTCCGCCATATTGGACGGAAATTGGTTGACATTCTTGGAAAGAAAGTATTGCAACTGAGCTGCTTGCCATACCTATTCATCTATTCATAAGCGACGCAAACAATACACCGTGACCGCTGTAAATGTAGACAGAGCTCAACCATTTATACTTAGAGCTGGTTAATTCTCTTGAAAGAAATCAAGGATATGCAGGATTCATCTGTTACCCAAAAGTAGGGCGCTGGCATGAAAGCCTTTCCTGATCTGAGATATTGCAAAGCCAAGATACAAATGACATTAATATTGATTCATATGGAAAACCTTTTTGAGCATCCCCAGACTTGAAAAGAGGTGAAGATAGAATGTCAGGCTGAGGTCGTTGTGGTGGGAAGTACAGTAGAGTTGAGAGAGAGAGAGAGAGAGAGAGAGAGAGAGAGAGAGAGAGAGAGAGAGAGAGAGAGAGAGAGATGTCTTTATTATAGCTATTAGCAGCACAAAAGCTGAACACTGTCAAGCCTTGTCATCGAAAAAGCGAAAAGGAGGATTGAAGTGAATTTTCGGAAAACGAGGAATACCTGCATTCGGATTCGATTTGATCATTTTTTGATATAAAAAAAAACGAATCAATAGAAAATGTGTGGGTAGTGGAAATTTTGATCAAATAATTTGTTACCTTGAAGTAGAAGAGTCCAATGTTTTGGACAGAAAACCAACACATTCATGTAGTTCATTATGTAAGTAGATTGAAAGATGAGAACCCTGATGTTCTATAGCGATCCCCAAATAAACTGACGCATAAAAGAACTAAAAAAGCTCTCTGAGAACAATTAAACCTGCTAATTAGAGGAAGTAATTTTGTATGGATCAGCCCCCAAATGTAATCACTTCCTTCTCAGAGTGTGGCCTACCATAACATGAAATGTCATTGAAATTCATTGAAAACTCTCGGAGATATCCTGTGGACAATTATAAGAGTGTACATAAATGTATGAGAGAAAAACCTCAGAAAAATGTCTATTCAAACATAGATATTCCGATCCGACCCGGAATTAACCAACTCTTTCTTACCTGATTGCACATCATTCCACAAAGTTTAATTCAAATTCATCGGTTACTTTTGGAGGAATCTTGTGGAGAGAAAGATAGCAAGACAGGCAGAAACCGAATATATATATATATATATATATATATATATATATATATATATATATATATATATATATATATATATATATATATGTAAGTTCGTTTGCAGAGGCAAAAAAACATCTTTCAAACCAAGACCTGCAGTATTTCTTTATAGAAATTACAAAATCCATATTGCATATTAAATATATAGATGATAGAAAAATACTGCTTAAGTATATCAATTGTTAGGGGATACGAGCAAGGAGTTTCCTCTGAAACATGGAACAGCCTTGGATTTCTTTAAATATTTACAACATAATCGGATAATTAATATTCTAGAGATGGTGTGGTAAGCATTGAAATTAGTTGGATCGTTAAATGTACAACAGAGAGCAGCTTTGTATGTAAAATATGGAACCACTTCTGTTGCACACGATATCTTGAATAGTTGTGCCCAATCCAGTGATGCTTAAACGAGAGGCACTTTGCTCCCAGGGAAGAATTACCTAAGGGGGAGAAATATTTGTCAGAGCAAGAATTGGGGATGGATTCCAGTCTAGGGAGAAACGTATGATGGGAAGTATAATGGTGAAACAATTACTAGATTACAATTCAAAATGGGATAGGAACAGAGAAACCCGTAGACTGCAAGGAGAAGAATGTAACTTAGGATTCTGATAACCACTTGTCTAACCAAAATACATTCCTGGACCAAAGAAAAATTCACTCTTCGTCATATAAAAGATCTCAACACCATAGAGAACATATGGGTGCATATTGAGGCAGAACTGAATGGGAGAAAATTTGAGAATACTGATCAGCTCTGGGAAGGTGTCAAAGATGAACGGAAAAACATTAGCACAGCACACAGTAAACAACAATCTGACAGTTTGACCAGACGGCTCAGTTTCCTGAAGAAAAACATGGGGAAATCCATCCCCTACTAAAATGTATTCTGTATGCAAACACTGCGTGTACTGTGGTCGAATATTTCATCTAAAATTGTTAGAATTAAAGAAAAAATTGCCCCAAAGTGTATTTTCACCATTTTCCTGATGAGGAAACGACCATTTCCAGATACAGTCTGGTGTCACATTAACCCCCCAAATAGATCCAGCAACTATTATTATCTTGACTGTGTTACAAGAATTCGTTATTTTGGCCCCTGTAGTTTACATTACAAACTGAGGTATCGCCCCCCAAAAAAGACTCCAGAAAATTCAATACGACTCAAATTTAGATTAGTTAAATTTACAACACAATACATTAGTGACGATGAAAAGTAAAAGACTGTTGTGCCCTTATGATGACTATGGCTTCAGTGTCCAGCTCCACATATCATATTACTAATCGCTCGGGGCATTCGGTATGTGAAATTCACATTCATCTTTGACTGCTTCCCATAGTTGGTCAGTATTCCCCAATTTTCTTTCGGTCGAATTTGCCTTAATATGTGCATATACAGAGATGCGCATATATAAAGATCTTTTATATGATGGAAAGAGCTTGGCTCATTTTTGTTTTTATCTAAAAGAGTACTCTGGTCAGACCAGTGGCGTCAAGGACCCTACGTGGTTGGACACACTTCATCCTGGGCTATCTTACCCATAGCTGCGAGGAGAAATGGCTTGATAGATATCCCAAGGGCAGTAGTGTGAGGCGAATACAAACTGTCCTAGTTTGGTTTGAACTCGGTTCGCCGAGTCCATTCTCCATGCCGTTACACGCTCGACCAACCCAACACTTTCGAAAATCTATAATAAAGCACAATATCATTTGAATTATCAACATGCTCTTCTTGGATAGTATCATTGTCACGCACTGGAAAACATCCGGTTACCCACATTCTTTACGGCATAGCAAACATACACTCCTAAATATTCATATTCACACACGTACACAGAACTACCAGGACACACACTAGCAGTGCATCACCACGAACGCACGCACTGACAGACCAATAGATAACACGTTCACACGCATAGAATTACCATGAGGCACACCACAAGTGCATACACACGAGCTTCAAGCAGAGTCACATACATACACACGTACACAAACACACAAATACACGCGCAGAGTCACTCGCTATGTACTTACAGATACACTATCCTCCTCCAACGGAGACACATACATACACGCACTCACACGTACACAATCTCAACAATGCCCCCCACCTCTTCAACCCTGTCATAACTTGGCCTTCTCACATCACCACATAGATATGAATCTTTCTTCTCTGCCCTCTGTTACTCTGGGATTTTGTGTCATCATCATAACCATCCTCGGCCTGACGAAGCTACCCGGCAAAATTATCATCACGAATATGAATAAATACAAGATGGTTTTCCGATTGTGTTTTTTTCCTACCATTCTCTTCTTAGCAATTCCAAAACAGTTATCATCATCATCATCAGCAGCAGCATCATCATGAGTAGCATCGGCAGCATTTGTCAAAACATTTTACAGATCATTACGCCATCTTACTTTTTGCCGGCCATGACCTCGAGGGATCTATATTGTGAATCAAAATCTTCAGCAGTTGTCAGAAATCTTTCAACACGTCCTGTCCCTGGCCAAACAGTCTCTAAGATATCTCTGACATCAGGTTTTACTCTGTGCTATTTTCTGATCTTTCCATATGATGTTTACGGTGATTTTTTTCCTTTATCACATTGCACCGTCCTTTGTTTGTGCCTTTCCAAAGGTCATTAGTGTGAAGTGAACACAAACTCCTCCTGTCAGATATTGAACTCTGTACGCCGAATCCTCATCACGTGCTGTTACCTTTTTGGCCGATCAATCCATACCTCCTCCATGAGTATCGCAGATTTTTTATTATCCGTAAATTAAGGTAGTGAAAAGCTTCACAGTATTCGTTATCGATTTGGTAAATAGAATTAGCGACCCAAGTTTGAATTCAGGCTACGTCTGCTCCCGTCATTATCGTCTTGGGGTAAAACAAACAAACAAAAAAACAAACAACAAAAAACAAAAAAAAAACAAAAAAAAACAAGAACAATACATACATTGTCCCGAGGTCAGTCATTTTGACCATAGACTTGTCACTAACACACCACAATAGTCCGTCATTATCGTCTTGGGAAAACATACATTGTCTTGGGGTCAGTCATCTTGACCACAGACTTGTCACTTACATACCATAATAGTAGACAGAGAGGAAAGTGTTTTAGTGAATAAATGAGAATTGTGCATGCCATATTTTCTCGCTCAGTCCATTATCAGTCACCCTTGAAAGAGAGCACCATGATCACGAAGGTACTGATAAAAGACTGTTAGAAACCATCAACCAAAACTGTCAACAAATGTTTCTTCCGTTTTTGAGTTAGTCTGGCTGGATATGTGGAGAAGAACAGGTCTAGGTGGATGCATGGACAAGTTGAATCTCTTGCTTTAACCTTTGTTTCTATCACTCGATGGCGACATTGTTAGCCACATTTTGAGTCAAAAATTTCGCCCTTTTCGATTCTGTATCTGAGCCATTTGAATTATTTGCAAGAAAAATATTGCGCGGAAAAATGTTTCTTCGCTCTGTTAAGTAACATTTCCCCTTTGACAAACAAGTGCCTTGTTCATGTTATATTGTGTGGTTAATGATAGCTGGGCCTATGTTCATGAGAAGTGGCAATTAGCAGTACATAGACAACATTTAAAGAAAGTTTTCTCAGAAATCTAGGTAAAGAGTGTAAAGCAAACCATTTGCTTGGGACTGGTTGGTTCATTGTAAGCTTCTGAATTTGATCCTCTGTAATTTTATGTATTTGAGGCAGAGGAAAAAGAAAAAGCCTGCAAGATATCAAAAAGAATTTCAAATGAGTCATTGACGTCGTCATTCAGTTCTTATTGTTCTTGTTCCGATCTTCCACCTTATCAAAATGCAACATTGAGGTACACTCAATACGATTCCACTTGTCCAACCAGGTGGTCATTAGAATCTAATAAGATCTAATCTTTTAACAGAAATAAGTTGTTCTGTCTGGTTTAAAATTTCATATTTCTCAATTATAACAATACTAGAATATATCCGTCCGAAATGACGGTATTATTTATGTATAGATGGGCAATAAGGAATCTATAGCTATTTTATTAGGTAATTTATTTTTGATAATTCAAGAGTCCTTTTTTTTGAGCCCCGACTCAACTCAATTTGTTTCAATTTGTGATCAGACATAAAGTCTTAAAAGTTTCTATGATGTAATTTACATTGTTATGTCATAATAAGAGGGAAAATCGACCAATGAGATCATCCCATTTGAGCACAGACATATAATCTCATTATATGGTCAGATATTTATCACATCTGAACCTCATGGCAAGAGGACTGATTAGATTAAACCAACTTCCCTAACTGGTGGGGTAGATTGGTACACGATTTTCCGAATGTTTGATTTATGATATAATTAACTTGACAAATGTTTCATATTTAAACGACCCATCCAAAAGAAATTTCTTTTCTCTGATAACTTTTGGTCACATTTACGTTTTATTGGAATAAATCTACAGGAAGCTATAGCCATCCACGTGGAAATGTACCAAATAGCCCTAGTCTGCACAATGTATCATGCCTGCAGATTGCACCCATGATTGGAAAAGTCAAACATTCACATTCAATATGTATGAACAAACTTGAAAACAAAAATCCCCTCGTACATTAGTTTTTAAGAGGGGGGTAAATTCACAATGTAAGTTCATACAAAATTGATCCCTTTTCACGTGCAGCAGCACTCAAGCTTCTGTTTTTTTTTTTGTTGAAACTTCAGACTTTTGTTTGGATCACAGTCCAACGGAAGGCAACCTATTCTTTGACCCCCCCCCAATTTTCCGATTCGTCAATTGCTCATCCCCAACACAGTCTGCAGCCAAAAGACATTGGTCATGTGACAGGTTCTAATCTGTGAGTAACCAGACCGCGATCAAATTGTAGATTTAGTTTATTCAGAGTGGAGAGGAAGGATATAGAGTCATGCTCGATCAAAGAAGCTGTTGTCTGGCCTTTCACACCCCAAGTGGCATTGTAATCAGTCATCTTACGGCATGTGATTTTTCTGTATTCGTCTGACGCGAGTAATTCCAGGATTACATACGTCATAAAAAGCAATCAAAACAAAGCGATTCGCATTGATTTTTTTTCCTGTTATTCTAAAAAAAGCAATCTTGAAATTATGTTATTAAATCGAAGAAAAAGTACGTTTAGTGTGGCAATCTTTTTCAGGAACTTTTTTATGGGCCAAATTCGAGTGCTTATATAAATAACAGCAATTCAAAGATTGCAGATTAAATAAAAAAAAATACACATAGAAACAATAATGAAATTAAATAAAGGCTCAATTCAACAAAAAACAAAACAAAACAAAACAAAAAACAAACTAACAAAAAAACATGCCTACAAAGGTTTTCTATCCCATTTAGAGAAATGACACTTTTGTTCTTTAAATCTTGTTCAATAAAATAGGCGCATTTTTTTTGTATTTCAGAAATAACAAGAGCGAGCGGAAACCAAAATAGACGATTTTAAATGAAACAAATGATTTAAAGTTAAGCCGATAAGAACACAAATATTCAATGCAAAAACAACTATTCCATTCTCCCCTTCATTTCTTATTTCTTTTGCATTCCAAGTCATCCGGTGTTTGTTTATGCCATTCGTCCAAATCGGACACCCACTCATTAGAATGAGTTTGAATAATCAATGGAGACGCCATTAGAGTGACGTCATAGTCACTGTAATGGCGGGTACCTTACTCTGCGCGGCAGAATGTTCGAAACAATTAAAGCAAATTGCACTGAGCGGAATTGGGCGAGAGGGCGAGTGGAGGGAGAAGAAAGGAGAACAGCTGGGTGGATACAATTAGGCATAAGCAAATAATATCAACAGATAGGTAAAAAAAAAAAAAAAGAAAGAAGATAAAATTTCAAAGCAGAATGAGAAATGGAAAGATCAGTATTGGAGAGACCGCTCAACCAGGAAGAAGAAAAAAAAGGAAAGGGTTGATTCCATAAAGCGGAAGGTAGAGAAGCAGTCTGAATGAAGGAAGATGCAAACAGTTTATGATGAAAGATCAAGGAAGAACGGGTCAGGTTGGTCACTCAATAGAAACCGCCACGTGTTCAAAGTCTTTCGGAAGCATGCTCTGTGTGGGGCGATCATTAAAAAAATTGGGAAGAAGGGTGATCAATAAGCTACTTCACTCGCCCTTTGCTGGGTAGTGATCACTGAAAAGTTTGAATTTTCAAAAAAATAATTACGTGAATGCAGGTGGATACAAACTAAGGGATCGATTTGGCATAAATTTACTTAGTAGATTGAACAAAAAGCGTTTTTCCTTGACATAGTTCAGAGAAAATGTCTCAATTTTCGGTCATCTTGATTCATAAGTGCGGCCTGTACACGAATACACGTATAGTCAGCCAGACTAACTTGAAAACTGAAGATGTCTATTTTGATGGTTTGGGTGACAGTTTTGGTTTACAGTTTCTAACAGAGCAGAAGAAATGGCATAATGCGTTCAGAATATAAATTGCAGAAAGTGGTTGCGTGAGGAGAGAAAATGGCATAGGAATAACAAAGAACGAGCTCGAAAGTTAGTAAAGGCATGAGTTCTCTTTCCTGCATTTCCAGACATGTATAGAAAAAGGCGAGGAAACCAGAGGTGTTTGTAGCGTTTCGGTATGTCAGCCAGTCAGCCTGTCGGTTAATCATAGCCATTGCTACTATTTTATAAAGGAGCTATCATTCTTGAGAGAGAGAAAGATAGATAGATAGATATTTAGAGAGAGAGAGAGGGAGAGAGAGAGATGACATTGATGAAAGAGAAGGCGAAGAAAATAGCAGAGAATGAATAAGGTGTGTAAAAGGTCAATGAGTGTGGTATAAAGTTGTTCTTAAAGACGAGGTACTCGTGTATGACTCTACATGTTTGAATACAAAGAAAGAGTTGAAAAAAGACCGTGAAAGAGGAAGAGAGTAGAGAATAAACAAGAGGAAGAATACTGAGAGTTGACTTAATTGGTTTTATTGAAATAAGCAACTGAACAAGTGAGGTAGCAAAGAGGATCTCCCCAAAAGCGGTTTAAAAAGTCAAGGAACATTCAATTAGAGGAAAAGGGGTTTGGAATAGCAAACTAGAGGACAATCGCAAAAAGGTCAAGGAAGATGTAATATATATATATATATATATATATATATATATATATATATATATATATATATATATATATATATATATATATATATATAAAACTTACACACGTCTATCTCACGTTGACGTCCATGTTGGTTGAAGGAAAAAAAAACTAGAGGGGTGGTCCAGGGAGATAAATCTTGGCTCTTCGCACTGAGAACTTTAAAAAAAAGTTTGAACAAGAGTGTATGTAGTCGCTGACTGAAAAAGGGTCACGTGCTACTTTCTCAATTTCAAGTCCAGGCGAGAAGGGGGTTCAGTACGTGCACGTGGGATTCCCGTCTATCAAGACTTGCTTATTTATTTTAATACTTCTGTGACGCCGATCAGTTAAGTGAAGATTTTGTTTCTCGCAGCTATTACGCTACAAGAAAAGAAGAACTCTCAAGAGATGAAGTGAGAAAAGGAAGTGACAAAAAAAAAAAGAAAAAAAAAGAAAAAAAAAGAAAACGAAAACAAGTTTAAAGGCTTTGCAGATGCCCAAAAGAAATATCCTGAAAAGGAGCATAATAATTAGTTCTTGAACCACAAGGGAGGCACGAGAGAAATTACGGGAGTTCACAAATTTTGTAAATACACCTGTATTTAAAAAGTAACCATAACCAACTAAAATGAAGGCTGTTAATTAAGACTATGCTGGTATGTCTTCCTGAATCCAAGCCAAGAAATGCGTTACTTGTTGGAAAGAGCTGAGCTCATCCATCTGAAATGTAACATTAAATTAAACGAAATCACCAACAGATAATACACATATATTGATTGCTCTATAGTATCCAGACATTTATTACCATAACTTCTACAAGGCTACGCCCTTATTCACGGACTGGAACAGGAATGCTGGGAGAATGAATTCGGAAACTCCTGAATTGGAAAGACATATCAGGGGCAGAGTTTAATGGAGGGAAGAGAAAAAAGGAGAGCGTAGGAAAGAGTATTAAATAGAAAGGTTCATCGAAGAAAACATACACACACACACACACATACACACACACACACACACACACACACACACATATATATATATATATATATATATATATATATATATATATATATATATGCTTATTGTGTGAATGAAAAACAGTCCAGCATAATGAAAGATGTTGTTCAAATGGTTTGGCCCAGTTGTTGCGGGTGAAGGTGTTGAGATGAGATAGATTGATGTCTATCCATTCTGAAATACTTTTCACGATGGAAGGGGGGAGATGTGTTTATGCCTCCCTAAAGGGCAAATTAAATGCAAAATGTCCCGGCCAGAGTTTGAACTTGGCCCACAAAGTCCCTTTCCTGGGCTGTTAACTACTCACCCAAGCCGTAACTCGTGATATTGAAAAAAAAAAAAACAAAAAAAAACAAAAACAAAAAAAAAACAAAAAATAAACTTGCTCAGTGGCAAGTGTGGTGGACTGTGGTGAGTGTCCAAATAAACCAAACAATAACGGTACTATATCGGCATAACATGGATTTTTATTATTAAGTAGCCAGACGAAAGCAACGTCAACCTTGAGCAGAAAAAGTACCGGATACTTAAAAATGGTGAAGATGGTGGACAATCCATTGGGGTTTTGATATTTTTATAAATCCCACAACGGGAATATTTTCTGTTTTTTTTTTTTTTGTTCAAATTTATTTCTGGATGGAGTATTGCAACATTATTATTAATTTGTATTAATTTTTACCTTCATCCAAACTTTTATCTGCTTTTTATCAAAACTTTGAATCGGACTTTAAATCAATGGTCACATTAAACATCACGTTCATAAAATAAAAATATGAGGTCGCGCTGAATCAGCAGAAGTGGCTGAATGGTTAAATGTGGTAAGTCGAATACTTTGTAGCTAGAGGGTGTAAGTTTGATTCTCACTTTGGGCTTACTCTTCATTTCCCGATTGTGCTGTTTAATCATTGCTATAGGATTACGGTCCGATTCAAAGTTGTGTTAAGAAGCTACTGAAAGATAAAACCTGGTTTGCTTAATTTTCAAACAAGTATGGGCGTGGACGTTGCCTTACCAAGAACTTTTTGCAAACAGCTATCAAATGACAGATTTGGGATTATGTCGTAAGAAGAAATGTTGAGCTCTAGTCTTTCAAAGCTTTGGGAGTTTGTGACGAATATCAGCCGAGAAAAAATATCCATTCCACAAAACTTTCTAAAAAATGTTGCTTCGTATTTTCTATGTGCCTTTACCAGATATCCATAGAGAATAATACTCCAAAGCATAAAAATCTTAGAAAGAAATGCTAATGGCAAGTTGAGACTTGAATTGAATGAAAGTTGAAGGTTAAATAAAGGATTTTATTTTGTATCTATTTTCTTTTGTCATATCTCTGTATATCTATACAATCGTTTGCAAGAGGAAATGATCTGCACAGAACATTCTGTAGCAAATAAATTCCCAATTTCTTGTAGCTTATGAATGAAAATCCTGTTGCAGAATGATTTTTATTGACTGAAGCCAAGTAAGATTCTTGTTTCTATTCAAAGTATCCAATGAAGAATGATCGCATCAATCTTGAATTATTTTCACCTTGAACATGAGACGACGCTATACACGTATCTTGAAGTCATCAAACGTAATATCTATCTATCTATCTATCTATCTATCTATCTATCTGAGTCTGGGTCAGTGGAACGGGAGGACACTGGAAAAAACAGGACAATAGTTATTTTTGCTCCTAAGAAAAGCAGAAAACGATCTCTTTCAAGTAGCATGTGTAATTTGTGCGAAATGTTTATCATCGATTGTTAAGAAATACTTTTCATTGGAAATTAGTATTTGAGTTTTTAATCCGTCTGAAATTTCAGGTCAATCAAGCCCTTCCAAGGATATAATTCAATGGTGAATATTTATACATTACTATGATAACGAGTATGTATAACTTTTGCTCGGACAGGTTGAGCAGAGGCACCTGAGCGGAAACCTTGTCTATTTTTCTGGCACTACCATAAAATAAAGTGCTATATGTTATATTTCAGCCCTTTCTCCGATATATTTATATATATATATATATATATATATATATATATATATATATATATATATATATATATATATATATATGTGTGTGTATATATAAAGATATATATATATATATATGTAAATATGAAATTTCATGATTTGTAATTTCAAGCACATTCTCAAACGTTTATGCTTAACTAAACTCATGTCCACTCAAACGTACACAGAGGTATATAGTTGCACATACACTCACACAAGTACGTGTATTTGAAAAAGTGAAAACTAAATCGTGTAATTTGAAGTCTTTGCATCGTGTATCCCTATCTATACACCACATACACACACACACACACACATACACACACACACACACACACACATATATATATATATATATATATATATATATATATATATATATATATATATATATATATATATATATATTACCTTCTCTTTTAAATTAGTTTTATTGAACAGTGTTGACATTTTTGTTTGTTCATTTTTCTAGTAAGTTTCTCGAGATTTCTGATTTTTTTTTTATAGCCAGTTCAAAGGAATGTAAGAATTCCCCAAAGTTCATGTAGTATCTTCATTAATTTTTTTCAGAGTACTTTCAACCACGATTGGTCTTTCTCAATGTTGGTTTCAACGTTGCAGAGCTGTGTTTGTCTCGAATTTCGATTTTCAACGGTATTTGACATTTGTTAGTTACGTCACTTCAGTTCATTTAAGTAGTAGTTCTATTAGGTTGGTTAATGGAAGTTTAAAAAAAAATTGATTATTTATATATATTGTTAGACCATTGTAATATATATATATATATATATATATATATATATTGTTAGACCATTGTAATATATATATATATATATATATATATATATATATGTATATATGTGTGCTTTTTGTATCTTTGTATGCGCGTGCATGTGTATGTGTGTGTGTGTGTGTGTGTGTGTATATATGTGAATCAATATATGTGGGATCGTATTGCAACTAATGAAACAGTCACAGTTTCGGGGGCGTTTCCCTTCGAGGAGAGATTGAATAGACTGAAACACTTACTGAAAAGACATAATCACCAATTGACAGGTTTGATAAAAACGAAATTTTACCGAGCCCGTCTCCATTTTACCCAACCTTGATGTCTGCCATGAAAGGTGGCCCGAACAATCAATTTCGATTCGGACTACAGTTATCAATAAGTCTGTCTTTTAAACGACTACTTTTCATTTCAGCTTTTGAATTTTTGTTGTAGACTTTCCTAAAACAATGTTTTTTTTCCCCGGTTTTGTTTACTTTGCAACACGGACGGCATAATAAACTCATCGTCCCTCAACCACCGTAAAAAGGTTTCTTTTACACGCTTGTCACCTTAATTATTCCCTAATTTGACACGCTCAAAATGGTCACTTTTTTTTTCAGATCTGTCCACACGCATCAGTATAATAGGGTCCCTACGTCTGTCGGTCCATCAGTCCCCAAAATGTAATAAAATCAATTGTCGATATACGATGGAGAGAAGCTTTTTAGCCTTGCATCTTTGGTCTGCTCTAACTCGGAGAATGAAACTAAATCAAGTAGTTTTGTCATGTCTTAGAACGTGGGCCCAACTTAACATACAATTCTGAACTGGACCCTGACTTTATGACCTCTTGACATCACATCATCCTTAATGGCCTCTTGACATTACATCATTCAGAGAATACAGAAAAATCACCCGATGATGTCATAAACATTCGAAGTACAGAACGATGTGATCAGACATCCTTTCTTGAGGAAGTGAGCGTTTTTTTCGTTTTTTTTCTGACCCGATATCGGTGTTATAAAAGTAGTATTAGTACATGCATCCTCTGATATAACACGGTTTGCGATATCAAAGATACAATCATTAAATTGTTAAACGCGTCCCCGATGTAGCGCTTTTCGCAATATATACATATTGTACAGACAGATATTTTCAGGTTATTGGTACAGGTATACCGATACAACGCTGTTCGTTATGGCGCAGATCACTATATATATATATATATATATATATATATATATATATATATATATGTGTGTGTGTGTGTGTGTGTGTGTATGTGTGTGTCTATCTATACATATTCATATTGAATGTTCAGCCTGTCACAGAAGTGTGATGTACGTAAAAGACTTACTGCATTCAAGTAATAGCAGGTGGAATGTTTGACTAATGTCTTTATTCTGTTACACCAGATGTCGTTGGCTATACAATATTTATTATTAATTGATCCCTTCTACAAATATAAACAATTTACTCTATTCAAAGCAAGAAGAATAACATTTATGTTTTAATCTTTGTTTCTCTTTCATGAATTTTCCGCGAACTCATTCATTCTATGTTAAAAACAGCTCAGAAAAGTTGTGTGTAGCACTTCACAATGTACAACCAGGACCATCTCTCTAAAGTGTCCTCTTTGATTCATAAAGAATGAATAAACACGTAGTTTTGATTTAATTAAAACAGCTGGCGTCATCCGGGGTATTAGGAAAAAAAGATCGTTTGGAGAAGTCAAATGTGGGTTCAATATAGGTAACAAACTCATGTTTTTTGTATGCACGTATGTATGTGTGTTTGTAGGTATGTATTACCGTACTCCGCTTAAATCTGCATCGAGAGTATCGCAGGGTTAGGTTCATGTGAGCAGTCTTTAGGAAGACTCACTTCCGGCTTGCGAGTTTTTGGTTTGACAGTAGATGAGGCAAACTAAATGGCATTGGGGTGGCCATGTTGCAAGAATGGCAGAAAACGATGGACATTGCGACTCACGATATGGATCCCCTGAGATCACGTGCGCAAACGAGGCCGGTGGAATATTAGATTGACAGACGAGTTAGACAAAATTCAGAAAGTACTGGCTCAGCGACGCCCATGGAAGAGAAGTGTAGCGAATCCTGGGGAAGGTTTATGTCAAACGACGGGCGTTAAAAGACTGATTATGATGATGATGATGATGATGATGATTGACTGAAACTCGCCATCATAGCCAATAACTGAACAATCATAGCGTCGGAATTCGAACTTATGTAAAAAAAAAAAAATCATATTTATGACATCACTGGCGTTTTCCACAGAATGACTTTTGAATTAGAATAAAGGGGAGCACACACATACACACACACACACACACACACATATATATATATATATATATATATATATATATATATATATATATATATATATATATATAAATGGAAAACATATATATATAGTATATTTCGGTATTTTTGAGATGAGGTATTATTATTATTTCTATTGATATTCGGACCATCCTCAATATACCCCTGTTGGATAAATAAAGGGTTCGGTCCGTTACTTCCCCAAATCTACCAGATGATACCTGACGAAGGCCGTAGAGTGCAACGACCGAAACGTTGTATGAAAAACAACCAAGATGAGGATGGTCCGAATATCAATAGAAATAAAAATAGAAATAATATATATATATACATATACATATATATATGCATATATATATATATATATATATATATATGTATATATATATATATATATGTATATATATATATATATATATATATATATATATATATATATATATATATATATATATATATATATATGTATATATATATATATATATATGTATATATATATATATATATATGTATATATATATATATATATATATATATATATATATAAATGGAAAACATTGAAAATATGATAAATAAACATCTGAAAATATCTAGATTTTGGAGTATCTAGATAACATTGATAAACCCGTCAAAATACCCCCCCCCATAAATTTTGTTCTATAAAACCAAAGACAAGGCACTTTTCAAAGGAGTTTAGAGGAGTGCTAATTTTCAAGTCAGTTGACGGAAGGGTATGACCAGCGGTGCTTGAACACACAAACACACGCACGTATCAATAAAGGGATGGAACCCATCGCCATTTTTAGTAGAATGTCAAAGATGCATGATAGATCTTAAGGTAAAAGCAACACACCGTTGAATGACAACCGATTTCTATCTTTTCACATCCGGTACTCGAAGAAAGACCCCAATGTTGATGCTCATGGGATAGACATTTTAGCTCTAAACCATCAATCATTTTGATATAATTATCAATCATTCCCCCCCCCCGTTTGAACGTCAGTATACAAAACACTTTCACACTTTCTTTTCATTGTAACAGTGAATTTATGTGCATTGTAAAACTAGTTATTGCCAAACTCGTAAATATCAAGAGAAACTTTGAAAA
Organism: Thysanoteuthis rhombus; assembly: GCA_963457665.1. Classification (NCBI taxonomy): domain Eukaryota; kingdom Metazoa; phylum Mollusca; class Cephalopoda; order Oegopsida; family Thysanoteuthidae; genus Thysanoteuthis; species Thysanoteuthis major. The sequence continues at coordinate 39,166,037 of OY735215.1, forward strand.
TTCAATATCATTTGGAAACTGTTGACCAAAACTGTCCACATTGGTTTCTTCTGTTTTTAACTTGATCTGGCTAGCTATGCATGTACGTAAGAATCAGGTGTGCATGCCACTCCGGTTGAGATAGAGGGCTCGAAATTAAAACATTTACTCCTTATGTCTGGAAATTTCTTTTTCTTTTTAAGTTTGCCCATCAGTTTTAGCACGGAGGGTTAATTTACAATGTACTTTTATGCTAAATTGGTCTCGAGTTTGTATCCTGCTGTGTTCATGCTCGTTCTTTTTGCCATGCTACTGGGGAATACTTGTCACGTGACGGTTTTTTTTGTCTGTCTGGCCAGATCTGAACTCATCGTATCAGTAAAATATTGTAGGTATCTCAGATTTAGATTAAATGCTTTTCATAAATAGGATGGACGTAAAGTTACAGGTGTCAGTACCACGTTTTTCCATCCTAAGACATTAAAACCCAATCTTATTTCTCTACTGCAGCAGTTTAAAGACTCAAAGGTCCCTTTCAATATTTCGAAACTTATTTTTTGCATACAGCATTATGGAAAAAATCCTGCTCACAAAAGTATATTGAACAAAAAAATCCGAGTTATACTAATTCCAAGAGCTTGATTAAACTAATTCTAAATTCATGGTATTAATTGACGGATCATAGTTTAGAAACCACGACTCAATTAGCATTTTATTGATGATATCATATATAAGCTGCATCTGGAGTGCTCTCCATAAAATTTTATCAACGTTCTTGGAAAAGGATACAAATTTTCTAGAAAAGTCAGTATCCGAATGACAGAATATGAGTTGTGAGGATAGGTTGAAGATTACAGTAAACAATATTAGAAAATAGGTGGGTCAAGGTGATTATAAATAAATGTTGAGAATTATGCATTGTTTAGAATTGGTCAACCCCATTGTATTTTTACGAGAAGGAAGTTAAGTGAACTAAGAGAACACTAATACGATGGAGAGGTAAATAGAAGTATTAATTTGGTGCAAAAATAATTGCAGTTTTTCACCATCAGCTTTAAATCAGTATACCCAAGCTCAGAATAAAAGGTATCAATCGATATAAGGACTTTCAGAATCAGCTCAGTTTTGATAACTAAAAAGAATTCTATTTATTCCAAGCATACAATTCTGAGATCCTGGAAGCAATGAGTTCTTTGAAGGCATATTGAATTGCTATATGCTAAAGACCGATTTTGATGATGAATAGTTTGGATATCTTGAAATTCTTTTTTAGCAGCCATGTTGTTGGGCTATGGGATAGATTACCAGTATAGTTTTCACCTTAAGTCAATAATTTAAAAGCGAAATATCATATCCATTAAAACACCACAAATGTTTAATGTTTTTAATGGTGTGTAAGCATGATTGTGTGCTTATATATACAATTTGTTTATTTTTTCACATTAAAAAATCTATTTGTGTATGATGAACCCTGGAGATTTGCGTAGGAGAATCGAAAGTTTCTTTACAGATCAAGGAAGCAGCGAGAAGCTGGATTTGACTTCAAAGATTGACGCACGATGAAAATGGAGAAAAAAGACTTGTAGAAAAAAAATGATCTTCGACTCTGCAATGGCAACTTTGTATTAAATCGCTCAGCAAGACATAAATAACTGAAGCATTCGTTTTCGTTACGACAAAATCACGTTGGATATACTGATTCTGGAACGATCAAGTTAAGCAAAGACTAACCAGTCCCCCGATGGGTAACGAGGTGAGAATACCAGCAGTTGCAGATTCTGAAGAGAGTCTCCCGTCACGACCACGTTGATCCTCCTGAGAAAAGATAGATCTCTACACTATGCTCAGATTAGTAAACCGAATGTCCCATCGCCGCTGGTCTTCCTAATTGGTCTGGCTGCAATCGACATGGATTGAAATGAAACTTTCGTTTCCTGCCTGTCTCTAAAAATATTTTGATATATATATATATATATATATATATATATATATATATATATATATATATATATATATATATATATATATATATATATATATAATTCTACATGATTATATAACACAGGATTAATTTATTGATCTCCAATACAGTCTATTAATATTATATTCAAACATCCTACCAATAAATCAACGAGTCTACTTTGTGCCTAATGAAATGGTCAATTTGTCTGTGATCGGGGTTCTCACCCGTGTAGATCATATGCTCCCCTCTCTTTCTCTCCCTCTCTTTCAACACACACACACACATGTATATATATATATATGAGTGGTGCACGCGTGTGGGTTGCGTCGCACATTTCAAGATACGACGGAAAAAAATATTTGTCACACTCTTACAGACACTCACCAATACATCTATCCTTATCTACATAAATAAATACTATATATATATATATATATATATATACACATATATATATATATATATATATATATATATATATATATGCTTGAATAATCACTTTCCTCATCCCCTAATTCTGACCTACCAGCCATTCCACATGAACAAAGGCAATAGGCGTAGACCAGCATAGGTCATACTCTCCCTATCGAAAACCTTTGCACAAACATTCAAATATGTGCATTTCAACCTAGAAACTTCTCTCTGCAATCAAGTACTTTTACAAAGAAGGAGCTGAAACCACAAGACACCAACCTATTCACTAATAAAAACAGTTTTGATGCTGCTGAACATTTCTCTGAGTCCATAAAGATTGAAATAAAATCGACGAATAAGTTATTTCTCTCACTTTTTTGTTGGGTGGTAATCACTAAAAAAAGTCCAATTTAGAAGAAAATCTGAATGCTGCCAGGTGCAAATTAAAGGACCAATCTATAATAAACTTACATTTTGTTAATTGACCCCCCCTAAAAACCTGGTGGGATTGAAAAGAGAGAGTAAGTTTTTTCTAGACATACTAAAGAGTTTAATGGTTTAAATATCAACCCTCTAACTCCATTGGCACAGCCTGTACGCTTGATACGTACATAAATAGCCAGCCAGACTAAGATGAAAACTGAAGAAACCTATGTTGACAGTTTTCGTGTCGCTTTCACTGACGATTTCTGAATCAGTTTGTCAGAAATATCCAAAGAAAACAAGGTTCAAACAGTTTTGACTTACTAACTTTTTCGGTCCTGATTTTTCTAAGTTCTCAAATCTTTCTTCAGTATCTTGCAGAAGTTTGGAAATTCCACCCCCAAATCATGAAAATAATATTTTTCTCAATTTGGAAATATTGTTTTTTTCTTATTGAGCGGAAAAAACTTACACGATTGGAAATATATATTGGCTCAAAGTGAAAAGTTATTTATACTTTATTATGATATTTATTTTTGATCACTGCTTTGACTCCGTGTGGCATTAATACTGTAAATCTACTAAACAGATCGTCTTTGACTTTCTGTGTCTAAATTGTCTCTATTACTTTTTTTCAGATGATCTATTGTGGTGATTTTGATTGGTTCAATCCTCGTTTTCATAACAATCCACAGACTGAAATCCGCTGAGTTAAGCAACAATTCCCAGAGCTCAATATTTTGACCCTGAATACATTTTTTTATACGGTTAGCGGTATGGCGTGAAAATGTTACTTTTCTTATCTGCATGAATGGTAGTAGATATGACACCGATTCAGCCAAGTACCTCAATACATTTTCAGCCGGAAAGAAAAAGGTGTAATTGGTAGCAGGCACCAGGAGGAAGGCCGCTTATGCCCTGCCCCAGAGGAGCCACATGTTTAATTAGGAATTGCAAAAGAGACGTACGATGGCTTATTCTCTCTCTCTCTATGTCTCTCTGTCTCTCTCTCTCTGTCTCTCTCTCTCTGCCTTCCAAATTCTCAATCTGAGTGCTATGTTCTCGATGTTTGTATTTGCACTGAACTTATTTTGTTTACGTTTAGTTTCCGCAAGTTCTGTGGAAACAGCAGCTTTTAAAAGAAATAATGAATAGTAGATTTCACCAAAGCAAGAGGTTTCGTCATTCTTCTTTCGTCTTTTCTTTTCAGCTTGCATGTTCTTTCTACATATGTGCACACTAGTGCATTGTGTTACACAGTGGTCATTATATATATATATATATATATATATATATATATATATATAGATAGAGAGAGAGAGAGAGAGAGAAAGAGAGAGAGAGAGAGAGAGAAATAGAAAGAGAGCTGATTAGAATTATATCTCTACATATTATACACACAGACAAAGAATAAGAAAAGTAAAGAAAAGAAAAAAGAAAAAATGAATAAAAAAGATAATAAAAACATTTGTTATATTTTATGACTGGGCGCAGACAATGGTGAAAATCTAACCCTTCGCATATAACTTTATGGGGTTCAATATAAACGGATTTCGTTTCAGATATTTCGATTCTTTCAGCCTCCTATATTTTCTATAATTGACGCTAATTACCGGCATAAGAACTCAATTACAGACCGTTTCATGGCTGCCATTTCGTCTTTTAGTCCCCCCGAAAAACATGAGATTTAATATCACATGGAGAGACCATAAAACAGAACATAATGTAAAAGAACAAGCAGAGGTCTGGAATCATTAGAAAGCCCAAATGGACAAAGGCAGGCCATGTTTCAAGAATATAAGACAACTGTTGGACATCAAGCACACAAAGTGGATACAAATCATATGCGAAATAGTCACCGGCAAGAAATAAGTTGGCGTGATAATTTTGACAAGTTCTAAAGATGTTAGCATCGTGACGTCCGAGAGCAAGAAACCTGACAGATCTTGGATAAGGTCTATATCCAACGATTGACCTTAAAGGGTGATGGCAATGGTGATAATGGTCACATCAGCACAGTTTTTGCCTCTGATGTTTGCAGCAGAGATTCAAATTTGTGAAAGTTTCTAATAAAAATTCAGTTAATACTGATCAGGATAAGGATTCATTGATGCACTCTTTTATATTCATACGTACAAGATACCCCAATGTCTGTAGCCTAAGACTTAGTTATCAGCTGAATTTTGATCGGAAATTTTCACTGTGTAATATTCGATCTAATAATATTCATTAGATTAAGTGCATCAATGAAGAAAGAAATTACGATGAAAAATATACATTTGTGGCGTAAAATAAATGTTTATTCATCAGTCTACAGTCTTGTTGACGTACCTATATTTACGCTTATTCACTAATTCGAAGATGAAGATAATCAGACATGTGTTCGTGCACAGATCTGTGAAATATCAGTGTAAAATATCTATTATAAAAACGATAAGCGTGAAAATGAACTGAATAGATCTGGCACTTCTGTGCTGTGACGAAGATCCAACATAGCCCAGTGGTATCGTGAGATACTGCACAGGTGCCTTAAGGTAGTAGTAATGATGCCCCAGTCCTGTTAGCATGCCTGACCCTAAGGTCAGCATCTGATGAAGGTTTTGTTGATGGCACTGCTGTTGTTTTATAAGCAGTGGTTGTATATATTCATTTGTGACTTATATCCCGAAAGAAAAAAAGACATAAAACTCACGTCAAATGGAATTGTGTTTCACTCATTTTCGACGTATGAATATTTTCATTTGTTACAAATTTATATGAATATAAATAAGCTTTTTATTAGTATAAATATTGATTGATGATCGTCTTCAATTTCTGGTTTTGATCCAATTAAGCGGTATGGCCTACGTTATTGACAGTGTAAATCATGTTGACACTCAAACGAGTCCCAGTATTTAATTGGCACCGAAACTCCACCCGATGTTCCTGGGTTAACGTATTTTGCACTATCCTGTAATCATGGGAATATTGCCAAATTTAAAAGCGCAGAAAATTGATCATAACTTGTCTGCAATTTCTGTAAAATATAGAAGCAAATATAATATTGTCCTATGGTGCCACACAAGCGACCTTCATGCAGTATATCAAACTTTAAAAAATACTACGGGGAAATCAGACAGATATACGAGATATTATATATACCCTGTTTCGTATGTTGTTAGTTTCATTAGCATTTCCCCTGGATATCTTCACCAAATCCTTTTAAACACTTTGATGGAGAATCGAAAGTACTGCATAGACTTTTTAATACAAGTAGCTAAGTTCTAGATTTGAATTTTGAAAGTTTATATGCTACAGTTATCAGAAATGTATTTAGAAATTACTGGTAGTTTACACTACTATTAAAAGGTAATTTAAAGAGGTACATATGTTTATGAGTTATAAAATCTAAGTGAGTAATTACTTTGATAATTTGCAGAATTATTCAATTTTTAGTCATTAAACTTAAACTTGAATGACAGCATGTTATACCTACAGTATATGATATGTATATATATGGATTCATAATTTTTAAAAAACCTAATATGGGGTATTTGATTAAATATATATGTATAATGCATCTGTGTATGTAGTTATGCATATAACGGTGTTACTTGCAACCATACAAACATGGGTGTGCGCACTGGCTGACAATAGATAAAATTTGACAAAGGAAAATTGGCTGTTGTAATATTTGATGTGAGACGATAAGCATAGAACGAATTAAATTGCCTGCTACACGTGAAATGCTCAATTTATTTGAAAATGTTCAAGAATCATTTCGTTGAAATAATATTTCTGATATGTATGCGGATAATCAAGTTGTACATTGCTTGCAAAGCTGCTCAAGTTCCAAACTTTATTGACCACACTGTTTTGTAATTTCGTCATTTTTTCCAGTCTATATCCTTATGATCTTTCTTTTTAGGAGCCTCAACCGAAACTGTCTTAAAAACTGTCTTAAAAACTGTCTAGATAGGTCTCTCGAATTTTAAGATAAGTCTAACTGACTGGCTGGTTTGCTATGTATGTATGCATGTATCACGCACATTGTCTGTGCCAATGGAGCTAGGGGGCTTCACATTTCAACGTTTTCTCCGTATAATGTCTAAGAGAAACTTTTTATTCGTCTTTTTGAAAATTCACCCCTAACTTTTAGTGGGGGTTCAATTTACATTATAGGCTCATGCTAAATTGATCATTTGGATTGCGTCCGCCTGTTTTCTTTTGAAAACTTTTTGGGATATCACTGACCAACAAAAGGCGAAAGAAGTAATTCTTTCATAGATAACATTGATTCTAATATTGATTCATATTCACCTCCTTTCCCAATTTTTTAAAATATAATTTTAATTCATCACAAAAGACGTTGGTCCTATGGCGGTTTCAATTGAGTGACAGAGCAGACATGTCTTTTTTTTTAAAATTTCATCCATTCATTTCTTCTTTTTGTTTTTCTCTTTCTGCTTCCTGTTCACTTTTGTTTCTTTCATTTTTTCACTCGGCCATTTTGCCGTAATCCAACTGCCACAAAAAAGAATTTGTATTCAAATGGTAATAACCTCATGAGAGGCAACTTGCTACTTGTATTGAGAAGTCTATACAGTACTTTTGATTTTCCATCAAGGTGTTCCAAATAGTCTGATAAAGATATCCTGTGGAAATGCCAATCACTCTTGTTCCAGTACCTTTTCATTGCCTCTTCAACAACACTGTAACATTGGTCCATTAATAGCAATAAAAAAAATTTGTTAACGTTTGTTTTCATCCATATTTCTCACCCTATTGAAGTATTGCTCGTATGTTGATACCACAGATTCCAATATTGATTCACATGATTATTACCCTGTCATTTTGTCAGAACCCATCATGCGAACTATCGCTGCCTTATTATGAGAGAAAAAAACCCCTCACTCATGAATTCTGTATGTCATTTTCTTCCCGTCATTAGTTTTTTCTTTTCTTTTTACTACTCGAGAAATTAATATTTTTCTATTTTTTCTTCCTTATTTATTCAGTTGTTCTCTTCATCCATCGTTTTTTTCCTTCCTTCCTTCCTTATCGTTGGGGTGGGTTGGAGAATACTTTACTCTCTGGTACTGCAGGGAATTTACTAAAAAAATTCTGCTAGCATTGAAGGTAAAATAAAATGTATACTTGATACTTACCCGCGAGACTGCAATAAAAATTCAGTTGCTATTATTTCTCAAATCCCCAACAAAACTTTATCATATAAATACACTCTCCAAAAGATGATAAATTCAACAAACTTCTTCTCCATTAAATCATCTGTTGATATATACAGCATCATGGTTAATTTACAGCAAAGCATTTCTAATGACATAACAATTGAATACTCGGACGGAACTGAACGAACTTTAGTTATTGACTTTGAAGACAGATCACCAAAAGAAATCTGATTTGAATTAAAAAGAATTAGTATTCATATAATAATTACCCCATGAAAGGCTATTAGCTGTTTTAGAAGTCTATATAGTACTTTTGATTCTCCATCAAAGAAAGCCCTTGAAAATGCTAATCACTACCATTCCAATTCCTTTTCAATGCCTCTACAATAACGCTATTACAGTGAACGAGATTTTGGTCCATGAACTGCAATAAAAAATCTCCTCATTAATGTTACCTTTATCAATATTTTTCACCCAATTGAAATGATGTTCATGTGTTGATACCATTGATTCCAATATTTTTACACAAAAGAAACGGCAATAGTTAGCATGATCAGCTCAATTTTGACGTGAAGGTTGTCGTTTAAATTGACATTCTTGATATCAATTCTGCTCCAAATCAGCTTTATAAATCAAAATATGCCGTTATAATCTAGATTTATTTGCTATTTTTTGTATTTTCTAAATTGCGCAATTGGTTTAGTCATATTTTACTTCGTCTTTTCCCAACCGCGCTTCCGTCTTTCCTTCGGAAAATGCTCGTGGGCCGAGAGTGCAATTAAACGTCGAGTGCACTTTTTATCGACGACAATCTTTCGTCGATTCCAGTGGTACTTGCCAATCGATCAGAAACGAAGCGATTAAAACCAGTCCATGGCATCGAAGTGCCATCCAAAAACACGGGTGGGGTGTTGAGCGAGAGAAAAGATATAAAAAAAATGAAGCAAATCCATTCTGAACACCAAAAAAAGACCGTGGAGAGAAAAAGGTAAAAAAAAACTCTTTCACCCGATCGGAATCAATGCGCCTAAATTTAAATACACTTTTTCCGTATAACAACCAACCAGCAGAGAGCTTAGGAACGTACTAACTTGTCTTCCCTCCCCTTCTACGTCTATATATCGCTACTTAACAATATTGCAACTATCAACGGGAAAACTCCTCTTACCCCCATTTTGACAACCTAATGTATGTGAATGTATTATATACCCTCATTGAGGGTGTCACGGGTATAAGGTACACGCAGCGAATATTTGAGCAGCAATAGATTTGCAGACGACATCGTCCTTTTTGCAGAACCTACACGACCTCCAACTACAGCTAGATGATCGAAACGGAGAAAGCCAAAAAGTTGGCCTGCACATGAACTTCAGTAAAACGAAAATCATGCGCAAAAATAATGTTGAGAATAAGAACATAACGATCAAGATAGAAGATGCAATACTCGGCAATGTAGACCACTACATGTACCAAGGACAACGAATCTCTATGAAACCTTAAAAAAAGGAGGAAATCAAGCGAAAAATCACTTTGGGATGGCAAACCTTCGGCAGAGCAAGCTCCACTTTTAAGAACCAGATGATCACAATAATCCTAAAAAGAAGAGTATACAACCAATGCATTCTCCAGATAGTCACTTATGGAGCTGGAACATGGAACCTAACCAAGAGATAGACTTACAAACTGAGAAGTATGCGACGTGTGCATGAGAGAATCATGCTTAACCTTTTCATGGAGGGATCACAAGACAGCACAGTATATAAGAAAGAAAATGGATGTCCATGACATCATAGAAACTATTAAAAAACTCAAATAGCAATGGGCAAGCCATGTTGCAAGAATGACAGACAACCGATGGACATCACGTCTCACAACATGGATCCCTAGAGATCACATAAGAATCTGAGGCCGACGGAATACAAGATTGAGAGATAAACTAGACAGACTCAGGAAATACTGGCTCTGCGACACCCATGATAGAGAATTGTGGTGAATCCTGGGAAAGATCTATGTCCAACGACGGACGTTGAAAGACTGATGATGATGATGATGAAGCAGTCATTATTAAGACCCATCTCCAGCTTACAAAGCATGCAGCAGCCAAGTTCTGCTCACGGTACCCAATATATTCCCCATGGTCACACATTAGCGTTGATGTAGCTTTACTTCGGTGATCTCACGAAAATCAGTAAATCCAACGTGATTTGACCGTAACCTCTTTAGCCTCGGGGAGAGGATCCTCAATCGGATCGGCATGGGGTACCATTTAAAAAATCTTTCGTATAACGGCGGTGGATTGAATAACGACCTACCGGACCAAAGGCCAGCACTCTACCACTGAACCATGAATGATCGGTGGCAAACTAATAACAGCACAAGAAGAGTAACTTTAATTACATCACTTTCTGCCGATGGTTAATTCATTCGTGAGTAGACTGTAGCGTGCAGACGGATCTTTTGCTGTCGGGTGGTCACTATTTGGTTTTCATCCTGTCCTCACTGAAATTCCACCCATTTTCTTCTGAGTCTTCTCATTCAGATAGCAACTAAGAATGAAGACAAAAACAACCCGATGGTGGGTATCGCGGCTATTCATCTTTCTTTTTATTTTCATCGGTATCAACATAACCGGTATCAACACGACATCATCATTATCATCGTCTTGCTCTAATAGAGTTCGAATCAGCTTTCTAATCATTGACATATAGATATTATGGTGATTACAGTATGATGATGTCGATGATCATTATTGTTATGAACAGATAAATATCATCATCATCGTCCTAATCATTGTCCTCCTCATCATCATGTGTATCTTAATAGTAGTACATTACAGCCATTAATACAGCATCGTCATTAACAATACCAGTATTTCATTATCTCCCCAACCTGCATCATCTTAATCATCATCTTCATCGTCAATAATGTTAACCCAACCTTATTATCATTATCGTCGTGTTTCACATTTTCCCTGGCCTCTTAAACACAATAAAATGATCAATATCTGTGTTACAGCGTCACCATAGACAACATCTTGATATCAACTCATAATCATCATCGTCATCGACAACACTAGTAAGGAACCATCAATATTAATTGAAACCACCAATTCACCATCACCACCATTGATATGAACGCATTATTAAACGTATCATCAGCATCGTCAGCTACATCATGAATACCTTCATTCCTTCGGCTCCATTATCATCATAACAAATTATCTTCATCAAAATATCAAGAGGAATATGATTGTCTGTTCGGGACTATAAATTGTCCTCCTAGACTTTGCTCTCACTACGAGAAACAGTGATTGACAAATCAGATTTCAGTATAGACTATTCCAGAATGTCAAATTCGTAACTCAATTTTCTGATTAACTGAAATACAATGTCGGATTCATAAAAACACAGTGTCTCATCCGCTTGTCTGGTATATTCGAAATCAGTTTGGTAGCGACACATCTTCATCATATTATTACTACGCGTGTCATGTTTACGACCGTTACGCTCTAACTGGCTATTTGCTAAAGATATCAGGAGGAATTTTTGAAATTTGAATAAGACTGCTTTATGAATCACAAACTCTTTGTTTGTTCCATTGTTCCATTCCGGAATTATAGGTTTGTAAAAAATTCTGGGTTGAAATTCGATTTAGTAAACCAGAGTAATTTTTTAATATATTACTTATCTTTTTTTTTAAAAAACAATAAATTGAAATATAATTAATTTTAATTAAAAGCATCATTTTATCACTACAGATGATTAACATTGAAATCTCACCGATATCATTTTAAACATTGCTTATAATCAAGTGAGGTATTCGAAAAAAAAAAGGAGAAAAGGAAGTTGAATGCTTTACTGAACAGGAAAGAAGAGAGAAGAGGAAAAAGGGTAGTCAGGTAGTTTATTAAGAGGGTTGGGGGAGAGGGAAGGAAATAAATTAAGGTAGCATACTCAGTGGGTAGGAAAAGAGAGAGAGAGAAAAAGGGGCGGGAGGAAATGTTTGTATAGTATTTAGATAAAATCAAAGACAGGCACGAAGAGTAGGAAATTGGATAATGGACAATCTCACTTGTCAACACTTGTGGAATTTCCACGGTTCCAGTTGGTTAAAACATTATTGATATCATCATCATCATCATCACCACCACCACCACCATCATCATCATCATCATCATCAAGCTTATCACACATTTCTTAAAGTGGATGCCCCTTTGCATCACTACTCCAGACCTGTTATTGAACATTGTATATGGTATAGTCGGATTATTTTACCTCGTGTTTATATTCCTATTGGTAAAATAAAATAATTCGAGATACCTCTAAATCATAGGCATCACAGAGCCAAGAATTTCTGAATCAGTCAAATTTTTCACCAAGTCTCATATTTTGCCAGTTGCGTTTTCGCATATGATCTCAGGTGATCCACGTTGTGAGTCATGATGTTCTGTGGTTATCCGATATTCTTGCAACATAGCCAGCCCATTGCCATTTTACCCTTTTCTTTCTTATGTACTGTGTTGTTTTCTGATCTCTCCATGTAAGGTTAATCATGATCCTCTCTTGTACATGGTTCTCGGTTTTGGGGTCAATCTTTTGGTAAGCTTCCATATTTCAGCTTCATAGATGACAATCAGGAGGATACATTGGTTGAATACCCTTCATTGTATGATTAAAGGAATTTTCCTGTTCTTGAAGGTTCTGCTGACTATATCGACAATTCAACAACCTAGAGTGATTCTGCGCTTGACTTTCTCTCCTTTTGAGGGGTTCATGGATATTCATTGTCCTGGGTAGATGTAGGGGTTTTCAGCTTCTCATTTCTATTCTGATCGGCGTGTCTTAGACTTTTATGTGTTTGTTGTACATGACTTTTATTTTCCTGAAGTTCATTCGAAAGTCTATCCAATGATTAATACACCTGAACTAATAAAAGTCAGACAAGAAATATTGTTTACCTCCCGGTGTTATTAATTTACGAATCAATTAGATGAAAAAAGTATGTTCATGGTGGGATTTGTCCGTCATTTACGTCACGACAGAATCCTTAAGAAGTTATTTGCACTGCATTGGGCCAATGATTCCTCCCAATAGTCACCCATGGAGCTGTAACATGGAACCTAGTTGAAATTACCACTCAAACTCAAAATCATGCAACATGCTCAAAATCACACCGAGAGATCACAAGGTAAAGCACTCTCTTCGAGAAAAAAAATAGGAGTCAGATGGCATTAGGCTGGTTATGTTGCGAGAATATCAGACAACCGCTGGATATCACGGTACACAACGTAGATCCGCAGAGATCATATGCAACACCATGGACGGCAAAAACAGATGTCATGATGAACAAATTCAGAAAGTATTGGCCTCATGATGATGGGCTGGCGAATCTTTTCAAATTTCTCTGTCCAATGACGGACGCTAAAATATTGCTTAGACTGGCGATGTTCCATTACTTTTGTCGCTGCTTCTATAATGGACTTTTCTGCTTAAATGCTGATTAAAATATAACTCATAGCCCCGTTTGAAAAAATGCAAGTTCATTTACCATTAAATGAATCATCAAACGAAATTGATTAGACGTAAAAATTTCCCTGATAGATATATTGACGAAATGCATTACATCCTCCATTATATATATATATATATATATATATATATATATATATATGTATAACTACGATCATTGGATTTGAAAAACATTTGAAATACGCACTTCAAATTGCAGTTCCTTCATCTTTGCAACAAAGCGGAATGATTTACTTACAAATTCATTTATAAACAAAGAAATAATAGATGAATCGACGAAAATTATACGTCGTGTTGGAGTGTTTAATGAAGTATGCGTAAAAGAAAAATCGCTGTGCATAATAATATATATATATATATATATATATATATATATATACACAGAGAGAGAGAGAGAGAGAGAGAGAGAGAGAGAGAGAGAGGGAGAGGGAGAGGAAGAGAGTGTTTTTTAAGAAAAAATCATTCGTTGAAATTAAAATATACCCAATGGGGAATAAGTAAAATGACAATGATGAAATGAGAACAACAATATTGTGTTTGGAAATCCCAATCCTTATTAATTTGCAGTAATTAAGAATCAATAATAACGAGGATTTCAAATATCATTAAAGTTTTATTGAAGCCTTGCGACAAGTGAATCAAGGAAACATAATGAAGACTTTTGTTTTTTTTATTTCATTGTCCCTGAATCTAACGTTGAAATTAACAATGAAAAAATTTTGTCCACGCAACAAGCACAAAATCAATCCTTCAAGTGATCATTTTTTTTGAAAGACATTTTTTATTTTCATGTATGTCTCTGACTGTATTGCCAGCTTCACCGTACAACTCTCAAAGACCTACAAACTGGAGATCAACCAAGTCCACGCACCACTTTGCAAAGAGAAAATAAACAACTTCTGCGATGACTTGAAATCCCTATTCAAAGATACCAGAAAATACTTCAATGTCATCATGGGAGACTTCAACGCACGGGCAAGACAAGGAAATGAACGCTGCGTGGGCAAGTTCGGATATAGAGTACAGAACGGGAGAGTTGAAGACCTTGTAAACTTTGCAACAGCGAACGGGTTCAAAATCAGAGAGACCTTCCACAAGAAACCCATTTAAAGATGGATTTGGAAGAGCCCCAACCTCAAGACTGAGAACGAAGTATACTACATCATAGCGGACAATAGCGATATCGTCAAAGATATCCAAGTCCTACATTAGGTCAATGTATGAAGCGACCACAGGATAGTAAGATATAAAATTCAAATCAACATCAATAAGGATCGTAGACAAATGTTTCACACCAAACCACAACTACTAAACGTTCAAAAAGAGCTCACTTCATCCCTCAAGCTTGAACTAAAAAAAACAGATATCAAATTCTGATCGAACCAGAAGAAAACCGCACCAACATCAACGAATTCAACAACAAAATAACAGCGTCTCTAATTGGATTCACCGCCATATTCAACCCAGAAATCACGAAAAACATTAGTAAAATCTCATATAAACACAATAATCTAATGGAAAAACGCAAAAATCTCAATCCAATGACAGAAACAAGAGAGAAAATTGAAGCAAAAACAATCTAAGAAACGAAAAGATACACGATGGCAATCATGGAAACAACTCTCAAAAAAGTTAGGGGCTTCAAAACAATAAACGAAGCTCTGAGACCGTGTTGATGCCCAAATGTTATGCCAAAAATTCCCCCAAACAAGGAATACAAAACAACGAACAGGTTATGCAAGACGCGTGTAATCAGTTCGAGGATTTTCAAGAAATTACACCATAGGAGGTAAAACAAGCAATTAAACAAAGAAAGGAAAGGCCCCAGGACCAGATAATATCACCGTCGACCTACTCAAAAAAGCTGGTAAGATTTTCCCTCGAAAACTTATTATTTTATTCAACTTATGTCTGATAAAGTAATTTCCTGGTTAAAAGACTGCAATTAAAATAATGTGATATAAAAAAAGAAACTCGAAAGATCACAAAAACTACCAACCAAAAAGTCTACTCAGCTGCATCAACAAACTTTTCACCAAATCACCGAAACGATAGATGAAACCAACCAAAGAGGAAAGCTGACTTTAGAACAAACTAATAACCCATGGACCATATTTTTTGACTCTATCACTCCATACATTGGAGTTCTGCAACATATGTACAGTCACAGCAGCTCCTTTATCAGGTTACATAATGATTTGGAGCCCTTTCAACCTACAAAAGGTATACGACGAGGTGATACCAGCTCACCCAAACTCTTTGCAGCCAGCCTCGAGATGATCTTTCGAGACTGGGAAAATAAAGGAATCAGAATAGACGGCAAATATCTGAATAGCCTCAGATTTGCAGACGACATCTTCCTTTTTGCAGAGAACCTTCATGACCTCTAACTAATGCAAGATGAACTGAATGAAGAAAGCAAAAAAGTCGGTCTTCACATAAACTTGAGCAAAACAAATATCATGTGCAACAATCATATTGGAAATAAAAGCACAACGCAGAACTGGAAAAAGTAGACCACTATATCTACTTTAGACAACAAATCTCTATGAAATCCTCTAAAGAAGAAAATAATCAAAAAATAATTCTAAGATCACAAGTCTTCGCCAGAGCAAGTTTAACCTCCAAGAACATGAAAATCCCATTAGTCGTAAAAAGAAGAGTATACAACACATCTATTTTCCCAATAATCACCCATGGAGCTGAAACATAGAACCTAACCAAGAGATAGAACCACAAACTGAGGACCATGCAACATGCACATGAAAGCATGATGGTCAACCTCATATGAAGCAATCCAAAGACAGTAAGATAGATCAGGAAAAACCCCCCCAAATGTTTGAAATATCATGAAATCCATTAGAAAACTCAAATAGCAATGGGCAGGTCATGTTGCAAGAATAGCAGACAGCCAATGGGAATCACGACTCACAACATAGATCCCAACAAATTACACGGTTAACCGAAGCCAGTAGAATACAAAATAGAGAGATGAACTAAACAAGTTCTGGAAGTATTGGCTCTACGAAGCCCATGATGGAGAGGTCTGGTAAATCTTGGGGAAGGTCTAAGTCCTGTAACTGACGGAAATATGCTAATGATGTATGTAAGTATATGTATGAATGTTTTGTAGGAATTTACTGTGTCAGTAGTCTTTGCATTATCCAGACAGCTGTACCATTTATGTTGAGTACCGCACTGATATTTAAATCAGCATCATTTTCTCAAAGTCCTGCGGCAATTGGCAAGTAATGACGTGTTCAGACCTAACGAGTTGGTAGCATACAGTTATAAGCCTGCACTTAGAGGCGGAAGGGGGTTTATCGTAACGTCGTTCTCTTGTTGTCATGACATCAGCAGAGTTTGGTGAAACCTGTGTGACTAAGTAGCCGTTTTTAGTTGAGCACTGCTTACCAGTATATGCTGGATCGGAGTGGACAAGGTGTCCCAAACATTGCCTGTCATAAATCTATGCTGGTTAATTTACTGCAACCGGCAGCCGTTCCTTATCCTTACAAGCGGGAAAATATTTAAAAAAAAGAAGAAATTCAAGTATATGAATATGTGTTGCTTGAATGTTCGATCTTTATTTGATGCAGTAAATAGTAGAAGATCTGAAAGAAGATTTGTGATTATTGCTAAGAAGTAGGTAAGATATGACATCGATATTGTCGACCTGTCAGAGACTCGTTCTACTAGAGAAAGTGATCGGGAAAAAGTGAGAGATGGATACACTTTTTTTTTCAGGATCGGTGAATCTGAAAATGAGAGGAAGAATTGTGGAGCTGGGTTGCCATTCAAGAAGATATTGTGGTACAGTTACGAGTGGTGCCGTGCGGAATATGTGACCGCGTAATGCGTTTGAGAGTCCTACAGGTCCGATCTGCGCTTCTCTGTTGCATGCTCCTAAACTCACAAGCCCTGCTGAGATGACTGCATCTTTCTATGAATCACTGAGAGATGTTATCTTGGGTGTCCCAAAAGGATGACAAAATTCTTCTTCTTCCTGGTGACTTTAATGCAAAGATTGGAGAAGATTGCGACACATGACTTTCTTTAGGGCCGGAGAAGAATTCCGATGGTCCCCAATGCTCCAATTCTGCACGAGCAGGAGCTTGTCAAAACAAACACATATTTCTATCCGGAGACCATAAACAGCGCAACTTGGCCTCACCCAAGATCTGAGCACTTGCATGTAATCCACTTTATAATAGTGCACCGTCATTGTCGGTAAGATGTGTTTAAGATCCATGCATTTTGAGGAGCAGAATGCTGCACTGGTCATCGAATGGTTAGAACAAAGTTAAAATTTTTTGTCGGACATAAGAAATGTTTCGGGGGCAGTAAGTGTTCCAAACACATTGATATTGACTGATCAAGACTCAAAAAAGAAATGTGCCTTATGAGATATGGAAAAAACTTAGACGATTCTGAATCTGATGGTGCTTGGAAGAATGACAAGGATAAGAGCTACGCAACAGCTGCTATCACAATAGGTTTCAAGAAGCAAGCGCGCTAAGAGTGGTTTGATGATAATGGCCTTGAGGTTGAATCGTTGCCCGGGGTAAAGGACTTTGTAGCTAAGCTCTTCTCACCAGATATCCCTGTTAGAAAGGGAAAATTCACTGGAAGTGCAGCTTGGTGCGGTGAAAGGCAACCCTTAATGTGAGCTCAGATCAATGAAAAAAAACTGGTGGGCGGAAAAAGCTGCAGTGATGAAGTAGGACCATTGAATTCCCACATCGCTAACACAGATGATAAGCAAGGATCAATTCCTATTCGAGATCCCAATCGTATTATGAATCAAAACGCACCAAGTATTTGACAGTCTATTTTAGGAATCCATCAACTGTGAATGAGGAAATCATCAGCGCATTTCCTTTATCTGAAGAGATGGGCAGTTCTCCAACTCTTGAAGAAGTGGGAAGAGCGACCACTCAGATGAGAACTATAACGGCAGCAGTCATTGACGGAATCTTCCCAGTCGTTCTTTTGTATGGGGATGAGAAACTTGCAACCGCTATTCATGTTAATTACCTAATTAGAGATGTTTGGCAGGGATTACCTGTCCATCAAGATTAGCAAGATGTTATCATGATTTGCCATTATAAAACAATAAGGGCAAGAAAAGGGTACTATCAAGGTATTTGTCTGCTCTCAATCATGGGGGGGGGGTGCTGCCAAGAGTTTTTCTGAATAGACTTCTCCATCACGTACGTCCGTTAGTCTTCTCAGAAAGCTAGTGTGGTTTTAGATCAGTAATTGGGGAACAACACATATGATATTTACTGCACAGAAAATACAAGAAAGGCGTATTGAACAGCGTGTCATCCT
This sequence comes from Thysanoteuthis rhombus, assembly GCA_963457665.1. NCBI lineage: Eukaryota > Metazoa > Mollusca > Cephalopoda > Oegopsida > Thysanoteuthidae > Thysanoteuthis > Thysanoteuthis major. Next base: position 39,184,846 of record OY735215.1, read on the forward strand.
TTGTCAGGAGTTTATTGATTTGACAAAGGCCTCAACACTATTACCTGGAACACACTTTAATCTAATCACTCAGGTTTGTTGATATTCTTGGACAGTTTAATGATGGTACAAAAGCAGAGATCAACTTCAATGATGAGCTATCATTTCTTATTAAAGTTGACAATTGAGTGAAGCAAGAGGATATTCATACGCCAACTCTGTTCATGATCTACTTCGCTGTGACTCTTTCGATTGCTTTTCGGGACTGCGATCCACTACTGGTATTTTTGTTATTTTTATTTGCAGAGTATTAAAGCAAAATCTATGATGATTTTCACGCTGGTTAAATATATATTTTAAGCGGATAATTGTAACCGTGCTACACATTCGGTGATGGGTTCTTAGAAATCATGGAAAAATGAAAAACCAATCTCAACGAACGTGTTGTTTAGCCCTAACTTTTTGTATCCCGATTACGAACCGTTCAGTCTTGTAGGCGGAATAAAACTGCCTGTCTTGGATAAGTTTGTTTATCTTGGTACTACTTGTTCCCGATTTAGAACATTGGACATGGAGGCTCAGCAAAGAGTTAAGAGAGCTAGTGTAGTTCTGGGGTGATCCATTTGAGCGTTAAGTTGAAGGTATATGAGGCTTGTATTCTTACAACATCTCTCTATACCTGGTAGACCCGGACTGCCCACCAAAGACATGAGACTGATTGAAAGTTTCCAGGGGGATCGTTCGAGGCGCGTTTCGGATGTGTCGTGACGGGGTATGAGCATTAAGACACGTCTGATTGAAAGTAGACTGAGGTGGACGGATCATGTATCACAGCTGGGTGATTGCAGGTTTCCCAAACTCCAGGTCATAGACGTGTTGTAGATGAGTATGACTCCCGATACGGAGATGCATGAATATATGGCAGTCGTGTTCTGCTGTCTAGTGCTGGCCTGATAACTATTTGAAAAAAATTCATACAAGACAGAGAGACCACTTGTCAGACTCAATGTGTGATAATCTGCTGGTTGCAGTAAGGTGTAACCAGGCACATTAATGTAGCACAGGCCGGTTACAATACAAATATTTAGGAGAGGATTTCGAAGTGCTAAATTATTGTATGATTTACCTTGAAATCTGCAAATCATCCATAGGGCTTGAAAGCCATCCTGGATCCCACAAGAGGATGGAACATTATCTATATAAAAAAGACAGATGGATTAAATCATTAGAAAAAATACAAATAGAAAATATGAAAAGAAAGGGTAAATAGTAATGTAAAGCAAGGAATCTTCTTGACAGCCACCATGAACGTATGCATAACTATTTTACGCTTATACCCCCATCGAGGGGTCACGATATTTGGTACGCATGCGCTATTCTTAGTAAGACCCACTTCCGTCTTGCCAGATCTGTCGAAGCTTAGTTATACTCATGGCACCAGGTTTCCCCAATGGTCACCCATCTAGCTACTGACCGGGCTCAACGTTGCCCAACTTCAGTGATCTCACTAAAACCTTGTTTCATTAAGATCTAAAGCACAATTTAGCCGTAACCTCGCAGACTTGTGAGGAAGTTCTCCAATTCAAGTTCTTGTGCTGAGAGCACAACAGAGAGGCGTTGAGCTCCACTTATAGAGTCGTAGGTATGATTTGATGATGAATAGAAACCTTGGCCTCCCGGCCGGAGGCTAGCAATTTACCACTTGGCCACGGTAATTAGTTTTACAAGTCAATCGCGAATAAAGACACTGCGTTGTTTGTCGTGAAATAAAAGATTTGAGATGAGAATGCATTTTCTCCATCACAGTCTATAATTGAACAAGTGTACTGTCAAAATCTGATGACATGTAAAAAATATAGAATATACAATATATGGGGTCAGAATGAATTCTAATTAAGACATCACTGTTTTTTTTTCAACTGGAAACATCTGGAATGTATTAAAAACAACAAGAAACATTTAGGTTCAGGATAATCTATTCTGGATGTTATTAAAAAAAACCCTTCGAAATAAGGCTATAAACAGACAGAAAGGTTTTTTTCGAACCTTTCCCCCCAAAAAAACATTCTAGAAGAGGCCTACTACGGTACTGATGCTAATTCCCAAGTCTGCCGACAAAACGGTATAGCCAGGAGCAACCGAGCATGCAAACAAACGCACAAGGAGACACACATGAAATAAAACCCTTCCCCATCTTATAATTGCTACAGTTGTTCAATTTTCTTCGAACTGTACATGTTTAAGATTGCTATTGCCTACAATTAGGGTTTAATCGAAAAGAAAAAGGGTCTTCTTGCTGAAAGCGACACTTAGTGATGGTTGATCTAACCATGGCAGATAATCCGAATGTTACCATATCTAATGGATGCTTTGCTCGAATCGTTAACCGATTTTTGCTTGATTGAGAGGATGAAAGGAGAAATAGTGGTTGTTGAACGGGGAAATGTAATGTCAAGTGGGAATTTAGAAGAAAGGAGTGACTCTGAAGAACGAATATTGTAGAGACATCAGTGCATATTACTGGTTAAAAAAAATCGAACGGTTACCGGGTCGATATCAAGAGAGTTAAGTGCAGATTTAAACCAGGGATGAACAACCTTGGCTCTGCTAGGCTCAACCTCCCTAGATTAATTAAAATCTAGAAGGTAAATGAAATAGAATTTCTTTTTTCATACGATGATATTCTGAAATATTCCATTCAAGTCCTTTATTCGTTGCTCCTGTATAGAGAACAAGTCGACCTGAGTTGCATCCATAACTCTTATTCGAGCCGTAATGACGTCATTCGGTTTTGGTGGGGTTATTGTCATCGTTGTGACAAATGAATATAATGGCAGAACTCAATAGTAGGAGTTGGTCAATAATTCTCTGTAAAAGAAATTCGATGTTTGCAAAAGAATAGCGAGATATTGCAAACATAAGTTGGCCCGGCATGACGTCATGGCATCACTCTTCCTTTCAACCTCTGTCTTTTAATCATGTCTCGAATACAAAAGTCTCGAGAAGTCCAACACACAGTGATTATCCAACAACTGGCCACTGTACCAAGTTGACTTCCGACAGACGTATTAGTCAGCACACAAGGCAGTGCAATCTCGAGTTTGAAGTTTTATGGATCAGCGGTTCTTGAAAAATAAAAAAAATTAAAGATCACTTAACTTTTTCCATGGTCTCTACAAATTATCTCGCTTGACTTCCTTTCTTTCAAATTATCTAAATTTAGGTATGAAAGACAAGTATCCGAAACACTTGAGAGAAATAACTGGAATACCTCGAAGCTATAGTTTCGTATGTAGGATGGAAAATTGTATAACATGACTATTATGGCAGGCTGCTCAAAACAATATCAAGTCCAGCCCTTCTCAACTATGCAACTTTGGAAGCGGCTCTACCCTGGTTAATGAGAAACATGGATTGATAAAGGGTGTATTCTGAATATTGCAATTGTTTTACTTGATTCCCACTGTTTCAGAAGAGACTATGCCTCTAAATCTTTAATCAGATACATTTGATAGGTCATACTTTTTTAGGCACGTACCTTCTCAAAGCGTCAACAAATACATAAACTGCTTTATCGTTACGACTCAGCGTCGTTTAATCCAGCGGGGCTTTCTTTATACAACGATTGCCATCTGACATTTCTTCATTCTCTAAACTCTAACGAGGAAGGACACAAAAAGAGAGAAAATGACAGGAGAATCAAGGAAAGATTTGCAAAACATAACCATTTTGTCACTTGAATGCAAGGTTAGCGCTGTTGTGCTGCTTTCACGAGTGAGGAAAAACTCGGTAAGGGAGATAATATAAGATGCCTTCCGGACAACGGATAAATACGGATTTTTTTTTTGCGAGAAAGGATTTGAAATATAGGGAAAAATAAGGGAAATACGTGTTTTAATGGTGAATAAATAACACCCTCTACTCTTCTATATGTGTGTGTGTGTGCGTGTGTGTGCGTGTCCAATATATATATATATATATATATATATATATATATATATATATATATATATATATATATATATATATATATATATAGTAGAATGTGGATTCGCTACACAAACTAGCTCATGTTTCAGCCCTCTTCGGGCCTCATCAGGCAAAGATTCGTCTGATGGGGCCCGAAGAGGGCAGAAACTTGAGCTAGTTTGTGTAGCGAATCCACATTCTACTATTTATTTCCGGCTCTACTCTAAAACAACTTAACTTCAAGTGTAAAAAGTTGTATGTATCGAGCACTCAATGAAATAAATCCTTTACATCACAGAAGTGGCTTTACATTATTGATATATTATTATATTATGTTATACTGCTAGCCTGATTTGTACCACATATACTATGCATATATATATATATATATATATATATATATATATATATATATATATATATATATATATATATATATATATATATATATGTATGTATGTATGTATGTATGTATGTGTATGGAGAGAGAGAGAAAGAGTCTTCCTTTTGACATTTTGAATACTTTGAATAGAAAAAAAAATACTTCAAATCAGAAAAATGGAGAAATAAATATCTTTTAAAATCAACTTAAGAAAGAAGTTCATGCAGCCACGAGGATTCAAATCTGAAAAAAACCCAAGCACGTTGCTAACAGTGTACTGATCATCATGACACACTGGTAGAGAGCTGGATTCAATCGACTGCCGAGCCATGCCAAAGATCAGGACTATAATTTTTTAACCCCTTTAAGGTTAAAGGGTTACGACGAAATCACGTTGGATGCATCGGTTCTCGTAAGATCATCGAAGTTTGGTAATATCGAGCCTAGTTAATATCAAGATGGATAACCATTGAGGAATAACAGGTGCCATAGGCAGAACGAATCCTCAACAGGCCTGGTGGGTTTCAAGTAGGTCTTACTAACAATTTGCCATGTATACCCGACCCCACGAGATCTCGATGAGGTTATAACCTGAGAACGATCATACCTATAATATCGGTCATAGGTGTTTGAACAAACAACCTTCTTACTATTAATCGATAGGTATTGAGAGTTAAAAATAGGGACATTACGTTAGAAGAAAGTATTCATTTGCAATCGACCTAACAAGGCATGTATTCAGTTATGTTTTGTGGTTCTGAATGCTAAAATTGCCAAAGATTTAGCGAAAGCAAAAATAACTGCAAGCCAATGACTTTTATGATGTGAATTTAGCTTCGGTAAGGTCATTTTGCTCGAAAACCCTCAGAGACTTAAAGGGCTGAAGTTATGATATATTGTAGCTTAGATAAAGAGCTTTCAAAAAAAAATATATATATATATAAACAAATATAGCACGTCAATGCCAGACGATGATTAATTTAATCAGATATTTAAATGGACGAATTAAATTAAATGTTAGTTTACATTCAATATACAGTTTGTTTGAAACTCTGCCTCTAAACTGCAAAATATTGATATTTCGGTTCTGTAGGTCTATTTCAAAGGTTTTTAGATCAATGAAATGGAATTCATGTACAATTCTTGGAACACACAACTTGCAAGAAATATAGTTTTCTGCCTTTGATGTTGCAAAAATATCAATTGCCCAATTTTTCCTCACCGTTGTCCCCCCCCCCACGGTCGTGGGCCTACATCTGTGCCGACACTTCACCACTCTCTTGGCCATACCATTTATTGTGGGTATTACAAATCGTCAACTAAAACAGTAAACACCAGTTTCGTCAGTTTTCAAAGCTGGTCTGGATTGATGGATGGCTACATATGTGTCATGCTTACAGACCACACCATAGGAGCTAGAGAATCGAAAATTTAAAGATTCATTTCTTTACTACGTCAGCAAAGAACGTTGTCCCCCTCTACCGAATAGGTGTTTAGTGTAGTGGGAGTGAGGGTTTCGATTTGCGATGTAAATTCATGCTGAATTGATGTTTGGATCCGCTTGTTCAGGGAAAATTCTGACATTTTTAGTAATCACTGCCCAACAAAAGATGAGAGATGTAACTATCCATCGATCACCTTTTTTCAGAATTTTTTTTTGATTACCCCCAACACTGCATGCTGTCAAAAGACGTTGGTCATTCTTTATTGAATGTTTTTTTATTCGCTTCTTTCGGTTGTTTCCCCTTTCCTCCCATTCACTTCCTAAAGTCGATTTCCCTCTTTGCTTTCTTTCGACCATTTACCATGAAGATTCCTTCGAGAAGTTTCCCTTCTGTTTGTGTGAACACGTCTATTCCAGAACTCTCTTTTGTCTTTGTGACAACTCACTGTTTCTTCTCCCACCTTCTCATCCTTTATTGACGACAATCTCATTTAGGACCCCTCTCGCTATCTCACGTCTCCAATAGTTATTTATTCCACATTCTCGCGTATTCTCGGATTCTCCCGTTTGATTTCATGTGCCTTCAATACCCTGCCACACATGTTGCCATCGCTTTACGTTCTCATCTATTATATGTTCATTCGATTCATCGAGCACTCAATCTATTTCGTCTTCTAGACTGTTATCACCATGTCTGTGACACGTTTTTCTTAATTGTTCTTCATTCTATCACATTCAGGTTTCTATTTCGATTTTTCTCTAAATCATATTCTCGTTTGGCTGGACTCCTCTTCATTATCGTTCGAGGTCTTATTTCTTTAGCAAACCGTTCCGTCGTGCTTCCACCCATATAATATCGCACACGCCTCGTTCTATTTAAAACAAATGCCATACTTTCCCAATATCTAGTAGAACTCATGGTGGGTTGGGAAGATTGCATTATACCAGTCTTCCAAGCGAAGAAGAGCCAGGCGATGTAGAAATTCAGCATTCAGAATCTTGGCCAGTATCTCGAATCGACCACCGGCATTTGGCATCGACAGGAATTACGTAACCATTTCAATAAGCAAGCACGCCCTCAGTTACAGTTTGATCAAAATTTCTTTTTAATTCTTCATTTTTTAAATATCTTTTTGCAAACGTCTTACGCTCTTTCCTATCTTGTTCTATTTCTTTGCACATTTCGGACCTTTGTTTTTAAACATCCAGCGCAAGGACTACGATGAGGTACCTATATCCAGCGTTCAGCCAAATCGCGTTGGATACACCAGTTCTCTACCAGCCATCGGAGTTAAGCAATGTCAAATATGGTCTGTACTTAGATGAGTGACCTACTGGACAAACCAGGCGCTGTCGGCAGCTTGAGATCATGTAAAGAGCAATTCCGTTAATCCTCATTTTGGTTACCCTAAATCAAAAGGTTAAAAAAAATATATTCAACTCGAATAGATAGAGCGAAAGTCACGCTTTAGAATTGTATAATACATGAACATACATCCATATGATGAGCATATATGCAAATTTCTTCTCTGTTTGTCGACCACGGCTCAAATGGAATGCTCTGATTGGTTAATTTACTTTCTTAATATAACAAAGCAATAAGAATTACGTCAAATAAACTCTTGAGACTGAAAAAAATTGAAATTAGGTTAAACTACCAAATAAAATAACTTTCGGTCCCTTTGTACTGAACATGAGCAACCCCGCCATTTTGACGGTTCATGGTAGTAATTAAATAATAGTTTATTCCAAAATGAGCACCAAAACTGCAATTATTTTTGCTCCAGCCTAGCAGATAATTTTCTCACCTGTTTCCTATATTTTGTCCTTCGTCATGGTATTCATTTTTATTCTTTTTCCTTGCGACTAATTGCTCTTTTCTTGATTTCCTTCACTGGATGTCGCCATTTTCCAACCAAGCCTCGCACATTCACGTTATCTAACGATTCTCCTCTTTTCCTTTTCTCGCCTTGTCATTGGCCTTTTGCTCGTTTTAAGACATTTTCCAGAAGTGCTTGAGAACTAAAATTACCTCTTATCTGAACGTGTGATCGGTGAAGAGTTTTGAGTGACTGGTGAACTAATACCAGAGTGTATTCTTTATTAAAATTTATAAGCATAACGTCAACCCTACATGTTAAGAAAGTCAATTGTCATCAATGAAGTCTGCTGTTAAGTTATCATCAGACAACAGCCTTGACCTTTACGACTGACACATTTTAGAAAAGCAGACGTGCTCATTCATCCCTGTTTTTGTCGCTTGCAGCCAAGGATAGTCAGAAGGTTGAGGGGAATGGGAGAGAATAGCCTTTGTTTTGCATTAGTATAGAGATCAGTCGAGCGGCTCTACATGATCTCCTGCTGTTTAAAGCGCCTGACACACATCGTTGCCCTCCATCTAGGCACTGGTCACGCTCAATGTTGACTAACTTTGGTGATCGTACAAAAATCTGATGCAATTCAGACAATGCACTCCTTTCCAATCCATTCCTCATCGTTCTCTGTAAGTACAAAATTCATCTGCTCAAAGGTTAAGATGGAATGCTAGGCATCAGTGTTCAAATTCAAGCCCGCGCCAGGATCGTCAAAGCTGATTTTCATGGCGAGAAAAATGGTTTTCTTTGAGAGTATCAGTCTTTACAGTGTATATTTTTGTCCATGTAAGATATGCTATACCATATATGTATGTTCAAATTATCTGTATATATCTACTAGGCCTCGAGGGCACCAAAAGATGAGTGTAATTACCAATGCACCAAAATATTAGTTCGAATTCTGACTCCCAAGAAATGAGCGACAACCGTTCATAACTTATAAATATGATTTTGTTGATAATAGCTTATGAAAAATATTGTACTTACACACATACACAAGTACACACACACACACACATACACATGCATATACACAGACACACACAGAGGCACACATAAGTTTGCACCCACGTGTATAGATATTCATAATAATCGTGATAACTCATGCAATCATGTGGTTATGCATATTCCGTTGTCACTGTAGATATTTATTGAATATTACATTTGAAACCGTCAACCAAAAATGTCAACATAGGTGAACATGGGTTTCTACAGCTTTTAAGTGCTTCTAGTTGATTAGTAATCTATGTATGCTGAAACTTCACTCCTAATTATGTCTTGACAAAAACTTATTTTTTGTTCTTGAAAATCCAACTGCCAACTAAGTTTCCAGGGTGTTTAATTTACAATATATATTTATGTTAAATTGGTCTCTGGGATTGTGTTTGTCAGCGTTTGCACCTGTTTTTATTCCTAATTCGAACTCGGTGATATAACAAAAGTCGAGAGAAGTAACTTATACGTTGATCATCTTCCTTTTCAATGTTTTAATTGATCATCCCCAAATATGGCAGGCTGCCAAAAGACATTGGTCACGTGACAGTTTCTGTTGAGCAACTAACAAGATCTGTCTTTTTATCGATAGACACAAATCACACCACATGCAACAGCAAGAATATTAATGATTTTGTCCACAGACATGTTGACATACTGTCGCTCAATACTTAGTATGTAGGTCTGTTCGGATCTTAAGCCATCTTAAATCACGTCAATGTCGTCGTTGATTGGAAACTGTAAACCAAAACTGTAATCAAAAGTGTCAAAATAAGTTTCTACAGTTTTCAAGTCAGTCCAGCTGGCTACCTATGCATGTATGCAAACATCTATGTATTCATGTATCACACGTATTGGCCACAGCAATGGAGTCAGATGATTAGAAATTTTAAAACTTGTTTTCCGTTTTTTTTAATCCGCCCCATGATATGTTTTTGATGTGGGGGCTCAATTTGCAATGTAAGTTCATGCAAAATTGGTCCCTACCTTATACCCATTTTTATTCCGGAAAAATTCAGACATTTTGGTCATTACTGCCCGAAAAAAGATTGCCAATCATCATTTGAGCGCTTGGAATAGCCCCGAAGATTCTTGCAAAGGGACTGAAGGACCTGGAAATCTGAAGAACACTTGAAATCACCTCAACGACTGCATCATTAAAATCAGCCAAAAAAAAAACGGAAGAGTTGTTGGAGTATAGAAGAAACTTGCTGTCCCCTGATCTCATGTGAGGACCACTGGTTACTACTGGTGCAAAAACCTGATGATTAGCTATATTAATTATACTGAAATCCATACCTCGCATAAGTGAATCACCTCGTCCAGTTCCTGTACCAGAACCAATTTTCTAAAGGATTATCAAATATCATCTTGATAAATAGATCTTTTATCTCAAATTATTTAAAAAATGATACCAGCACAAGATTTGGCCATTACTGGTCCAAAATGACCATAGAGACCCCAAAAGCACATTTTTGAAAAAAGAATATTTTAGATGATGCGTATTGGTGTATTCACGCATACTTTCAAAGCTAGAGCTTCAAAAATGAGACCGGGGGCACCTATAGGCACACACACCACTGGCTTGTTGGTCGGGCTGGCCATATGTAGGCTTACAATGTTTCGATAATCATAACAAAGAGGATGAGATTAAGAGACTGAATTCAACATAAATAGAAGAAGAAGAAGAAACAGAAGAAGGAGAAAATGAAGAAGAAACACGACGAGAGACTAAAAAAGACGTCTATGTAAAAGGAGGAATGGGAGTAAAAAGAAAAAAATTGAATGAAAATTCAATAATCAAATTTATTACTTTGACAGACGCCGGAGGTGGTATATATATCAATGGACAAGAATGAGATGTCAATGTGCTAACTTTTGTGCCAGAAACATCTTTCGACCTAGCAACCGACATAGCAACTGCACCATCACCAATATCAACTGCATCTACGTCTTCAACCCAGCCATCGTTATCATCGCAATTGCTGTCTCTAGAAAGTTCATGTACAATGAAAGCGCCTTCGGGTCCTGCAAAAGTTCAACAAGATAGCCGTAGTCGTCTAAATCGATAATACACTGCCAGATTAAAGATGGTACTATGTCTACTTCAGAGTAAAATTTGCGTATGTAGGACACATATACGCATCAAGATATTTATTTTATCTCTTCGTCTTGTACAGAAGACATCAATAGATCCCACGAAAACACACTGACTCAACTATCTCCTGAATAATCTTGTAATCCTTTGTATCTATTAATTTCCTCTCGTGATAAGGATTCAATTTAGGCGGGAAAGTCTATCTATGCCATTCAATAGAACAGAGAAAGTTCCAAACTTTCGACAAGTTTATATTGAAATCAATAATAATAGAATGATAGAATGAAGAATAGTAATAATTCGCCATCGTAGTCAGTAAATGGACAACCGAAACGTCAAAACTTGAAGTCATGTAGACAAATTCCATCGAAGAATAAATATGGTCAAAGTAAATTCTATTTATGGTATCTTTCGTGTTTTCTGCAGGAAAAAAAATCTGAAATACAGTTAAAAAAAAATAAAAAGAATAATTCGAAACAACTAGATTTTTAAGAATGTAGATATTATTAATGAACCTGTCAAAAGAGGGCTCCCAAACGTCAAAAAGCTCTCGTGACCCTTCAAAAATATTTTTAGAACGGGCCTAGTGGAGTACTGATGCCGATGTTCAAGTCAGTAGACACAAAGGTATGGGCAGGGGCGCTGGAATGCGCGTACAAATAAACGAGAAAACGCACGAATATTCAAAAAAATAGATCTCTTTGCCATATTATAATGCCTATGGTCGTTCAACACTATATTTGTTTATAATCGTCTGTTTATTAATAAGCTCGTTAGTATAAGACAAATTGACATTGTAACAAGTGAATATATCATTTTACAGACAAACAGCATCGATAATAATGACATCAGCTACCTGATAACCTTCGTTTCCCATAATGGTCCATACATCCCTACGTTCTACCATTCAATAACTTTCAATATCAAACTTTCATAATACTTACCATGATTAGTATTTATCCTATTATAACTTTAGGTTGCATTTTTTTCCCACAGCCATGGCTTTAAAGAAAGTTCATAATGCTGAACCAGGCAAAATAGCAGAGGAATATTTTCACGAGAAACATTTTTAAAGGGCTTCAAAGTCAAGAGAAATGCTATCTTTCATCAAGCGTGCTCAAATGCGTATGATTATTTAACACTGAATCATATGTACGGATGTATTATCGTTTTCTACTTATATTCCCAGCTAAGGTGTAGAGGGGTTAGGTACATACGAGCAATAGTTATTAAAATTCATTTCTGGTTTGGCAAACCTGTTGAAGCTTTTCCCTACGTACAGTCCCTGGTATTTTCTGATGGTTGCACATCTTGGTTCTGGCTAGGCTTATCATTGCTTAATTTCGGCAATCTTACAAGAACCGGTGTATCCAACGTGATTTGGTCGCAAACTCCTGGTCTTTGTGTGCTTAGCGGATAGGTATTGAGCACCATTTTCACAGTCTTTAGTTTGACTTTGCGGTGCATTGGACCGTAGCCAGCCAAATGGGGGCTGGGGTGGGGCATTCTACCATTTGGCCAATGTGATCAGTAATCTGCATATATGATAGTAGATATTAGCGTATACTTAAAACTACTCTGTGTTCTATAGACGCCACTTGTACGTAGTGTGAAATTTCTTCAACCCGACGTTGTCATCCCTAGATCCGCCGAGAGGAATTTAATAAAACGGTGCAAGACTGATTTCTTCCATTCCTGCGTTTGAGTCAGCCAATTTTCTTAATGGGCCTATCGTAATGACCCAGAGGCTCCGATATATCGCTCTACTCAAGAAACTCTCGGGACCCCTTCCTTGCACCCCTCTCCCCGCGCCGGATGCATCCTGGTCATGTTCCTGTATTCCGGAAGGCCAATATTCACATGCACACGCACACTTAGAAAATGTCTTTAATAGATTCTTCCATGGCGGAATAGGCAGCGTTTTGGCGACAACGGACGAATCAAAGTTTTCAAATCATCGGCAACAGTCTTCCCATAAATCAACGGAGAGCTGATTGAATAATTGAATGCACCTCTGAACGGGCCCGCACAGGCTGAATGTACAGTGAGTACAAAAAGTATCCGATACATTTCAAAAGGGTAATTTTGACATCCTTATTCAGTCAATTTCCATCTATTTGGGGATTTGTACAAGTATATTAAGATAAACTTTTTTCAAACGTACCGGATACTTTTATGCACTCACTGCGTGTACAATCATCATCATCATCATCATCATCACCACCACCACCACCACCATCATCATCATCATCATCATTCTTTTATCGTCCGTTGTTGGACGTACACCTTCCCCAGGATTCGTCAGACCTCTCTATCATGGGGGTCGTGAAGCCAATACTTCCTGAACTTGTCTAGTTCGTTCCGCCATTCTATTTTCTGCCGGTCACAGTTTCGTATGTGATCTTTGGGAATCCATGTTGTGAATCGTGATGATCGTAGGTTGTCTGTCATTCTTGAAACATGACTAGCATGTTGCCATTTTGGTTTTCTTATAGATTTTATGATGTCCCGGACACCTGTTCCTCCCGTAATATATTGTGCTATCTTGTGATCTCTGAATTTGATGCTGAGCATGATTTTTCCACCAGGACGTTGCATGGTTCTCAGTTGGAGGATAGGCTTCTCGGTTAGGTTCCATGTTTCAGCTCCATAGGTGAGTATCGGTTTGTATACCCTTCTTTTTAGGACTAGTGGGATTTTCTTGTTCCTGAAGGATAGGCTGGCTTTACTGAAGGCTTACAATCTCAGAGTGATTTGTTGCATGATTTCTTCTTCTTCTGAGGATCTAATAGAGATTCTTTGTCCTAGGTTTATGTAGTGGTCAAAGCTCTCCAATTTTGTGTTTTCGATTTTCATCGTTGTGAGTTTATTTTCGACACGTCTATTGTACATGACCTTTGTTTTGCTGAAGTTCATGTGAAGGCCGACTTTCTTGCAGTCTTCATTTAGTTCATTTAGCATTGGTTGGAGGTCAGGTTCTCTGCTAAAAGGACGATGTCATCTGCAAATCTTAGGTTGCTTGGGTATACGTGGTCTATTCTTATTCCTTTATTCTCCCAGACTAGGTCTCGAGGCAGGCTAACAGAGCAAAATAAAAACCTCTACATACATACATACATACATACATACAATGACGTAAATTTTACGCTTTAGATGTTGATAAGCGAATGAATCAGCATCAAGTAGAATCTTTTCGGAAACGCACTCCACTGCACATTCTCTCATAAAATGGCTAAATCTATTCACTTTCAGCTATGTGTTCTGCAAAAAATTCTATATGTACTCACTTAAATTCCATTTGAGGAAAACAAAAACCAAAAGTTCAATGATACAGTCACCATTCATGGTAGCTATAGCAGGAGGAGTAAGATGGGAAGAAGAGCAAGGAGTCTTTCTTTGAGTCAATTGGTTCTCATACTTGTAAAATGTTGCGATGCACAAATATTCTGAGAGTGTTATTTTCAATAAAAATCGTAAACAGACTTTTTAGCTATTTCTATTGATATTCGGACCATCCTCATCTTTGTTGTTTTTCATACAACGTTTCGGCCGTTGCACTCTACGGCCTTCGTCAGGTATCATCTGGGAGATTTTTGGGAAGTAACGAAGCGAACCCTTTATTTATCCGACGGGGGTATATTGACCGTACTCCCCTCTTTTAGCGTTAGTAGTATTGTTAGACTGTCTTACACTAGGATCGAACCTAGAACTTTTTAGCGTTTTTTTCAAATTTTCGAGATTACAAAAACACCAAAATCGTAAATTCCATTAAGATATCATGGCAGTTGGTTTATTGATGATGTCACATATTTAATTCCATTGCATCTCTTCCCTCCTTTTTATTTCTGTTGTTTAACGTAACTGGGACTGACCGACCGACCGACTGATAAGCATCATATCGAGATGTATGAACACATCGAAAAATAACTACGTATTAAGATTCCAGAAAAAATATTATTAAAAACTGTACATCTACTCTCATGAAAACCAGTAATTTTAAAAATTGCCTGATTTCAGAGGCAAAATGAGAAAAGATGTCAGCCATATCAGGCCGAAAAATTGCTAAATCGGCGTCTCTGATTCTTGATGACCTGTGCAGAAACAAGCATCCACAGATGAAGGTGCAGATAATCACAAAAGATAGATGCAACTCGCTTCAATGTACAGAGACATTTCAGTTTACTTACCCGACCGCAAATATTCATCTTGACCTTGCTATTCTCTCTCTTACTCCTAAGAAGAAAATCAGTAAATAATCTCAGCTCTTTTTCTATCAAACCGATATCTCCAAGTGCCAATGATAGATAGATGGACAATTTATGAACAGTCATAAGCAGAAGATCAGACGAACCATCCAAGCAAAATGAGCTTCTTTGAAGCACTTATTTCATTTTTCTGTCTTTCCTTCTTATAATACCCTTTCTTTTTCTCCTATTTCTTTTATCTTCTTTTCTGTTTTAACCCTTTTTTTTCGATTTCTTTCTATATTTTCCATTCTTGTAATTTCGCTCCTCTTTCTCCATTCCTTCGTCATTCTTCTTTTTTTCTATTTTCCCTTTTCCTCTCCATACTCTATACGCCAAGGAATAGCAGTTCGGATTCCTGAAAACCGCTGAAAATATCTGTCAAGGCTAAAAGAACCATACACATGAATCAGATCCTTTAATTTGCGCTAACACACAGAAATACCCCATTATCTAAATCAAAAAGGAGGAATCCAATATCCAAAAAAAGTATCTGGGGTGTCAAGGGGGGAAGATCAGAAAAGCAGTGACCTAGCTTGGAATTTTGGGGCTTAGAGAAAAGAGTTTTGCCCCTTGAGAGCCACCCTTCAATATTTCCTAGGATTTGTCGGTAGAAATGCAGTATTTATTTTGAAAAATGAACCCCAATAGTTTTCTAATAGGGATATCCTTTTTTCAGCTTGTGTTACTATTTATAAAGGAGGGTTCTTGGCTTCTTGGGGGTTCTCCTCCAACATTTAAATAGATTTATCCGTTGAAATGGGATTGGTGAAGTATTATTTTTAAAACTCTTAGGAACCCCCAAAATTAGGGCCCCAGGTGTCCCTCCCATCCAGATACGTCTATTCAGATAAAGATGATTTTTGTATGAGTATACATCATGACGATAATGTAAGAATTAAGGTTTGCAATGACGGTATTAATAGGAGAAAAATGAGATCAACAAGAGAGAAAAGGCAAGAAGGAAAACGTCAAAGAGAGAAAGAAGAGAAAAAGAAGGGAAAACTTTCAAAAACTATCTCATGTCCAACGTCTTTTGGCAGCATTCTTTGTTGGGGGTGATAAATTAAAACAATTGGAAAAGGGGTGATCGATGGATAATTGACTTTTCTCGCCTTTTGTTGGGTAGTGACTACTTGAAATAACTGAATTGAAACAAACAAACAAACAAACAAACATAAAAACAACTATAAATCCTTCTGGACACAAAGTAATTAACAATTGAGCGTAAAATCACATTGAAAATTGAGCCCCTCGCTAAAAAATCTAATTGGGAAATTGAAAAAGAATGAACCGTTTTTTCTAGATATGATAAAGAGTAAATGTTGAAAAATTCATCGCTACAATCTGTATGCGCGATACGTACAGCCAACTTGAAAACTGAAGAAACCTACGTTAATGGTTTTGGTTGATATTTTCTAATGATGAAGATTGAAAAAAAATGGGGAACAATAAAGATAGGAGAGTAGGTAGCCCAGACACGGAAAGAAGAGTAAAATACAAATTGAACCAATAATTCTCCGATTGGGCACCATCATCCTAAAGGGAGGGGGCTCTGGAAACTCAGTCAAAAAGGAATAGAAAAGGGTGGAAACGGGGACATTGAGAGAATAATACCAATTGAGACCTCATATTCCATGTACTTTTAGATACTTTTGTATAATTAAATTTTTTGCTATAAAATGAGAGGAAATTTGTTAAAATTTAATTTTCTGTTCATCATCGATGACTGACTTTACGGGGGACGCTTATGAAATATATCGCCCAAAAGAGAGCAGTAGTCCAAAACGTTTTGGAAACATTTAAGTAAACAATGGAAGGCAGCGTAAAGAGAGGAGATTACTGAATCTGACAGACTGAAGAATATAAATTGTATGTATGTATGTATGCATGGATGGATGGACGTATCATCGTTCTCCGATTATATACTCATCGAAGGTGTCCCAAGGTTAGGTAAACATTCGTACACGTTAGTAAAACCCACTCCCAGCTTGCCAAGCCTGTCAAAGCTTCGTTCTGTTGGTAGCACCTGGTATTCCCCCTGATGGTCACAAATCTATATTGACTATGGTCAACGTTGCCCAACTTTTGTGATCCAAAGTGATTTGGCTGCAACCAAGGGAGAGGTTCCCCAATCCTAGTCCGTGTGTCGAGTGCTTAGCACGTATGTTGGAACGTAATTGAATAACCTTAGCCAGCAAAGGTTGTGGAGGGTTCTATCCTTTTTTTAATATGTACGTGTGCTTGTGTGTTCAAGAGGTCCTAGCCATACTGTTCTGTCAAAAGACTTGGAGATTGGCATCAGTACCCCCTATACCCCCCTCTAAAATTGTTTTTCCCTTTTTGATTTTTGGAAAGTTTTTTTTTTATTGATTTTGGATGGCCTTATTTCGACGGGTTTATGATAAGTTCTCCATAATTTAGATGTTTCTATTTTTTTTAAAAAGAATCTATTATAGATATTTTCTGATGAAAAACGCCGGTGATGTCATCAATGAAATTTAGTCTGACCCCTTTTATTCTTTTTTGGAATCGATTTCACATGACTTCAAATTTGGAGCTCCGTTTTTCAATTATTGACTGTGATGGCCAGTTATACTGATGTGCTGACGCAAATATCTTTTAACATATTTGTGGGCGTCTATGAGAGAGATAAAAGGACAAAACTCGACTCCACGGGAATAAATAGAAGTTCACTTTTGATTTTGAGTGTATCAGTATTTGAGACGAAAGGTAATGATTAGCAAGTGGGTGAAAGGACATGTATAACTGTATGATTATGATTATACACACACACACACACACACACACACACAAATATATATATATATATATATATATATGTATATATATATATATATATATATATATATATATATGTATATATATATATATATATATATATATATGTATATATATATATATATATGTATATATATATATATATATATATATATATATATATATATATATATATATATATATATATATGTGTGTGTGTGTGTGTGTGTGCGTGTGTGTGTGTGTATAGTGACTAAAAATCAATTTTCTGAATTCTAACTCTTGTCTGGGCTCAAACACTGATAATTGGTACCAGAAGCGAATTCTTGAACATTACAGCCAATATCTATGCATAGAAATGATTAAGAGAATTATGAAAAGCCAGGGCTTTAAAACAGTCTAATACATGACATTTTTTGTAATGAATAAAACATAGTACAACTAATCAAAATGGGTAGATATTCCACACATTTGGCAACTATCGACCAGGCTCAAATGTTTTTTTCCCAAACAATCAATATCGAAACAGATCTGGTAACTCCTTAAATAGATAGCGTCACGTAGGAGGACACAAACTAAGGGCCAATTTAGCATAAACTTGAAAAAACTCAATAGATAGCGTCACGTCATTTGGTAGCATACCGTGTTGGGGATGATAAATAAAATAACTGGAGAAAAAGGGGTGATCAATGAATAAGTTACTCCTCTCACCTTTTGTTGGATCATGTCCAAATTCTAAAAAGAAGCAAAAACATACAAAACAAAGGAGTGTGAGTGCAACAGGGCACAAAGTAGGGACCAATTTAGCATTAACTCAAAAACCTATTGGGTTGTGAAAAGAAAACAAAAAGATCGAAAAAGATTCCGGGCATAATAAAGTATAAATGTTTAAATTTTCAACCTTCTAGCTCCGTTGGTGTAAGCGTAAAGCAGCATATGAGAAAATTACTCAGGGTCAAATCACGTTGGATACACCGGTTTTCGAACGATCACCGACGTTAAGCAATGCTGAACCAGGTCAGTACCAAGATGGGTGGCCATCTGGAATACTAGGACCCATGGTCAGCTGAAGAGGGGGGGGGGATTCCCTGCGGTCATGATGATCTACAAACGTATTGAGCACATTCTCCTTTGGATTTTTCCAGAATGCTGGAGAGTGAGGGGAGCAGAACATGGATACAATATTTCCTTCTATAATTAGCGTCCAGGCACAGCATATCCTGAAGCTGCTGAGAACGTCTGCCAAGCCGAAAAGAGCGATAAAAAAACAAAACAAAAAATAAAAAATCAAGTATAGCCTTTCGTCTGGTTGAGTTAATTTCCGATTCACGATTTCAAGCAAATAAATGAGGATTTTCGACTTAAAATATCTATCGATTTCTGTTCGAGGTTTTTCGAGATATTTATGACATAAATCTATCGATCAAATATTTCAGAAAACATGAATGCTTATCAAGTATTAAATATGTCAAACTTCGATTTTGGCTTTAAATCAGGGGAGGTAAATATTATATTCTGCTGATACTATTGATAATGAAGTACTTTAAGCTGACTGTTCTATACATCTCTATTTTTTCACTACTTCGGGAATTAGACAGATTCATATCATTCACTAGAGTGAAATAACAAATGACACAGGCCAGCTAATTTTCAGAGTTGTGGCCAAAAGTTTAGCATCACCCATAAAAACAGCATTTTTACAATCATACTTTATATGCTAATCATACATAAAGTACTATTAAGTTTTAAAAGTATTTCTAACTTTCCTGCAATAACACTTTCTATGTGTTGCTAGAGGGATAGCCTGGCAATAATCTTAACAAAAATGAATTTTGGATATCTGACTGCATCCATATTTTATCAGATATCCTACCAGACATCCAACTGATTACCGAATTATCAGGCATATAATACTATTTGTAGAATTCTTGAATAAGTTCCCTATATTGAACACATGAAACTGCAGATTGAGTTTACCTTAGTTAATACTTATCTTTGATATGCACGTAAATAATAATGTTTGTAACATAAAAACAAATCCGTGCGTGAGACTATAAGTAAAAGATTTCAGAACAATGTAAGATGACGTAGTATACGTTTATCATGTCCAGCACTTTTAATATAAAAACATCGAAAAACTATGGTTTCTCAAAAATATCTTTAAAAATTTGCATTTGAACTGAGTAAAATGTTCATGTTCCATTAAAAATCAATATCCCTGTCAATTATTAAAAATATTTGAAGAAGACCTGATAGCCATTCAGTTTGCCACATCAATTGATTTTGTCACTAATTGGAAGACATGATTTATGAATTAATTACGAATTTTTGAAAAATGCATTTACCGTACTAACTCGTATGGCTTGGAGTGAGGCAGTCTATTTGATTTCTTCTGATTTCATAAACACTGTCAAAACTACTTTGAAAAATACTTTGTATTCTTAACATTCTTATCTTAATCATTTAATTGAATCAGGTAATTGAATCTTCGTGAAGATTCTTTCCTTTGGGAATTCGTTACAGTTTTGGGGCTGATGGGGCCTGTTTAATTGGATGTTTTATTTTTATTCTCAGATGTCTTGATTTTATTTTTGAAAACATTTTTTCGAAGATACTTTTGCATAGGTATATGTTTTCTATACCTACACAATTCGTCTTCAAAGATACGCTACTCACTTATGTATGTATGTATTTATGTATGTATGTATGTATGTATGTATGAGGGTTTAAAAAAATAACCCTTTCCAGACGCAAAAGGATGATAGAAACATCTTTAGATTAATTGACGAGATAAAGTTAAGCCGCTTGGAACATTTGCAAATAGATAGCCAGTCACGGCCACTTAACTTAAAAGACATTATGAAACAAAAGAGGCAAAAAAAGTTGATGGAAAAGAGACAGTGTATTAAGATTCTAACGGCAGAAGTGAGACAGATAGACAGTAGGTTTCAGTAGCATGAGAAACAAAAGGAGGCAGGAAGAAAACATAAGAGAAAAGGACACATGATCATTTAGTCCCGGTATTAGGTGAAAGAAAAGAGTATAATAAAATGAATATTTATAGCTATATAGAAAAATAACCTTTGCCTGTATGTTAGGGAACCAAAAGTTGGTCAACCAAAGAGCAGAAGACCAGAATGGAGAGCAGTAAGGTGCTGTTCTTTGCAACTGTTAATTTTGATGCCAACTTTTAATTTACAATCAGTATTTGTCATAAACTATGGACGCAATTTCTTTGTCCCCAAGCATAATTCATGCACTTTCATGAAAAAAAACATCTATAAACACCTACTGTAAAATACATTGAATAATTTTTGATATACATGTAGTCCCAGGGTGACAACTTCCGAATGGACTGTCACGCAGCATGGTCACCAAATCGGTCATTTTCCGGTTACATCTGGCTCTTTTCTTTCCAATTTAGCTGATCAAATATAGTCACTAAAGGGATATACTGCTCGTAGATGAATCCTCTGGAGAATACACTGCGTGTGGAGGAATCCTCTGAAAATTATATACTGCATGTGGAGGACCCCTCTGAGGTATACACTGCACGTGGAGGAATCTTTTGGAGAATATACTGCACGTGGAAGACCCCCTCCCTGAGAATATACTGCACGTGGAGGAACCCCCTTAAGAATATACTAGACCTGAATGAACCTCCAAGGAATATCCTACATGTGGAGGAATCCCCTGAGGAATATACTGCACTTGGAGAAACCCCCTGAGAAATATACTGCACTTGGAGGAACCCCCTGAGGAATATACCTCATATGGAAGAACCCTCTAAAAAATATACAGCATGTGGACAAAACCCCTATTCCAGCTGCGCAACGGCTGTAATTCTTTAAACATGAATAAGAAACAGTGTCGAATGTGCATTTCCATTTTCCTGTATGCATATGCAAGCAATAAAAAAGAGAATAAACTTTTAAAAATTTTTTAGGATTTCACTAACATTTTGCAAAAGATTGAATTATGCATCAATCTCGTACAAACTTTTTAAAATTATGCCGTTTTCATATTTGATGTGCATATTTTGATACGACAAAATGTCAAAGTAAATGGAGAGGTTTTGTAACGTTGATTTCGAAAGTGGGAAGATCATGTCTACCTATAAGGTCAACATTCGGAATCCCCTGCTCCCCTAGGTTCGATCTCCGACCTCTGGCAACAGAGATATTCATTTCTTGGTTTATATAAAATCTATTTTGAATTATGTCATCTCGTTTTCCATAAATTCTCTGTTACTTCAACATTGAAAAATTGTTTTCATTTTAATTTGAATGATTTATGTAGCAACCAAAGTAGTATTTGCATTTTGATAATTAATGTATCACCCCTGGGAGTAGGCCTAATGTAAAATAGAAACAAGCTCTACATCTAATCTGTGTATGTGGTTGTGAATGTATGTATTTGAGAGAAAAATGACAATATTGAATGGCAATTTTTTTCAGACATTTTGCTCAGACTGGGCTTTGTCAATAAAAATTACAAGAAGAGGGGTTGGGTGTTGGTTAAAGGTGGTAACCTACCTTACTTTCTTGACAAAGTACGATGTAAACGAAACGTCGAAATAAAGAATCGATCGTCTTGAAGATCGTCCCAATATTGTCATTTTACCCTATTACCGTCGGGTTAACCCAAATCCATACCAGTACATCAATCGCAGCTTATTAACCTCATACATACACACATATACATTTATATGCAGTATGTGTATGGAAGGGAGAGAGAGAGAGAGAGAGAGAGAGAGAGAGAGAGAGAGAGAGAGAGAGAGAGAGAGAGAGCACTTCATTACTGAAATTATATGTCTATGGTACCTCCCTCGGCCCAACATATCAAATTAGTATTTAATCGGTCCGTTTGCTATTTGTGATGTGAAATGGACTCGGGGGCGATAAGCACTCACTACACCCTGCCCCTTTTTTCTAATCCATAGCTGGGGAGGGATAGATTCATGCCTTTCCCAATGTTCATTCTCTGTGCCTCTACTTGTCAGGTCATTCTGCACCTTCCCGTATACGCATAGAACATATCGTAGATGATTGTACAATAGAGCCTCAATGGTCCCGCTTTCATGATAGAAATAATTGCATTATCTTTCGAAGACCTTTCGCCTTATCATCTAGGACGATTCTAGTAATGTCTTAAGAAAAAAAGAAGTGCGACCAGTATGCTACCTGATGTCTATGCACGAGGTAGCACCATATAAAACGCACCTTATTTTTTGCTGGCATATTCCAGAGAAATAAAAAAAAACCCACCTGTCTTCTATTTTATTTTGCTCTTATCTATTCAAATTGATATCAACCCCCAACAGTGGCTGGCTGTTGACATAATTTGCATACCGCACTAACGTAATTAAACAACTGATAATGCGTCCGTCTCCCGAGACAGAACTTAGAAAGAAAGTACGTCATGTGTAATGGAAAATACCGTATGTATATCAATTTTTCTTTTTCTTACTCCCCCTTCTCTGTCTGTCAGTCCCTCTCTCTATATATGCTCTCACACACACACACACTTGCACACACATACACATACACATACACTCATATATATATCATATACGCACACACACACATGCATATATATATATATATGCATATATATATATATATATATATATATATATATATATATATATATATATATATATATATATATCTACCAGTCATCAATAAACAGCTTCTGCCTCATCCACCAATAATCAAGCACTTTCACTATTGGATACATACACGAGCATACACCAACTCACGTGCACACACGCACACACACGCACACACACACACACACACACACATATATATATTGATATCTTTATGTGATAATGTGTGTATACACGTGTTGGATCACACACGTGTATGTATCCATACATACACACACACACACACACACACACACATATATATATATGTATATATATATATATATATATGCGAATGTTTGTACATGTATGTTTGTGTATGCACGTGTGTATATCCATTTGTAAGGGTGAATACCGGGTGGTTGAAGTATCGATGACTTGGAGATTCTATTCTACTGACTCATAATCGAGAAACTCATTTACTGGAGTGTTCATGTCTTCATACGGTAACTAATTGGGATTTTTGCGAGGGAGAAATAATTTTTAGCATACCCCGAGCGGTTCTACACGCACACTAGTATTATTTCTCCACTCAGACTGCCCCTTGCCAAATCAGCATTTAATACTCATCGCATTTTTTATCTCTTTATACACACACACTCAAACTCACGCACACACACACACACACACACACACACACACACACACATATATATATATATATATATATATATATATAATTGCCTTAAAATTCGAAAATTCGACCTAAAAGTATGTACTGTAGGTAAATTGAGATGTGCTTACTACGTCATTAGTTTTGTTCTAGAATCCGTAGTCATCGTCTTATAAGAGTACAGACACATACAAACAACCATACAACTCTATATTCTTAGGTGTGAATTCACATGAATTCACTATTTAACTTGTGTCAATTGTTATTCATAGTTCTAAATTAAAGAATCCATTCCCAAACGGTTTGTTTATATTTTGGTTCCTCCGATAGATTGCCACCTTTGTGATGGACGTTGTTTTCAAGACAACATTTAGAATCGACTTAATATTGAATTTTCATTCTCAAGTACAGCTCCCTTGTGGGGCACGGAATGAATTGTGATATTTCAGGCACCAAGGCGGTTTCAAGTTGCCTGGAAATTGTGAAGGGGTTGTAGGAAGGTGGTAAGCGGTAGATGTAATGGCGAAGAAGAAGTTATTCTGGTACATAGAGAAGAGAAAAACAGGAAAAATATCATCAATAAATTATTGGAGGAAGACAGAGAAAGGGAAAATAAAAGGAAACAGCACGAAAAGAAGAAGGAAAAAAAAAAGATGAGATGAAAGAAAGGAAGAAAGAAAAAAACAGAACAATGAATGGTAGGGGTAAGAAAAGAAAGAGAAAGTAATAAAAGAAGGAGGTGAAAGACAGAAGGAGAAAAAGAATGTGGAAGAAAGTAAAAAAAGTAAAAAAAGGAAAAGAAGTGTGAAGAAATAACGTCAAAAAAGAAAGGAAAGAAAAGAAAGAAGCCTAGAAGGCGGAACGAGTTATAGAAAGAGTGAAAAGAAGATAGAAAATCGTGGGTTTGAAAACAATGGAGAAGAAGGAAAAAGAAAGAGAAGAATGGGAAAAAGGAAGAAAAAAGCCAATACAAAGACAAAGAAGAATTCAAACGAAGAACAAAAAAGGTGAAAAAGAGGTTGAGAAGATTAGCGAGAATATGGACGTAGCTGGGGAGGGGGTGGCTATTTGAAAATACCCCCGGGACCTCAATGAAGTGGGTGTGCAAAAGCTTTACAAAAATTAGTTCACCGACGGCATTTCTACAGACGAATCTCACTAAATGTTGGAGGGGATCCCTGAAGGAGTCAAGCTTCCCCTAGGCCATCAAACCTCTAGCTACGCTCCTGATTCAGAAAGTCAAACGCTGAAAGGTAAAAGAGGAAAGAGAGAAAAAGCAACAGTAAAATGAATGTGTGAATACATTTTCGATTGATGAAAGCAATCTTGATACGGCAATTTACCACCCAGTCTTCATCTGCAATGCTTAGAATGATGCAGAATTGACGACTATTGATGGAATATTGGCAGAATTTTCCCACATAAACTTTAATTAAATTCTCAAGCGATATAGGAAGCTATTTATCTGAATCTACATTCATTACATCGTTTGAAAAGAGCAGTATCTATTTTGTATAGACAAATAAAGAACGAATTGTAAATGAAATAAAATGAAAAAAAAAATAAGTAGAGATACTGATGAAGGTCAATGTGTCTACTTGATGGATCGCCGCCCCCTGGGCGCCTAATTCACTGAAGCTCAATTATCAATAAGACTGAGCTGTTATCTTACAGAAATACCTCGTCATTTCAAAGCCAATGTTATAACCATTGAACCATTCCCATGCAGTAATACATCACCATTTACGGTCAAACGTTAATACTATTCAAAATAAAGTGGACAGAAATGTCATCGCAACGTCATGATGACGTCGTTTCAGTTATCCTTAAGTAACCTTAGATTTGCTGACGGCTTTGTCCTTTTCGTTGAGAACCTCCAATATCTCTGAAGAATGTTAGATAAATTGAATGAGGAAAGCAAGTAATACGAATGCTGTATACAACAAACAAGTAGAAAGAACAGACCTAGCAATCAGCAAAGAAAAATGCTGAGCTGGAGAGAACAAAAATTTTTTTCATGAAATCCTCAAAAAAAGGAGGAATCAAGCGAAGACTTGCTCTACATTAGTAAGCTTTTGGTAGAGCCAACTCAACATTCATGAACAAGAAAATCCCATTAATCCTGGTATACAACAACTGTACCCCCGATTCTCACCCATGGACCTGAAACGTGAAACTTAGCCAAAAGATTGAGCCTCAATTTGAGAACCATACAACGTACACAAGAGAGAATCATGCTCAACATCACATGATAGGATCGGGAGACAACACAATACATTAGAGAAAAACATGAATCAGAGATATCTTAGAATCCATTAGATTCAAATGGAAACTTGGATCCCAAGAGATCACATGCAGAACCGGGACCGATAAAATATAAGATAGCTTGACGAATCAGACTAGTCCAGAAATAACTGGCTCTGTGACGCCCATGATAGAAAGGTCAGGCGAATTTTGGGGAAGGTTTAACGATTATAGAGAAGTACAAATACTTTCCATAATATTGCAACACTGCGCTCTTGAATTTCGGTGGGTTTGCTGGCGTATATGAGAAATCGTCAACCAAATATGTCTACAGAACTGTTGATATAGGTTTCTTCAGTTTTTAAGTTGGTCTGGCTGGCTATGTATGCATGTATTAATGTATTTATCATGCACACAGACCACACCAAGGAAACTAGAGCGTGGGAAACTCTAATATTTACTCCTTATCATGTCTACAAACACATTCGTTACCCTTTTCTTATCCCACTGGATAGTGGGGGGGGGGGTCAAATTGCGATGTAAGTTTATGATGAATTGTTCCCTTGATTCTCCCCGGCGGTATTCATGCTTTTTTCATTTCAGACTTTTTAGTGATTCAAAAAAGTAATAAATCTACTGATCACCCCAAACACAGCATCGTACTTAAAGAAATTAGTCAAGTAACGGTTTCTTTTGAGTGATCAACCA